>JAGFNQ010000770.1:623959-719131 GCA_024364735.1 Boesenbergia rotunda
TTGGCTGGATCGGTCTGGTGACCGATCAGGGAGTTGGCACGAACTCCCTGTTGTGGATCGGTCTGGTGACCGATCCAGAGAAGTCTGATCGGTCTGGTGACCGATCAGGGAGAGAACAGAAACTTTGTTTGGCTTCTGTTCGGCTCCTGATCGTTTTGGTGAACAATCAGGGAGAGAACAGAAGGCTTCTGTTCGGCTCCTGATCATTCTGGTGAACAATCAGAGAGGAACCATGATCAGTCAGGCTGACCGTTCAAATATCGCGGGTTCCTCACTATGACCGATCAGAATGGATGCTGATCGGTCAGGGAGTGACCTGATCGGTCACCAGACCAATCAGGGAAGACCCTGATCGGTCAGGTGACCGATCAAGGGTTGTGGCTGATGGAAGCTGGAGGAAACCCAGCTAGTGCTGGATCGGTCTGGTGACCGATCCACGATCTGTGATCGGTCAGGGTGACCGATCACAAGTAGCCCGCGATTTCCAATTTTCTCACGTGACCGATCAGGCTAGAGCCTGATCAGTCTGGGCTTACCCTGATCGGTCCGGTGACCGATCAGGGTCCTCTCTGATTGGTCTGGTGACCGATCAGTAGCTGAACTTTAATTTAAAATGGGCTGTCAGAGTTCTGATCGCGTTCTGATTTTCTTCTGAACACTACTGATATCTGCTCTGATCGTCTGATAATCGATTCTCTGTTGATTTGCTGTGCTAAACAACTGCTAAGTGTGCAGGTAACTCAGGATTACTCAAGGAGAGTCAACTGGGGACTTTCTGTTGGCAGGTTTGGACGTTTTCCTCTTCTCAGGTTTCAACGGACGACTGCGCTACTGAGAAGTTGACTGGGGCTCGGCTGAGGAGAGCTCAAGGAGTCCAGGAGATGTCAGGGTAGCTGAGCTGCTTTAGATGAGCAGCTGCAGAGGAGCGTCTGTGATCTGGGTCTTGGGCAGAGGCTTATGAGCGGGTAGCGGAGAAGCCTCAGCAACAACTCTGAACTCATCATCTCTGTTGCGACAACTTTCATTGTATCTGCACCTTGAACATACTCTTGCGAATCCTTTGAGGCTTCTGTAACTTAAGCACCATGAAGCAGAGGAGAACTTGGTGAGTCCATCAGCAAGCAGACACGAAGAGCGGGGAGCTCTTGCGTGAGAGTTGTACTGAGTGAGCTCGGTGAAGGTTTTCTTTCTGTGTGTTCATTGTGCTCTGTAAGTTTGTTTTTGTCTCTGTGCTTTCATTCCATATACTCTGTTGAGATTTGTTGTGGAGAGGTTTCTCCACCGAGAAGGAGGTGCTATATTATCCGGATTTTCTGGGACTTGATCTGCCGATGATCAAGGGATCGCCCACCTCACGGGCACGCCAAGGAGTAGGGGAAAGTTATCCCCGAACCTTGTAAATCCTCCTTGTTAGTGATCGTGTATTATTATTTCTGCTCTTGTCTTTGTTTCTCTGTATTTTGCTTCCGTTGTTGCTACTAACGCTTAAGTGCAGAAATCTCAAAAAGAGCAAATCATTTGTGTCTGGCTACATTCACCCCCCCCCTCTCTAGCCATCCAAGCACCAACACAGTCGACTGGTAAATTGGCAGTCGACTGGTGGCGAGGGTTTCATCCCGAGTCCTATTTAAAGAGGACTTCGTGGTGGCTGAGATTCTTGACGAGTCTTGTCTTGCTTAAAGGCAAGATAGTAGTCTTTGTGTTCAGAGGTTTGCTTGGTGCTGTGACGAGGTTTATCCACCCACAAGGAGCGACAAATCTAGCCGGAGGTTATCCGAGGCATGATCTACCGACGGATTCTTGGATTAGTCACCCGTTCGGGGTGGATACCAAGTAAATTGGTTTGTTAGCATTGTCTAGTATTGTTAGTCTTATTTTATTTGTATTTCCGCTGTGCTAACAATCTTGTAGAGAAAACGACGAAAAATTGCTATTCACCCCCCCTCTAGCAACGCTATTCGATCTATCATTTGCTTCCGAGCACGTCATTGCTGAAGATACGGGATGGTAAGTCGTAGAATCTTAACCCTAGTTCCCCTAGTTCCAATCTCTGAGTTCTATCCATGTTTTCTTCCGGTAGAGGTCCCTCCTTGAGTATTCTATATACCAGGAGATGAGAGGGAGAGGTCTCTCCCCCATTTATATACATGGGGTAGGGGTAACACTCAGACAGAGATGCCCTCTAGAGATGGCCTGGGGTAGACAGAGATGTCCCCCGGATAGGGCATGGAGTAGGGGTGTTACACCGGCAGCATTCCGTCTACTCGATCGCTCAGGAGTAGTGATGGCAGAGTATGGACGGCAGTCGCAACCCTACATCGGAGGGTGGCCTTCGCTCAGCTTGCTCCCGTACATAGGTGATGATGTCTGACTGACGACAGGGGTGACCATGTCATTGCACCTTGTGTATATGTATATTTTGCACTTACTTGTGCTTGTTGTACTTGGATGCTGCATATGATTGATATGCACTTACAGGAGACCCTTATGCCTGGTTTGCCGACTCTGCTACATTGGTATGATATTTCCTATTTTCTCTTTCAGTTGTACTTATCACTGCCTGTATACGTGTTATTCGATAGTCTGTTACATTGTTACTAGCTTAGACTATCCTGCATATATGATGAGATATCCGCTGAGTTCTATGACTCATTCCGTTAGCTTCTTGTTTTTATTTCAGGATGAACGACTGGAGTGCCCTGCAGCCTGTCCCTCTACGTGTGTCAGGACGATTTCTTGTTGTCCTGTATATGTCGGTGGTACCTGTAGGTACCCTTTTTATTTGTCATTCAGTTGTACTTTCATTTGCTGTTCTGCAGCGGTATTTTCGATATGGTTGTACTTTTTGTGAACCATGGTGGCCTTTTGTGCATTGTGCTTTGTCGTAAGTCGTACCGGTACGCAGTTTTTTTTGTCTTTGTTGGCATTTTTGTTTACTACAAATGGTTGTTCCAGTCCTATAGGCTGTGGTACAATCGGTCGAGGTGATCGTAGAGGTTAGGGTTTTGAGTTGTCCGCCGGATCGAGGGAGTGGCAGTCTGGTTGGTAGCGGATGGGGGCTCCTCGGGGCATGACAATTTATTTGGTATCTGAGCCAGGTTCTCGAGATACCTTGTGGTCTTGTGAGTGTTTTTCAGATTTTATGTCGGAGTCATTTTCTCGATAGACGTGATTGGGACATGGCGGCGACGGGACAGCTCCAGGCGACGATCTTACATTTTGTTGCGGGTTTTGTTGTTAATTCTAGAAATTTTTAGGCAGGTATTAATGAATGGCGTATCCCTACAGGTATGCCGCGACGCATTGAGTTAACTCCACCCCGCTGACTTGGTGGGCCGGGTCGACCCTCGCACAGGAGGACGCGAGTGTCTCAGCGAGCGACGGTGATGGGGACAGAGGAGGGTCCTGTGAGGCGGACACGGACAGGGTTTCGTGGCCGAGGACTATCCTCTTCCGAGACTCGTGATGATCACAAATCTCAGCCCCCGCGAAAACCGTCGCCATTTCCGACTACAGTGCCGGTGGTACCTCCGGTAGGTTCGACTGCAACATCAGCCCTAGTGGCGCCTGCTGCGGCACCTCAGGATGCTGCATCATCTATGATGCAGCAGATAGTGCAGTAGTAGTAGATGATGCAGCAGATAACGCAGCAGTAGCAGATGATGTTTCAGATGTTTCAGACACAGGCTGTCCCATCATCTGCTCCACCAGCATCTGCTCCGATTCAGACAGAGCCTCAGACTGCGCAGCTGATAGATATACAGCCACCGGGACCGACAGTACCATCCAGAGATTCTACAGTACCCCCGGCAGCACCTACTACTACTGTTCCGAGCCAATCTATGGCCCGGATTCCGGCATTAGCTCAGGTGGCTAAGGGCCGTCTTACTCTGTTCCATGGATCCCCCGATACGAACGTGGCGCACGCTTGGCTGGAGACGCTGGAGAGGATGTTTCTATACCTAGAGTGTACAAATTTGGAGCGGGTTGAGCTCGCAGCGTATCATCTGCTCGACCGAGCTGAGACATGGTGGATCACTCAGCGATCGGTCATGAGAACTCAGCCGATCACATGGGAGAGATTCCGACAGGAGTTCACCACACAGTATTTCCAAGTCGCACAGCAGTTGACTCGGTGGCAGGAGTTTCTGGAGATTTGTCAGGAAGAGCAGTCAGTGGCCGAGTATGATGCAGAGTTCCACCGATTATCCAAGAGTTGTCCTCAGATGTTTCTTGGAGATCTCGAGAGGATGCCCCATTTTCTTAGAGGGTTGGCTCCCTACATTCAGTCTCGGATGTCTCCCTGGGATCTGACTTCCTACGGACAGGCACTGGACCGCGCCTTACATGTGGAGGCGATGCAGCAGAGGCTATCATCAGAGAGGAAGAAGGACAAGAAGACATTGCAGACTTCTCAGACCCAGTCCTCGCGGAAGCGAGATAGACTAGAGCAGTTAGCACAGGATGTTTCTGGGGTCACTTCTCGGCCTCAGAAAGCGGGAGGTTCAGTGTCAGGATCTTCCTAGTTCTCTCGACAGGACCAGCAGAGGTCCAAGGGGTCTTATCAGTGCACTTGGTGTGGTTCCAGGGAGCATGGCATGTCGAGTTGTACCATTGGACAGGGTGTTTGCTTCCATTGCAAACAGCTTGGCCATCGGAGATACAACTACCCTCAAAGGACACAGGAGGCGGGTATAGGAGGCTCAGCTAGAGGAGGATCTTCTGGCCAGTCGGGGCCCAGCGGGGAGGCCGAAAGGCCCAGACATCTTCACGACAGCAGCAGACTGCCCCTCCACCGATCCAGCTCTACTGCTTATTTGGTCAGGGTCAGGAGGCTGCATCATCATCTGTAGTATCCCAGCCTTCAGTTCAGCCTTCAATTCCAGAGCCTCATCAGCAGATCTATACTGGGTATCAGCTACCTGTCTATCAGCAGTCTCAGATTTCTGGAGCATCGGTACCTCAGCTACCTTCGGTGCCTACTGTACTGGCATTACCCCCACCTCCACCACCACCAGAGTCGGGCCGAGTTTATGCTGTTACTCGAGAGGAGGCTCATTGAGCGGATGGATCCATTTTTAGAGGTATAGTTTTGCTTTACGCACTCACTGCAGATTTGCTCATTGATACTGGTAGTTCGTATTCCTTTATATCACAGGCATTCTTGAGCAAGATCTGTAGGTTGCCGACCCTTAGGGCACAACGGTTATCAGTGTCCTTACCTTCAGGAGATGTTGTGGAGATAACTCAGGAGGTCAGAGGGCGTCCTTTGGATTTTGGGAGGGTCACCCTTACCGTGGACCTATCTGTACTGGAAATGATAGAGTTCGACATCATTCTGGGCATGGACTGGCTCACAACTTCGCATGCCACCGTTGATTTCCATTCAAGGGTGGTCACTTTCTGACCTTCAGACCAACCCTCGTGGGAATTCCTTGGCATCCGGGATGACGGCATAGCAGTTATCTCTGCACTTCAGGCACAGAGACTTATTACACAGGGTTGTCAGGGATTTCTGGTATCATTACTCAGCACTTCAGATGGTAGTACTCCTCAGATCTCCAACGTTCCAGTGGTCAGGGATTTTCTGGATGTATTTCCAGACGAGTTGTCGGGCTTACCTCCCCAGAGGGAGGTCGAGTTTGCCATTGAGTTGATATCGGGGGTTGCGCCGACATCGAAGGCACCATATCGGATGGCACCGCGAGAGTTGGACGAGTTGAAGGTCCAACTCCAGGAGTTACTCGATCGTGGATTTATCCGACCGAGTGCTTCCCCGTGGGGTTCTCTGGTTCTTTTTGTGAAGAAAAAAGACGGTTCTATGAGACTTTGCATTGATTATAAGCAGCTTAACTCAGTCACAGTCAGGAACAAGTATCCGCTGCCGCGTATTGATGATTTGTTTGATCAGCTGGGGGGTATATCTGTGTACTCTAAGATAGATTTGCGATCTGGTTATCATCAGCTGAGAGTCAGAGATTCAGACATTCAGAAGACGACATTTCACACCCGTTATGGACATTATGAGTTCTTGGTGATGCCATTCGGGCTCACCAATGCCCCGGCCGTGTTCATGGATCTCATGAACAGGGTATTCCTCCCGTACTTGGACTAGTTCGTTATTGTATTTATCGATGATATTCTGATATATTTTCGGTTCGAGGAGGAGCACGCTCGCCATCTTCACATCATTCTGGGGATTCTTCGAAAGGAGAAGCTCTATGCGAAGTACAGCAAGTGTGCATTCTGGCTATCTTCTGTGGGTTTTCTTGGACACATAGTATCCAGTGGAGGCATTTTAGTGGACCCCCAGAATATCGAGACTGTCACCAGTTTGGAGCAGCCCAAGTCAGTCCATGACATGCGCAGTTTCCTAGGGTTGACAGGCTATTACCGACGCTTTATTGAGGGTTTCTCCAGCATCGCATCACCACTTACACGCTTGACCAGGAAGGGCGTGAAATTTGTATGGGCTGAGGCTTACGAGACCAGCTTTCAGGAGCTAAAGCGGAGGCTTGTATCTGCACCAGTTCTAGTTCTGCCATCTGGAGAGGATGATTTCACTCTGTATACTGATGCATCTCTCCTGGGACTGGGCGTGGTACTCATGCAGCATGGACAGGTGGTTGCTTATGCTTCTCGGCAGCTGAAGGAGCATGAGAGAAACTACCCCGTTCACGATTTAGAGTTGATTGCTATCATTTTTGCGTTGAAGATCTGGAGGCATCATCTTTATGGGGTCACCTTCGAGATCTTCACAGATTACAGGAGCCTTCAGTATGTATTCACTCAGCGAGAGCTGAATCTCCGACAGAGGAGGTGGATGGAGTTTCTGAAGGATTACGACTGCACCATTAGCTACCATCCTGGGAAAGCTAATGTAGTCGCCGACGCCCTCAGTCTGAAGTCCAGAGCTGTTTTGGCATGCCACAGAGTGATGGTCACGGATTTGATTCATAGTTTCTCTGAACTGGGGTTAGAGGAGCAGTCTCGGACAGAGAGGGGATTGCTAGTGACTTTGATGGCTCAGTCAGAGATTCGGTCGAGGATCAGAGAGGCCTAGGCCAGTGATCAGCACATTCAGTTTCTGGGTAGTCAGATGATTTCAGGAGAGCAGTCGGATTTCATACGTGATGAGGAGGGTGTACTGTACTTCCGAGGGAGGTTGTGTGTACCAGAGGCGCACCCTGTCTTAGAGGAGTTGCTGCAGGAGGCTCACCGATCATGTTTTGCTATCCATCCAGGTAGCACTCGGATATATCGTGATTTGAGGCGTTCCTATTAGTGGAACGACATGAAGAGAGACGTCGCGGACTTTGTTGCTAGATGTCTCGTATGTCAGCAGGTTAAGGCAGAGCACCAGAGACCTGCTGGACTCCTCCAGAGGATTCCCATTCCTGAGTGGAAGTGGGAACATATCACCATGGACTTCGTTGTGGGGTTGCCGAGGACTAGGAGAGGTCATGATGCGATTTGGGTAGTCGTGGACTGACTAACCAAATCTGCCCACTTCTTAGCTATCCGGAGGACAGATTCTCTTGATAGATTGGCAGAGATGTATTGCCGGGAGATAGTCAGATTGCACGGAGTTCCTTTGAGTATTATCTCAGATAGGGATCCACGCTTTACATCTCGGTTCTGGCAGAGTTTGCAGAGGGCTATGGGCACTGAGCTCCGTCTCAGCACAGCTTTTCAACCCTAGACAGACGGACAGTCAGAGCGTACTATCCAGACCTTGAAGGACTTATTGCGCTCGTGTGTGATGGACTTTGGGGGTAGTTGGGAGGACCATTTGCACTTGGTGGAGTTCGCCTACAACAACGGCTATCATTCGGCGATACAGATGACACTGTTTGAGGCGTTGTACGGTAGGGTGTGCAGGAACCCACCCTTTGGGATGAGGTCGGAGAGACTCATTTGCTAGGACCCCAGAGAGTTCAGCACGAGGCAGAGTTAGTACGGACTATCAGACAGAGATTATCAGCAGCACAGGATCGCCAGAAGAGTTATGGTGACCGGAGACGCAGACCCTTAGAGTTTGCTGCTGGGGATCATGTTTTTTTCGAGTTTCACCCACGAAGGGGGTGAAACGTTTTGGCCTCAGAGGTAAGTTAGGTCCATGGTATATTGGTCTGTTCCAGATTCTGGAGAGGATTGGAGCTGTTGCTTATCGCCTAGCACTCCCACCGTCGTTGACCGGCGTTCACGACGTGTTCCATGTATCTATACTGAGAGGTTATGTGCCAGATCCTACACACATTCTATCCGAGGTGCCTGTTCCACTCCAGCCTGACGCTACTTATGAGGAGGTACCTGTACGGATTTTGGGATTCCGGGAGCGTCGGCTATGGAACAAGACGATTCAGCTGATTAGAGTCGGATGGCAGTATCACACGGATGCAGAGGCTACTTGGGAGCTCGAGGAGACTATCCGAGCTCGATATCCCCATTGTTTGACTGAAGTACGTACTGTTATTCATTGCAGTATTCGTATTTCATATATACAGTGGTTAGCATTTACCATTAGTAATAATGGAATTTGGGGACCAAATTCTTATTAGTGGGGGAGAATGTAAAATACCTAAGTTCGGGAAGGGCTTAGGTGCAAAATACCTATAGAGGAGGGTGTAGATGGTGAGTTTAGAAGAAGAGGGGCTTAATTGCAAACTGGCCAAAAAACCCTTAAACTTCCTATTTCTTTTATTCCACGCAGAAAACCCATAAAGTTGTCGATTCCTTTTCTTCCATGCGATCGGGACACGACGCCTCTCGGGCTTCTTTTCATCCTCCTCTGTCGGGCGGAGGGTGCGCTATCGGGACACGGGAGAAGGCGCAGCCTCTTCTTTCTCCCTTTACACTGAGTTCCATCACCGGTGGTGAGATCTTGGACGAGCGAAGCTTTTGCTTCCGAGCATGTCATCGCCAAAGATACGGGAAGGTAAGTCGTAGAATCTTAACCCTAGTTCCAATCTCTGAGTTCTATCCTTGTTTTCTTCTGTTCGATCCCAAGAGTTGTGGGGTTTTGAGTCATTTCTTGGGATCTAGGGCACGACGAGTCATTTCTTGGGATCTAGGGCACGGCGAATCGGGCGATTCTCTTCTCGAGCAATCTGATCAGAGGAGGCGAGTGTGACATTTGAGGTAAACCCTATTTTGGTTGGGGATCAGCTTCGGATGATTAAATTGAAGTGTTTTTTTCTTTGCGTTTCTTGAATTCGAAATGAATTCTCTGTTGGTTGTTGATCAGTTGCTGAGCAAGAGGTTTTGGATCTCGATTGTTTTCCTAATCAGCTAGGTTGTTGAACCTAGTTCGTTTGTTGTTTTCTGGTTTGATTTCTGCTAATCGATCATGGCTGATTTCTTTTGATCTTTCTGTTCTTGGTCTGGTGAATCAGATTTTGGTCTGTTGTTTGTGTCCCTGTGCTTGGCCATGTGCTCTGTGATTGTTTAGGTTGTTAATTTTTATGTGCTGTTCAGATTTGGGTTGATGTTGTTCTTGTTGGTGATTAGTTTTGATCAGATCATAATTTGGTAGTTTTGATCAGTTCGTGAGTTCCTGGTGGCTGCTCTGGGTGGATTGTTATTTGCGTCCCTAATTTAATCTTTGGATTAGAAGGGGTTAGTGTTGTTTTGTCTCAGATCCTATTTTTGGTATTTGTGGATTAACTCATGGGTGTTATATGGATGTGATTAGGATTAGGTTAAACCTAGGGTGAGCCTAAGTCCTATACTCGGAGTAATTGGGATTAATTTCTAATACGATTGATTAGTTAGTTTTGGCTAATTAATATTTATTATGATAGTTAAAATTATGTGTGATGATATAGGTCAGTGACTCGGCTATTTGGATTCCACTTGCGGCGGATATTATTTCAGACGGGGGACTCTCGTCGTTTACGATCTACTGCATCGGAGGTGAGTATCTCTGACTCTTCTTTTAGATTAGTCACGGATATATATGTGCTTGATATGTTTTGTTTAGCAATAGAATAATAGATTGTGGTATAACTCTTATGTTTGTTTTGCTGATGCTATTTGTGCTATAACTGGCATGTGATACCTATACCTTTAGGACTTAGGTTATGGTGCATTATTTACGATCCTCGCATATCATGTTGATATAGGTGGACTAGATAGTGGATGCTGTTTGACCAGTGTCATGCATCATCGTGCACTATGCATCACTGTCGATTAGGGACCCCCTTTGTGGGTGAGTTTGGTCGACAGTCATACGGACCTACCCCTATGGCCACTCATGGGTTAGTGGTTGACGGAGTATGGGTAGTGTGCTCTGTGCTGCTCCGCTCGTGCACTCATGGGTTAGTGAATCAGAGCGTGATAGCAGGCAGATGTCCCTCCTTGAGTAGTCTATATACCAGGAGACAAGAGGGAGAAGTCTCTCCCCCATTTATATACATGGGGTAGGGGTAACACTCAGACAGAGATGTCCTCCAGAGATGACCTAGGGTAGACAGAGATGTCCCCCGGATATGGCATGGAGTAGGGGTGTTACACCGGTAGCATTCCGTCTACTCGATCGCTCAGGAGTAGTGATGGCAGAGTATGGTCGGCAGTCACAGCCCTACGTCGGAGGGTGGCCTCCGCTCAGCTTCCTCCCGTACATAGGTGACGATGTCTGATCGATGACAGGGGTGACCATGTCATTGCACCTTGTGTATATATTTTGCTCTTACTTGTGCTTGTTTTACTTGGATGCTGCATATGATTGATATGTACTTATAGGAGACTCTTATGCCTGGTTTGGCGACTCTGCTATATTGGTATGGTATTTCCTATTTTCTCTTTCAGTTGTACTTATCACTGCCTGTATATGTGTTATTCGATAGTCTGTTACACTGTTACTAGCTTAGACTATCCTGCATATATGATGAGATATTCGCTGAGTTCTATGACTCATTCCGTTAGCTTCTTGTTTTTATTTCAGGATGATCGATTGGAGTGCCCTACAGCCTATCCCTCTACGTGTGTCGAGACGATTTCTTGTTGTCCTGTATATGTCGGTGGTATTTGTTGGTACCCTTTTTATTTGTCATTCAGTTGTACTTTCATTTGCTGTTCCGCTGCGGTATTTTCGATATGGTTGCACTTTTGTGAACCATGATGACCTTTTGTGCATTGTGCTTTGTCGTAAGTTGTACCGGTACATAGTTTTTTTTTTGATCATTTTATAATTAAGCCCCTCTTCTTCTAAACTCACCATCTAGACCCTCCTCTATAGGTATTTTGCACCTAAGCCCTTCCCAAACTTAGGTATTTTACCCCTACTGTTCCGTAGCATATCCTATATTCATGACCGGTTGAAAATAGAGCAAGGCACATCATACCAAAAGTGTACCTATCCTACAACTATTTATTATTATTATTACACTATCAAATGCATTAATTCAACTATACAAACTGCACAGATACATCATAGTAATGTACTTATAGTGCAATACTAGAGTGTAATGACGTAATGACTGAATCACACTAAGTCAGCAACAAAAACTCATAAGGAAAAATAAGGCAAATTGTGAATGTGTGACCCACGCTCGGCGGAGATGGAGAGGAGATGCAGCCGGTAGCGTGGGGTGGAGCATTGATCGCTCGGAAAGGAAAGAGAAGAGGAAGAAGAAATTGGTAATGGTTCGGCGGCTTCCTTCGCACGCAAGTGAGGGAAAAGGCGTGGCACCGCGTCTCGTTCGTGCGCACTGAAGAGGACGAAAAAGAGAAGGAAGTAGAGGGCGTGGTGGCAGTTGTCGGCGTCGTTCGCTCGCTGCGGCGTCGGGGAACCGCTTGGTTTCGAGCAAGGACGACGGAGGAACAAAGCCAAATTGGAGAAAGGAAGGAAAACATAGGGCAATTTATTTGTGATGGTTTTTTTGCAAAAGGCCCCTCTAGTTTGGTTAATCCCAATAAGGCCCTTAGTTTTTGATTTTTAATCAATTTAGCCCCTTAAATTTTTAGTATTTAACAAGGTTTATTTTTGAGGTGCCAACTAATTTGTATCTCCCCTGAATCATACATTCTATGTTTTGTTTAATTTTGAATCATTGATTTTATTTGAATTAAATTTGATTAAAGTTCAATTAAGTTTGTTTTTGATTTCATTAAGGTTTAGTTGAGTTTGATTTTGATTTGATTAAAGTTCAATTAAGTTTGATTTTGATTTCATTAAGGTTTAGAGTTTAAATTTTCTTAATTTTTAATTTTGAATTAATTAAATTATTTGTGTTTAAGATTTTATCTTTAGTATTTAAATTTTTGTTAAATTTTAATTAATTAAATTAATTGCGTTTAAAATTTTGTCTTTTGTGTTTAAATTTTTGTTAGTTTTTAATTTCGAATTAATTACAATATTTGTGTTTAAAATCTTAGCTTTAGCGTTTAAATTTTTATTAATTTTTATTTTTGAATTAATTAAATTATTTGTGTTTAAAATCTTAGCTTTAGTGTTTAAATTTTTATTATTTTGTAATTTTAAATTCATCGAATTTGAAATTTTCAAAGTAGTTGAGTTGTTAATTAACTTTGGATTTAAATTAATTAAATTTGGATTAGTTAATTTAATTTTATCGTGAGATATAATTAACTTCTAATTATTAGGATTAATTAGAATTGAATCATTGATTTATCTTGATTTAATAAATTAAAAAATTGATTAAGATATGGATTAATTTTATCTAGATATAAATTTACTTGATGATTGTCTTGATTAATTTGATTTGAATTTTTAAAGTTAATATTAATTAAATTTAAATTCAAGTTATCAGAATTCAAATCTTTATTAAGTCAGTCATTTGAATTGATTTGGTCAATATTTTGTTTGATCAAGTCAAAGTTAATATCGATCTGATCAAGACCTTGATCAAATCTAAATTTTCAACAACAATTCTGTGGGTATTTTCGAAAATATCTAAATTATCATGCATGTCATTTAAATTGCTACTAATATGGGTGCTTTGTTAAATTGTACTCACCTCAAACGTAACCCCTAATTCTGTAGGTTTTTTTGTTAGTTCTGATTCATATTTGGATTTTACTCTGACTTGATCCTCCTTCATAGCTATGAGTGCCATGAATGTGATCGTGTTTGGTTCTTCTGAATCTGACTATGCGGTTGACTCTATGGATTCAAACTCAGATTAGAACTTAAGTTTGGCTTGGTCTTCTGGCTTTATTGGGTTCTCGTGAAGCTTGATCAATCGAGTCCAAAGTTTGTATACATTCTTGTACTTATCCAATCTGTGTAAAACATTGTTAGGTAAAATTTTACAAATTAACTCACTTACCTTATTGTTTAATTTTGAGTTTTGAGATGAGTATCTCAAAATCAACACATTGTCAAAATCTTTACTTCCCAAGAACACTTCCATTGCTTGCCTCCAATAGTTGAAATCCTCATGATCGTATGGCAAAGGTTCATGGATGCTCTATTCTTCTTTTTGGGCCATTTAGAAAGAAACCTTACACAAAAAAAATAGAAAGAGAAAAAAAAATATCCCAAGACTAGGTCTTGGATCAGTAGTGTGGGAGAAAAGAGAAATAAAAAAGATGACTCAAATGATGTTGCACCAATTTTGAGTAAAAACCTAATAGTGAAAGATTTGTCTAAAAAAAGGTGACTAAACTAATTTCAAATGTATACAAAAAGCCAAAAACCAAAAAACAAAACAATAGAAATCCTTCTGCTCTTACGGTGGTTATACTGATTCAGAGCAAACAAGGCTCTAATACCACTTGTAGAACCGTTGCACATGAGAGGGGGATGGTGAATCACATTTGTTTTAAAATAAAATATCAATTTTTTGATATCCAAGCCGTAGCGGAATAAAATGAGCGACTAAGTAAGAAAACATAGAAAATCGACCCTTGAACCTTTCCAACGGGCAATCCACTAAATTTCTCTATCGAAAAACCCCCGGTAGAGTAGTCGAGGACAGAGATGAGAAAAGAAAAGCACCCTACACTTCCTTTTGTATTATAAAAGATATACAATAATTGAAATTGTTACAAACACTTAGAAGAATGGAATTTTATTAAGCTCGTGTGTTGGTGTCATTCTGCCAACAATCGTTAGGCGTAGTAGAGTCATAGCGGTGCGTGGACGAAGTAGCAGAATGATTTGAGTAGCTTGTGTATGAGTTGTGTCTTCGAAACTAACAAAATAGTGTTTTTAAAGAGTGTTGGAGGCACCCTTAATTAACCTGAGGCGCCTCCTATCCTCAAAATTGATCAAATACACAAACTAAGCATCTTATCCTCTTAAAGGCACCTTCAAACCCATCTAAGGTACCTCAAGATGATCTGAGGTGCCTCAATTCCAATCTGAGATGCCTTAGTTCCACTATTTAATGTAGCAGTCTTCCGGAGGCCATAACATTTGATTTTGAATTCGAAATCAAGCTCTGCAAGTGACCACACATCTAGAATTCGAGGATCTACATATATCTCTACAACACAAAGTTAGATAATCATATGAATAAATAGTTTATAGATGATTATTAGTTGGATCCTATCTTCCTATGACTAGGATCTAGTTAAGGTCTCAGCTTAGAGTTCCGAAATGGTTCTAAGTTGGAATGCGCTTAAAGTCCCTGCCAGAGACTCGTGCTTATCGAAATTCACTCCTCCAGTGACTTACATCACTTACCTTGTGCAGATTTACTTAGCTCCTTAACCCACCAGGTCAGCCAATTGTCAAGTCCTATAGACCCAGCTGGGTTGCATGCTAAGTCTCCACTAACTTGGGCTTCAGCCAATTGTCAGGTCTCGTGGACCGAACTGGACTTCCTGTAAGGATCCAACCACCTTGGACTTCAACCTGGTGTTAGGTTCTAAGCCTTTCAATCCTACACACTTGGTAACAAGGTTAGTAAATAACACACCTAACTTTAACCCTTTTATCATACATCAAAACCTGAGTTTGACCGTTAGTGCAAACTGCACCAATAGATGGATCGATGGCAGGGCATAGTAACCGAATAAGGGAAGAAAGAGGGTTGAGTCACCCTCACTTAGTTGGCGACAGGCGGTGATCTAGATGGTCGGTCGGCGATGCAGGAGGGAGAGCGGCAAGAGAGGGGTGGTGGTTCTACTGATGGATCGCGACCATGGATCAACTGAGGTGGACAATGCACAGCTCCAGGCGATCTACGACAAGGATGACCGACAATGTCGGGCCAATCAAGGTAAAGGGCGATCAGGCGATGGAGAAGGAGATGGCATGAGGGATAGGGAATTCGGTTGAATGGGATTAGGGATAGGAATAATATAGGAAATAGAGATAAAATATTTATAATATAAATATTTCCTCCATTAATATAGGGATCCTTAAACAAGTTTTCCACTTATCTATTTATCCCTATAAATTAAAAAAAAAACCTTGAAAATTTCTAAAAATTTCCATAACAACTCAGATATAACATAAATACTGAATGACACACATAATGCAACTCAACCATACGCACCTCAAGTAAACAGATGAGGGTAGCAAGTTCTGATCGTATCCTCGAGTTCCCAAGTAGCTTCCTCATCAGAATGGTGCTGCCAACCAACTTTGACCAACCGAACTATCTTGTTCCTCAACCGATGCTCCTTGTTGTCCAGAATCCGCATAGGTACCTCTTCGTAGGTCGCGTCGGGCTGAAGTGTGACAGGCACCTCCGATAAAATATGTGCGGGATCTGGTACATATTTCCTCAGCATAGAAACATGAAACATGTCGTGAACTTCAGCCAAAGACGGTGGTAACGCCAGACGATAAGCGACTGCTCCAATCCGCTCCAAAATCTGGAAAGGTCCAATGTTGCGGGGAGCTAGCTTACCTCACAACCCAAACTTCTTCACCCCTTTCGTGGATGACACCGTAGGAATACGTGATCGCTCACGGAGAACTCCAAGGGTCCGCATCTCCGATCTGCATAACTCTTCTGACGATCCTGAGCCTGTGACAGCCTGCGTATGATAATACAGACTAGCTCTGCGTCATGCTGAATACTCTGAGGACCTAGCAACTGAGATTTCCTAACCTCCTCCCAGAGGGTGGGTGTCCTGCAAGCTCTACCATACAATGCCTCGAAAGGTGTCATCTGAATAGCCGAATGATTGCTATTATTATAGGCAAACTCAACCAAATGCAGGTGATCCCCCCAGTTTCCTCCAAAGTCCAAAACACAGGATCTCAACAAATCCTCTAGCGTCTGAATGGTACGCTCTGACTATCCATCTGTCTGCGAATGAAAGGTTGTACTGAATCGAAGCTCTGTACCCATGGCCTGCTGCAAACTCTGCCAAAACAGTGAAGTGAAACCCGGATCATGTTGGATCTTGGATGGCTAGAGAGGGGGGTGTGAATAGCCAGCCACTTAAAAACTGGCTTCTTTCGATTCTTTCTGCAATTGGGTTAGCAACAGAAAAACACACAAACAGAAAGAAAAAGCAAACAGAAATGACATAAAGGTTTACAAAGTTTGGGGATAACTTGCCCCTACTCTTGGGCGTGCCCGTGAGGTGGGTGATCCCTTGATCGTCGGCAGATCAAGCCCCGGAAATTCGGATAAGCAAATCTCCTTCTTGGTGGAGTAACCTCTCCACAAACAGTCTCAGACAGATATCAGATTAAACACAGAGACTTAGAGAAGAAGCTTACAGATCAATCACAGAAAGCACGAAGAAGAAGCTTCACAGAGCACAACACAGCACAACCCTAATGCAAGAACCTTCACTCAGCTCTTCGTTCTCGTTGTGGCTGCTTGATTTCTGATCGATTCCAAAGTTACTTGTCTCTGCTTTGCCAGCCTCCTCTTAAGCCTTCCTTCTGCTCATCACTAGGCGCGTCAGCACCCACTGAATGACAGCTTTGTTACCACTGACCCACTGACCTCCACTGAGCGCTCAGTCCACTGAAGACCTCTTCAGCTGAGCCTCACGTCAGTCGCCAGCCCGCCAGAAGCCATTGAATCCTACAAACAGAAAACAAACAAACCTGCCGTAGCGAAAGTCGTCATTGACCCTCCTTCTTGGTTTGTATCGTCTCTGTATCACCTGCACACTCATCAGACTACTTAGCAAAGCAAATCAACCATATCAGAAAGAAATCAGCAGGAAATTAGAATCAATCAGAAGTCTGACAGTAATTCAAATTTAAGTTCTGAGGCGCTGATAGGTCACCATGACCGATCAGACACCCTTTTGATCGATCAGACTCCATTCTGATCGATTCAGTAATGGTCTGATCGGTCTCACAGGCCGATCAGAGATTAAGGATCGGTCACCAGACCGATCCTAAACCCACCACTGAACTCTCAGGGCTAGAACCTAGCCATGGCCTGATCGGTTCAGTGACCGATCAGGCCACAGCCTGATCTTTCGAACCAAACCTCCTGATCGGTCCCTTGACCGATCAGGTTAGGGCCTGATTGGTCATAGTGACCGATCAGGTCACTTCTTGACCGATCAGGAGCCATCCTGATCGGTCCAGGATGACCCTGATCGGTCCACTGACCGATCAGGGTTTTGTACAGAAACCTTTCTGATCTGATTCTGATCGTTCACCAGAACGATCAGCCAAGATACAGAATGTTTCTGATCTGTTTATGATCGTTCACCAGACCGATCAGACACCCTGGATCGGTCACCAGATCGATCTACTATCAAGGGAGTTCGTGCCAACTCTCTGATCGGACCCCAAACCGATCCATAACCGCAGGAGTTCGTGCTAACTCCCTGATCGGACTTCAGATCAATCCAGCTCCGACCATTTCGACCCTGAGTCTAGAGAACAGGCTCCCTTGCCTTCTCTGACTCAATCTGGTCCTAGAGAACAAGCTCACGAGCCTTCTCCGACTAGTACACTTAATGCTCAGTCCCCCAGACCAAGATTTCATGCCCAGCTTTACTCACCGGGACTTAGTCCAACCTAGCTTCACTCACTAGGATTTCCTTCACCTAGCTTCCCTCCCTAGGACCCAGCTTCACTTACCAGGATTTCCTTCACCTAGCTTTCCTCACTAGGACCCAGCTTCACTCATCGGGGTTTTCGTCACCTAGCTTCACTTACTAGGACATGGCTTCACTCACCAGGGTTTCCGTCACCTAGCTTCACTCACTAGGACCCGACTTCACTCACCGGGGTTTCTGTCACCTAGCTTCACTTGCTAGGACCCGGCTTCACTCACCGGGGTTTCTGTCACCTAGCTTCACTTGCTAGGACCCGGCTTCACTCACTAGGGTTCGTGCCCAGTCCCCTACCAGGACTTAATCTGAACTTATCTTACTCAACTAAACTTAAATCGGTGTCAACACCAAAACAACAATCAGGTCAGATTGCATCAACAATCTCCCTATTTTTGTTGTTTGACAACCCGATTTTAAGTTTAGGTATTTGAAGTCAAATGAAGTCAAATTTTACTATTGCAAGGGAATCAGAGTCCTCCCCCTACAATAATTAAATTCGTTAACAAACCCTAAACTTAACTAACCATTCTCTCCTCCTTTGTCAAACATCGAAAAGAGTGTAGACTGGTTATTAAGTTTAAAGATCTCCCCCTTAACCAAAGGTCTCTCCCCAATACCAAAATAAACAAGAAGTAATCAGTGAAAGGCATATGAAAAGCATATGAAATAAATAAGGCAAGACAAACACTCATATGCATCATATGACGAGGAAGTAAACACGGACTATAGATAATGACAGAAATAATCACCAAAACAAATAAATCTATCAGAATGTCATCATACATAGTCATGAAACAGTAGTCATAAGTCAAAATACAGCAAAAGAAATCAATCCTGATCAGCGGGATCATGGGGAACATCAGACTGCATCGGATCAAAATCAGAAGGCAGAAGACTCTCTGGTGCAGTGCTGCTCGATGGCTGATAGCTCGGAAATGGTTGCGGTGGTGGATGACCAGCCATCCATGCGCGCAGCTCATCACGTGTCTCCTGCTGTACACGAATCAGCATCGAGATGTCGGACCGCATCGCCTGCTGCTCGACCTCCCACATATGAAATGTGTTCTATCATCTGCACGAGCTCTGCGATCTGCCATCAGAGATCCGGCTCCGCCTCGTCGTCGTCCTCCGCTGCAGCGGGTGCACCATGATATCTAGCTGGAGCTGCTGCTACCTGAATATGTGGCGCCCGTGAAGGCTCCCCAAGCCCCCTCCCATCCTTCCACCTAATCCCCCTAGCATCGGCAATGATGCCAGACTTGGAAAACGCACGTTTCCCAAGTCTGCAGTGTAAGATGTGTATACTGAAAGATATGATTTTTAATATATGAACATCTTTATTATGAAAAGAGAATCACGACTACACTAGATGTTTGTTTATAATAGTACATACACGAAGTCCAATTGCTTAGCATTGTAGATAACATGGTGTGTGGTGTTACACGGAAGATCTTGTTATCAGTTCCCTGCTTAGCATAAATAAGAGGCCCATAACCGAGATAGAATTAGACAACCCATCGGGATGGTTGTAGTGTAGTTAGGTGTGGTTGGTCTTGACCATAGAACTACACTAGTGTACTGTGAGTACATTGAGCAAGACCAAAACCCGAGGTTATCCGATTTGTACTGACTAGATAATTGAATAGGACCTCAGATGATATTATGGAGGACGATCCCTTAATCCCGAAATAATATCGGGCATATATTATTAATTATTATTTCTTTAATTTACCAATGGGCGAGATCTATTCTGTTAGATCGATAGACCCGGTAAGTTGGGAGATAATATTAATAATATGATGTGCTGATGATTATTGACGAAATTCGTATCCTGATGAGTCACAATGATGATGCCCCCTTGATGAGCTCAAAAGGTTCATCGTGTTAAACCCTGCAGGTGGATTTGATCCGGCACGTTGATAAGGTTGAGTGGTACTAATCAAGGACCTAGAAGTTAATTAATTTAAATTGTCAGTAATTCAATTAATTAACGGGCATACGAGATCTTAAACACGGGAAGATGACGACTCGTAATATGTGGAGCCCATATGAAAATATCGGGGTTGGTGAGGAAGTTCAATTAAGATCCTTTAGTGGAAGGGATCTTAATTAATGGATCGGGTTTGGATCCATTAGTAGGCCAAGAACCAACTCCTCCTCTTGGTCCCTGCCTTAGCCCTATAAATACCCTATGAGATCAAGAAACCAAGAGCCAATTAATCAATCCAAGAGCCAAGACCCCAAGTCTCTCTCCTCTCCTCTCCCTCTCTCCTAGGTTTCGGCCGGCGCTTACAAGAGGAAGAGGAGTTCGACTCCTCGGTTCTTCTTCTTCTCTCCACCATCTTTCGGCTAGGATTCACAAAGATAAGGGAGGGAAGTTCTATCCCTTTTGTGGTGCTCACCGTGGGTGGAGAGGCTGCCGACAGCTGGGAGAAGGCGCCGCAACCCTAGGTTGCGGTGGCGGCGCAAGGGTGAGGGAAAAGAGAATTGCAGGCGATTTTGGGTGAGGTAGGAGGAGAATTCTCTCCTTCTCCTTCCTCTCTAGGTCTGCTGCTGGTCGGAGGGCTTGGAGCGGCTCCGGCGGTCGGCGGCGCAAGGGAAGAGGAAGAGAAGTGCCGGCGACACAAACACTAGGGACTAGGGTTTTGGTCGGCTGAGAGAAGGGGTTCGATTGGAGCTTTTGGTGATCTCGGATCACTGTAGATCGTCACCCACACGACGTCCGCGAAGGGAGGGGCATAAGGTAGAAGACCACGAGGTAATCGGAAAGGTATAACTTTCCCTATGCTCCCTTGTATTTCCTTATGTTGATTTTGTGTCATGATCATATGCATCGTCATTTTATGTTTAAGAATTTATTATTTTGATCTCAAAATATATTGAATAAATTCTTAACTGGATCCCGACCATAAACACAAAAGTCGACGATCAACTCGTCGCCTTTTCCGTGGTCGAACGGTCGAGCAAATTACAAGGCTAATTTTGGTAATTGGCTAAGTTGTAATTTGGATCGTTCGATAGGGCACGAGATGGCCGATGGGAGATGGGTCTTCACTCGGATTATTTTTAATCCGTAGATGTGGAGAGGTTTCTCGGCTCGAACAGGTATTCGCTTAGGAAACCCGCCAAGCCATACCCTACATGCAGTCTTGCCAAACCATCGTCACAGTCCTACCCTTGGACACGTCAATACTGACTGACTGGAGCCAGTCAGTAATAATGTGACCAAAAGGCATATAAACTGTACGACGCCCGGGATCACTATAGTAGAGAATGGACTGGTAAATGCTCGACATGATGTCAAAATCCAGGTGCCGATACATCCCGTAAAGCATCACGCAGTGAAAAGGATGGATCTCTGATAAGGGTTTTGAGGTGATTGGAAGAAGGCAGTTGGTGATAATCTTAAAGAGGATATAATCAACTGGGGAGAGTCTAAGAGCAGCAAAAGTGGGGATCTCAGTGGCTAGCTCATCAAGACCATCCGGCCTGGGGTGTCCGAGAAAATACTCGTAAATGGAATCAGAAGTGACTCCCAGGAACGGAACCGGTAAAGGATTTGGAATACAAGGAAAGAGGAGATAGTTATTTGGCGATCTACGACAGGCTAGGCACTTCGAGAAAATGGAGTAAGAGAAATTTAAAGTTGTCTTGGCCACTCGGGTGGTATACCCCACACTACCATCACCGTGATAAAGATTATTATAGAATTCTGAAACTATATCAACATCGATATCCCGTTCAAGGAAAAGTATTGACTCCAGATCATAATACTTTATAATCTGTCTCACGGATGGACAGTGTTCATATACAAATGATTTATCCACCGATCGGCAGGGGAGGAGTTTAAACGTAGAGTTTTGGAAGGTTTGTTCGAAATGTTCATTGGGAAATCTCGAACTGGTAGAGGGTTGAGGTTGGGAAGGTTGTTGGATAGGTCTAGATGTGAAGGTGCTTTGGACTTGGAAGTTCCCTCAGCAGGAGCCTTACCCTTGGAAGATTTTCTAAAGGTTGGAGATTAGGTCACGGCACAACCAAAAGGTTAGGATATGAGGTTGGATTTGGGATTGGGGGTCACGTCACAAGTATTAAACACAGTGGTTAGTTCGAAAATCACACAAGTATAATAGGAAAGAAAACCACAAGAACAAGAATCGATCTTACTTGGGTGCCATGGTTGGTCGTCGGTTGGTTGAGAAGAACACCACAGAGAGCTAGTGCAAGAGAGAAACTTGCAGAGAAGAGAACCTGCAAACTCGAGCTCGCAAGAGAAAGAACTCGCGCAAGAGGAAGAATGGTGTTCGGCGGCTGGGGTTGAAGGCTTAAGGGAGAAGAGTGAGTTAATAGGGTTGGTGACCGATCACCAACCAATTTTAATGAAGGAGATCAGACGGTTGATCGGACTGAGGGGTTTTTGGACCGATCAAGGATTATCCTGATCGATCAGAAGTGATCTGATCGGTCACCGTGACCGATCAGAAGGCTACTGATCGGTCACTAGACCAATCAGGAGGATCCCTGATCGGTCTGCTTGACCGATCAGGAGGATCTCTGATCGGCCTGTGGACCGATCAGGAGGATGATCAGAAGGACTTTTGAGATTCGATATATATACTCCTGATCGATCTGCTGACCGATCAAAAGCAGCCCTGATCGGTCAAGGTGACCGATCAGGGTGAGTCTTGATCGGTTGGTGGACTGATCAGGTTCGATACAGAAGGTTTTGACCCATATTTTGAGGTGATTCCTGATCGGTCTATGGACCGATCAGATTTCAGATGGATTTCTGAAACTCTGATACGTTTCAGAAACTCTTGTTTCAAACACCCCTAAGCCCTAGATTGTTTCAAACACCCCCTGAATCAAGTGAGATTCGTTTCCTTATGGATTCAAAAACCCTTACCAATGTTTGTATCAATCAATGTTCCAACCAATTGAGTTTTGCCAAAAAAAACTCCTGAGATCGATCAAAAACCCAACTCAAGTTTGAAATTTGTATCAAGCAATGCTCCAATCAATTTTATTTGATTGGAATGTCCAAGTATGTTCTTGGAACCAAATACACATGTATTATGCATTGGTTTTCCCCATACTTGGTCAAATTAATGATCTTTATCTCTTCAACCTTATTACTCAAGGGATGCATGATACATTTTGAGTAATTTGGTTGATCCTAATATCTCACCCCATTTCTAGCAATACAAAAACATTTTGTTAAACCTTATAGTTTGTGTGAGATGTCCCCAAGTTGCCCAATAATTAGAAATGACCATGAAGGGTTTTTACCTTCCTATTGTGCACGACACATTCCCAACTCCCTCCTCAAGAAACTAAATTCATTTTCGGGGAGTGGTTTAGTGATAATGTCTGCTAGATTCGATTTTGACTCCACATGTGAGAGTACAATATCTCCTCTAGCAACATGATCTCTAATGAAGTGGTGACGCACTTCAATGTGTTTGGTTCTTGATGGACTGGATTCTTTGTGAGGTTTATTGTGCTTATGTTGTCACACAACACTTGCACACCCTTGTAAGACAATCCATAGTCTTCTAAAGTGTGTATCATCCACAACAATTATGATACACTCTCTTCCATGGAGATATACTCCGCCTCGGTCGTAGAGAGAGCAACACAATATTGCTTCCAACTTGACCAACTTACTAAAGATGATCCTAAAAATTGGCAACCCCCACTTGTGCTTTTCCGATCCAACTTGCACCCAGCATAGTCGGAATCAGTATAGCCTATCAAATCAAACGACTCTGTACGAGGGTACCAAAGACCGACTCCAATTGTGCCCATAAGGTATTTCAAAATTCTCTTAACAACAATTAAATGAGATTCGTTGGCACATACTTGGTACCTAGCGCACATACCCACAGCAAAAAGGATGTCTGGTCGACTCGCTGTGAGGTATAGCAAACTACCTATCATACTTCTATATTGGGTCAAATCAACTGGCTTCCCACTCTCATCATTATCTAATCGCGTGTTAGTCGTCATAGGAGTGGTTACCTCCTTTGAGTCACTCATGTTGAATTTCTTGAGCATCTCTTGAGTATATATGGATTGATGCACATGGATTCCGTCTCGAGTTTGTTTGATTTCAAATCCAAGGAAGAAAGTCAATTCTCCCACTAGACTCATCTCAAACTCACTCTCCATATGTCCAATGAACTCATTCAAATAACCCTTGTTATTGGAGCTACAAATTATGTCATCGACATATACTTGGGCTACAATGATATTGTCACCATCTCTACGTAGAAATAGTGTAGGGTCTATTTGACCTCTTACGAAGCTCTTTTCAATTAAAAATGTGGATAACTGCTCATACCAAACATGAGGTGCTTGTTTTAGCCCATAAAGAGCCTTCTTCAGCTTAAACATGTGGTTTGGAAATTCGAAAATTTCAAACTCCGGTGGTTGTTCAACATAGACCTCTTCTCTAATGAAGTCATTTAAGAAGGCCGATTTTACATCCATTTGATAGAGTTTGAAACTTCTATGTGCTGCAAATGCAAGCATCAACCGAATGGATTCCAATCGTGCCACGGGAGTATAGGTCTCATCGTAATCAAGGCCTTTAACTTGACTATAGCCCTTGGTTACTAAGCGTGCTTTGTTTCTTACGATTTCTCCCTTATGGTTCAATTTATTTTTGATGACCCATTTAGTTCCAATAATCGTGGTCTTCTTAGGTCTAGGAACTAAATCTCAAACCTGACTTCTCTCAAATTGACCTAACTCATCTTGCATAGTGATAATCCAATCGGGATCATGCAATGTCTCGTCAACTATTCTAGGTTCAATTTCAAAGATCAAGGCAACCTCATTAGCCTCATTCCTAAAGAATGATCTAGTCCTAACCGTATGATGGATATCTCCAACAATTTGGTTTTGGGGATGACTAGAGGCTAACCTAGTTTGCCTTGGTGTTGGAGGTGCTTCCTGGATGGTTTCACTAGACACAGGCTCAGACTCAGGGTCTGGCTGAGCTCCATGTCATCTAGGCTCACCATCATCAGATTCATCCGTAACATTTCCAACACTTAGACTTTCTTCCAATCCTAATTTCCTAAGTTCAAATTGGACTCCCTCTACGTCTTCTGATTGATCAATTGCTTTTGGGATCTCCTCAAATACAACATCAGAAGATTCTTCAACTAACCTAGATTTCTTGTTGTAAACTCGGTAAGCTTTACTGACAAGGGAATACCCGACCAGTATCTCTTCATCAACTTTTGCTGTGAACTTTCCAAGATGATCCTTGGTGTTTAAAATGAACACCTTACACCCAAACACCCGGAGATGTTTAACTGTAGGCGGTCTTCCAAATCAAAGTTCATGTGGAGTCTTCCCTAAAAACCTATGAATGAGGACTCGCTTTTGCACATAACAAGCTGTGTTTACAGCTTCAGCCCACAAGTAGCTCGGTAAAGAGTACTCATTGAGCATGCTTCGTGCAACCTCTTGTAAGACTCGATTCTTCCTCTCTACAACACCATTTTGCTATGGTGTTCTAGGAGTAGAGAACTCATGTCTATATCTTTTTCTTGACAAAATTCTAAAAACCTATGATTTTGAAATTCTCCTCCATAATCACTCCTAATTGTTTTGATTGTTGTAGATTTTTTATTCTCAATTCTTCTACAAAAAGAAATAAAAATATCTAAGGTTTGATCCTTATATTTTAGAAAATAAGTCCAAGTATATCTAGTATAGTCATCAATAATTACAAAGCAATATCTACTACCATTCAATGAAACAATTGTACTACAATCAAATAAATCCATATGCAATAAATCTAAAGTGGTAGAGGTACTTACAACGCTTTTACCTTTGTAAGACGCTTTCGTTTGCTTACCCATTTGACATGCATCACATAACTTCTCCTTTTTGTATTTGATGATTGGTAAGCCTCGTACAAGTCCTTTGTTGGCCAATTTTCGGATATTTTTCATGTTCACATGAGCCAACCTCTGGTGCCAAAGCCAAGACTCTTCTTCTTTGGACATGAAACACTTAATAGAGGTATTAGGAGCACTTTTAAAGGAAACTTGATAAATATTGTCTACTCTTGTGCCTACTAGTACCGTGTCATGTGTGTCATTATGTCTAACTAGACACTGACTTAGGTGAAATTCAATTGTGTATCCCGCATCACACAATTGAGTGACACTTAGGTGATTGAAAGTCATCCCCTTGACTAGAAGGACATTCTTGATCCTAAGACATTCGGATATTTGAATGTCTCATATTCCTACAACTTTAATACTACCATTATTACCAAATGATACATTACCTCTACTTTTGCTTTGTAGGGTAGTGAATAATGATCTATCCCAGGTCATGTGTTTGGAGCACCAACTATCAACAAACCAAGTTGATAGATGCTCCCCCTCAATCCATGCCTACACAACACGAAAAATAGATGATTTAGGTACCCAAACCTTGGGACCTAATGCACCTTCAATGCAAGATTTTGGCACCCATGCCTTGGTCATTTTCTTTCTAATTCCTTGAACCCTAGAAGCATTTGATGATCTAAAATGAGTTCTAGACATCAATGAGACAAAGCTAGGTTCTTTAGGACGGTAATCTATACCGACCTTGTTGTAAACTACTCTTTGAGCGTTAAGGATCATGTCCAAGGTCTTGGAGCTAGTTGAGAATTTCTCAAGAAGATTCTTAAGTTTCTCAACTTCACTCTTCAAGGCCTTGTTTTCATCTTCAAGGACTTCAACATGTAAATCATCAATATCCTCATCCTTAGAGGTTTTTAATTGCTCTACCTCTAATTTTAAGGACTTCACCTTGTCCTTAGACTTCTTAAGCAAATTAGTTAAACATGCTATTGTTCTATAACATTTATCTAATTCGGGAGAGATTACCTCTTCATCATCCGAAGATGATGAAGCCGCGGTTGATGGCTCACTTGATTTGTCACTACTCTCCATGTCTTCTAGGGCCATAAGAGTCATGTGACGGGTGCTCTTCTCCTCCTTCTCTTCTTCGGATGAGCTAGATGAAGACTCATCCCATGTGACCTTCAATGCCTTCTTCTTCTTTGACTTTTCCTCCTTCTTCTTCAGTTTTGGACACTCATTTTTGTAGTGCCCCTTTTTGCTACATTCATAACAAGTAACGTTAGATTTATCAACCTTATTTTCATTTGTGTTACCTTTTGCCTTGTAGCGCCGACTCTTCCTCATCATCCTTCTCACAATGTTGGCCATATCAGATGATGAAGACTCGCTCCCATCCTCCTCGGATTCGGATGAAGAAGATGAGACCTCCTTCTCCTTCTTCTTTTCTTTCTTCTTCTTTGCCTTGTCCCCTGCAACAAGAGCAATACTCTTCTCCTTTGGGCATTTGTTAGCTATCTCATGCAATTCCATTTCACAGAAGAAGTCATCTAACTTTATAATGGACAAGTCCTTGGATACCTTGTAGGCATCCACCATGGATGACCACAAGGCATTCCTAGGAAAAGATTTAAGTACATACCTTACAAGGTCGCGATTCTCGACATTCTCATCGATGGAATGCAAACCATTAAGTATCTCCTTGAATCGACCATGAAGTTCACTTACAGTTTCAGACTCTTTTATGATGAGGTTCTGGAGTTGATTAAGGAAGAGATCCCTCTTTGCTATTCGGGAATCTCTAGTGCCTTCATGAAGCTCAATGAGTTTGTTCCATAGATCCTTGGCACTCGAGAAAGGACCAACCTTGATGAGTTGCTCCTTGGTCATCCCACATTGCAGGGTGACCATAGCCTTAGCATCAGCCTTGTCCCTTTCTGGTTTGTTCGGCTGACCACCTTGATGAGTCAAGTTCCTTTCCTTCAGCATCCTTTAGAGGTGTGAATCCCTCCTTCACTGAAAACCACATCCCAATGTCGGTTTTCAGGTAGTACTCCATTCTTGACCTCCAATATTGGAAGTCTGCTCCATCGAAAAATGAGGGTTTGTTGGTGCTGAAGCCTTCTCTCAAAGCCATTCTTCTTTGCTCATAGGGTGTTAAACCGTTGGAAAGAGCCCCAGGCTCTGATACCACTTGTTGGATCTTGGATGGCTAGAGAGGGGGATGTGAATAGCCAGCCACTTAAAAACTGGCTTCTTTCGATTCTTTTTGCACTTGGGTTAGCAGCGGAAAAACACACAAACAGAAAGAAACAAGCAAACAGAAATGACACAAAGATTTACAAGGTTCGGGGATAACTTGCCCCTACTCCTTGGCGTGCCCATGAGATGGGCGATCCCTTGATCACCGGCAGATCAAGCCTCGGAAATCTGGATAAGCAAATCTCCTTCTCGGTGGAGTAACCTCTCCACAAATAGTCTCAGACAAATATCAGACTAAACACAGAGACTTAGAGAAGAAGCTTACAGATCAATCACAGAAAGCACGAAGAAGAAGCTTCACAGAGCACAACACAACACAACCCTAACGCAAGAACCTTCACTCAGCTCTTCGTTCTCGTTGTGGCTGCTTGATTTCTGATCGATTCCAAAGTCACTTGTCTCTGCTTTGCCAGCCTCCTCTTAAGCCTTCCTTCTGCTCATCAATAGGCGCGTTAACACCCACTGAACGACAGCTTCGTCACCACTGACCCACTGACCTCTACTGAGCGCTCAGTCCATTGAAGACCTCTTCAGCTGAGCCTAAGGTCAGTCGCCAGCTCACCAGAAGCTGTTGAATCCTGCAAACAGAAAACAAACAAACCTGTCGTAGCGAAAGTCGTCATTGACCCTCCTTCTTGGGTTGTATCATCTCTGTATCACCTGCACACTCATCAGACTGCTTAGCAAAGCAAATCAACCATATCAGAAAGAAATCAGCAGGAAATCAGAAGCAATCAAAAGTTTGATAGTAATTCAAATTAAAGTTCTGAGGCGCTGATCGGTCACCATGACCGATCAGACACCCTTCTGATCGATCAAACTCCATTCTGATTGATCCAGTAATGGTCTGATCGGTCTCACAGACTGATCAGAGATCAGGGATCGGTCATCAGACCGATCCTAAACCCACCACTGAACTCTCAGGGCTAGAACCCAGCCATGGCCTGATCGGATCAATGACTGATCAGGCCACAACCTGATCTTTCAAACCAAACCTGCTGATTAATCCCTTGACCGATCAGGTTAGGGCCTGATCGGTCATAGTGACCGATCAGGTCACTTCCTGACTGATCAGGAGCCATCCTGATCGGTCCAGGATGACCATGATCAGTCCATTGACCGATCAGGGTTTTGTACAGAAACCTTTCTAATCTGATTCTGATCATTCACCAGAACGATCAGCCACCATACATAATGTTTCTGATCTGTTTCTGATCGTTCACCAGACCGATCAGACACCCTGGATCGGTCCCCAGACCGATTCACTATCAAGGGAGTTCGTGCCAACTCCCTGATCGGACCCAGACCGATCCATAACCGCAGGAGTTCGTGCTAAACTCCCTGATCGGACTTCAAATCGATCCAGCTCCGACCATTTCGACCCTGAGTCCAGAGAACAGGCTCCCTTGCCTTCTCTGACTCAGTCTGGTCCTGGAGAACGAGCTCACGAGCCCTCTCCGACAGTACACTTAATGCTCAGTCCCCCGGACCAAGACTTCATACCCTGCTTTACTCACCGGGATTTAGTTCAACCTAGCTTCACTTACTAGGATTTCATTCACCTAGCTTCCCTCGCTAGGACCCAGCTTCACTTACCAGGATTTCTTTCATCTAGCTTCCCTCACTAGTGTTGATACAAGATGCATTAGTGATGTCCTCCTCCAAGTGTTTTAATGTTTGACAATATGCTTAAGTCAGTGATACATTAAACTTTGGAAGGGTGAGTGTAGAAAACTGGACCAAGGTGAACCAAAGTCCTAGTTAACCTAGGCACGAAGTCCTAGTTCGAAGAATTGGGCACTAAGTCCTGATCATGGATTGAACACTAAGTCCTGGCCGAGGGCTGCGCACCTATGACCTGACCGAGGGTTGGGCACGAAGACCTGATTTGAGGAATTGGGCACTAAGTCCCGGCCGAGGGTTGGGCACCGAAGACCTGGTTCGAGGAATTGGGCACGAAGACCTAGCCGAGGGTTGGGCACCGAAGTCCTGGACTTAGGGTTTGGGCACGAAGTCTTGGTCCGAGGGATTGAGCAACTTAGCTGAACGATGACTATGGACAGAAGTAGAGACGGGTCAGGGTTCGGACGTCTCTAGATCCGAGAGTATCGGAGGCTAAGCAAAAGTCCACCCGAATGGATTGGGTGACAACTGTCTCTTGAAAGGAGTAGGTGAAAGGCGCATTCTCGGGGTGGAAACTTGCGTCGGTTCGACCTAGGGTTTCATGGAAATCCGAAGTCAGAACCAAGTCCTTAAGGTTAAGAATGTGTGTATATTTGCTTTATATTTGTGTATCTTGCAAGTACCAAGAATGGAAGACAAAGCAGGCTAACAATTGGGCTGTAACCCAAAGCAGCTAGGCACCCCCATTGATGGGGGTGCCCTAAAGAATCCAGGCGCCCCATCAACAGGGGCACCTCTATCAAAGAAGAAAAACAGTGTCAGTTAAAGAAAGCAGAACATGCTTCCATTCAGGCGCCCCTATCGATACAGGCACCCTGGTTCAAAACTGTATTTGCTGCTGCGAGTGCGAAGCAGAGATAAGCTTTGACTGGGTTCATTTAGGCGCCTGGGAGGTCCAGGGCACCCTGGTCATAAGCCTTATCGGCTGCAATGAGTTTGACGCGGAGATAAGCTTTGACCAAGCCCTTTGAGGCGCCCCCATCAACACAGGCGCCCCAATGAAGGCTATAAAAGGGGCTTCAACCCCAAGGCTCAGCACAGAACTTCCAAGATCCATTTTGAGCTTTCTGACTGACGACAAAGCGCTAAAGACGAGGCTCTACGATCGGGAGGCTCCAGGAGGAAGTGCGTGGAACTTCGGAGGTCCAGATCGGCCGAGTCTTCGATCATTTTGTTTTAGTTTTCTTTTGTTATTCTGCACTGAATTTCCTATATTTTTTATTGTAATTATTGCACTGTAAGACGAGTTTCTCCGCATCCGGAAAGTTCGGAAAGGAGACCATTAGTGAACGGGCGTTCCTGTGCTTAGGCCTTGGATGTACTGACCCTGGGGGGTTGAGAACCAAGTAAATCCCGCGTGCAATCTGTCTCTTGTTCTGTTCGTTCTTTCTATTATTTTTTCACTGCTACTAACTCTGTGTCCAGAACGAATGTAAGTTTTACAAGGTTCCGTAAAAGTTATTTTTGGTCGATATTCACCCCCCCCCTCTATCGACGGCACCAGTCCTACAACTAGGACCCAGCTTCACTCACCGGGGTCTCCGTCACCTAGCTTCACTTGCTAGGACCTGGCATCACTCACCAGGGTTTCTGTCACCTAGCTTCACTCACTAGGATCCGGCTTCACTCACCGGGGTTTCCGTCACCTAGCTTCACTTGCTAGGACCCGGCTTCACTCACCGATGTTTCCGTCACCTAGCTTCACTTGCTAGGACCCGGCTTCACTCACCATGGTTTGTGCCCAGTCCCCGACCAGGACTTAATCCGAACTTATCTTACTTAACTAACTTAAATCAGTGTCAACACCAAAATAACAATCAGGTCAGACTGCATCAACAGATCTCTGTCTGATATGATGCTCAGAGGGACACCATGTACTCTGATAATCTCACGGTAGTACAACTCTGCCAACTTGTCCAGAGAATCTATCCTCTGAATCCCCAAGAAATGAGTGGATTTGGTTAATCGATCAACGATCACCTAAATCACGTCGCGTCTTCTCCGAAACCTCGGTAATCCCACAACGAAATCCATCGTGATGTGCACCCACTTCCACTCAGAAATAGGGATCTTCTAAAGTAATCTAGCAGGTCTCTGATACTCGGCCTTCACCTGCTGGCACACCAGACATCTAGCAACAAAATCCATGATGTCTTTCTTCATACCGTTCCACTAGTAGGAACGTCTCAAATCTCAGTACATACGGGTTCCGCCTGAATGTATAGCAAATCAAGATCGATGAGCCTCCTGAAGCAACTCATCCATGATCGGTTGTGACTTAGTATGCACAATCTCCCTCGAAAATATAGAATGCACTCGTCATCTCGTGTAAAGTCAGTTTGCTGCTCTGAGGCTATCCGGCTGCTTAGGAACTGTAGATGCTGATCACTAGCCTGAGCCTCTTTGATCCTCGTCCTGATCGAAGACTGAGCTCCTGAAAACTGGTCTCGCAAGCGTCTATCCAAACAAATTTCACACCTTTTCTGGTCAGACGTGTCAAAGGTGAAGCTATGCTGGAAAATTCCACAAAAAATCGTCGATAATAACCAGCCAATCCGAGAAAACTGCGCACCTCCTGAACTGACTTCGGCTGCTCCCAACTAGTGACAACCTCGATCTTCTAGGGATCTACAGAGATACCTCTATTGGAAATAACGTGTCCAAGAAAACCCACAGAAGACAACCAGAAAGCACATTTGTTGAACTTCGCATACAACTGCTCCCACGGAGCGTCTCTAGGATAATGTGAAGGTGGTGCGCATGTTCCTCCTCGGAACGGGAGTAAATTAGGATGTCATCGATGAAAACAATAATGAATTGATCCAAACACTCCATAAAAACCCAATTCATCAAATCCATAAATACTACAGGAGCATTGGTAAACCCAAATGACATTACCAAGAACTCGTAATGTCCATACCGGGTGCGGAAAGCTATCTTCTGGATATCTGAATCTCTGATCCTCAACTAGTGATATCCTGACCACAAATCAATCTTAGAATACACCGAGGTATCCTTCAGCTGATCAAACAAGTATTCAATATGAAGCAGGGGGATATTTGTGTTGGGACCGGGTGCATGTTGACATGGATACGGGTTCGTAATTTTAAAATTTAATTACGTGCAGCGGAAGGTTTAGCATAAATAATTTCTCAAATTATTTTAACCACGTATCTAGCATGCAACCTTATGTTGTGGAGACATGATCATACATTTAAAATTTTGCAGAAAGTAAACTAATTTACTTAATACCTCGCGTAACTCGAAGAAAGGGACGAGATCCAACCGTAGCGTCCCTTGGAAGCTCCGCCTCTATTCGCGTCCACGCCGAGTTTTCTTCGGGATGACTTCGCAAAGCCACAAGTTTCGTGCCGACAAGAACTACTAGATTCTCCAAAGGCACGACAAGAATACCAAGAGAGAGATGGAAAACTAACCACCAAACGAAAAACGGAATCAAGATTCCGGGAGTAAGGAAGGAGTCGCGCCCCGCTTCTTCTTCTTCTTTGGCACCTTCTTGGTGGAGGTGGCTCACAGCAAAGAAGGTGAGGGCAGCCGGCCCTAGAAGAGGGAGAAGGTAGCCGGCCCTAGAAGAGGGGGAGGGAGAGAAGGAGAGGAAGAGAGGCTAGGCAAGAATCCTTGATCTCTTGAATTGATTTCCAAGCCTTGCCTTTGTACCTTTATATAGTAGCCTCTTTATCGCCAAGTCTCTTTTTAACGGAATAAATTTTTCATAAGAAATTTATCTTATAAATTTTTCTATGAATTATTCCGTTATGCCAAGTTTTTATTATAACTTAATTTATAATAAAAACAACCATGTCTCCCCTTTTATTATGGAATAAATTTTTACAAGAAATTTACTATATAAATTTTTCTTATCATGGAAAAATCAATTCATAATTGATTTTATAAAATAAAATAAACCAATCCATGGTTCATTTTAATTTCCATAAAAAAGAATAAATTTCTATAAATTTCTTTATAAAAATTTCTTTATATAAATTTCTTTATCCATAATTTTATAAAACAAATCACGCTCGATTTATTTTATAATTTAAACCAAACAATTTGGTTTCCCTTTTTATTGTGGCCAGCCAAACCAAAGAGGGTGGGGACCCTCTTTGGTCGGCCAAATCTAAGCCGAAACCATACGAATTAAACTCATTTAATTCGTCCAATAAGTCTTCAAAAGACTTAGCCGTTTGATGCTTCCGATGCGTCTCTGAAAAATTCAGATTCGACTTATCTCTCTTGATCGAAAAATCTAATTTTCAACTCGTTTTAAATCCCTCGGATTACTCGTAGTGCGTGTGACTAAATAGGCTTTCGATTTATGTTGGCCGTCTATAATTAACCAATTATAGAACGATCATGAGTGGCACCTAGTAGTACATCATGATCCCCAATTAATCGAAAGATCAACGGTTGACCTCAGAAACAATTCTGAAACCCTTCAGCAGCTTTAATGAATCGTGCCTCATTCCCTTCACCATCTTATACCCACTTGGTTCAGGACACGGTCTATGTGTGTCAGTCCCCACTAGGCTGACTACGTCACACCTAGCCCAAGTAATGTCTTTCTCGTCCAACGGATTCTAATTACTCTTATGTATCTGAGATATTCATACTCAGATCATGTGATGCTCAGGCCAGAGGCTTCGAGTAATAATCCGATGATAGGCCTTGGGTATACATATCCTCGCAAGGAGTGGTGAAGCCTTTGTAGGCTGTTCAAACATCTTCGGGCACTTCGGCTTATACCCAATCATCCTGGGTCCACACCTCCTTGGAGATGCTTGCTTAAGATGTAAAAGTATAAGTCTTCATGACCAAGATGACTTGAACACCGCAAGTCAAAGGAACATCGCACTTAAGCTGCAGTAAGAATTTCATTGACATATCTATATGTAGACTACCATATGAAGTCTTACAGCCAGTCACTCCAATGAACTAGTCCCCTTAACTAGCATCCATGTTTATCTCCGGACATCCCAATGTCTCTAGCCAGTGAGAATCAGCTGATTAGAGAATAACCCATGCTAGTCTCAACAGAATTGATAGTGTCCGTATTTATCAATTCATCGACTAGGGACAATTTCAATACTTCACAATTGCACATGTAGAGATAATCACTAGTTGTGAATTCATCACAAATTCTCTCATGCTGTGAATTATATTGGGGACATTCAGTAAATGAGTTTAAGATCTCAATCAAATACATAAACATGTATACTCAAATAGTGAATATTCATTTATTAAAATAAATGATTACAATCATAAGACGATTGCCTTAGGACACTTCTCTTATATTACTAACAAACTCCCACTTGGCCTAATGCCAATCGCTAAGATATCCAAAACCACAGGCTCTAACATGACCCTCAAACTTGCTTTGAGGCAAGACCTTAGTTAAAGGATCCGCTAAATTCCTTTCAGTGGGAATTTTCTCAATTTGTATATCATTCCTACTTATAATCTCTCTGATAAGATGATAGCAGCGAAGCACATGTTTGGATCGCTGATGAGACCTTGGTTCCTTTGCTTGTGCAATAGCTCCATTGTTGTCGCAATAAACCGGTATTGCTTCATCAATGGTTGGAACCACACCAAGTTCTTAGACAATCTTCTCGATCCAAACTGCTTCCTTTGCTGCTTCCGAAGCTGCAATATAATCCGCTTCCGTGGTAGAATCCGCTACGGTGTCTTGGTTGGAACTCTTCCAACTTATTGCGCCTTCATTCAAAATAAATACGTATCCAGAATGAGATTTGGAGTCATCCTTATCTGTCTGGAAACTGGCATCTGTATACCCACGTATTACCATATCTCCTTCTCCATATATTAGGAACACATCCTTAGTTCTTCTTAAGTACTTAAGGATTGTCTTGACAGCCGCCCAATGATCCATTCCTGGATCAGACTGGTATTTGCTCGTGATGCTCAGAGCATTCGATACATCGGGCCTAGTACATAACATAGCATACATGATAGATCCTATCGCGGATGCATAAGGAATCTTATTCATGCAAATCCTCTCGTCTTCTGTGCGCGAACACATAATCTTTGAAAGGTTGATCCCATGCCTGATGGAAAGGTAACCTTTCTTGGATTCCGATATGCTAAACCTTTTTAGCACTCGGTCTATATATGTAGACTGCAAAAGACCAGGCAACTGTTTTGATCTATCTCTATAGATTCTAATCCCAAGGATATAGGTTGCTTCTCCCAGGTCTTTCATGGAGAAAGTTTTGGACAACCAAATTTTAACCGACTGTAAGACTGATATATCGTTTCCTATAAGTAATATGTCATCGACATATAATACTAGGAATACGACTGCACTCCCACTAACCTTCTTGTATACACAAGGTTCGTCAGAATTTTGTGAGAAATCAAACTCTTTGATTGTCTCATCAAAATGGATGTTCCAGCTCCTAGATACTTGCTTCAGTCCATATATGGATCGTCGAAGCTTGCATATTTTGGTTTTATCAACCGATGTGAAACCTTCAGGTTGTATCATGTATACATCCTCAAGCAGGTTTCCATTAAGGAAAGCTGTTTTCACATCCATTTGCCATATCTCATAATCATAATGAGCTGCTATGGCCAGGAGCATCCGAATGGATTTAAGCATAGCTACTGGCGAATATGTTTCGTCATAATCAATTTCTTGTTTCTGACGATATCCTTTTACCACTAATCTAGCCTTAAAGGTAACAACATTACCTTCCATGTCGGCTTTCTTCTTGAAAACCCACTTGCACCCTATGGGCTTAATCCCTTCAGGTGGGTTAACCAAGTCCCATACTTGATTTTTGTACATGGAATCCATTTCCGACTTCATGGCTTCAAGCCATTTGTCCCTTTCTGAACTTTTCAGAACATCTTCATAACTGATAGGTTCGTCATCGCTTAAGGTTTCATATCGATTAATAAAACCAAAGTATGCAAGCTTCGACGATCCATTTATGGACTAAAACAAGCATCCAGGAGCTGGAACATCTGTTTTGATGAGACAATCAAAGAGTTTGATTTCTCACAAAATCCTGACGAACCTTGTGTGTACAAGAAGGTTAGTGGGAGTGCAGTCATATTCCTAGTGTTATATGTCGATGACATATTACTTATAGGAAACAATATATTAGTCTTACAGTCAGTTAAAATTTGGTTGTCCAAAACTTTCTCCATGAAAGACCTGGGAGATGCAACCTATATCCTTGGGATTTGAATCTATAGAGATAGATCAAAACGGTTGCTTGGTCTTTCGTAGTCTACATATATAGACCGAGTGCTAGAAAGGTTTAGCATGTCGGAATCCAAGAAAGGTTACCTTCCCATCAGGCATGGGATCAACCTTTCGAAGTCTATGTGTCCGCGCACAGAAGACGAGAGGATTTGCATGAATAAGATTCCTTATTCATCCGCGATATGATCTATCATGTATGCTATGTTATGTGTTGATGCAGTCTGACCCTGATTGTTGTTTTGGTGTTGACACCGATTTCAGTTTAGGTTGATGATTATGATGATGATCAAGTCCTGATCGGGGATTAGGCATGGAATGAAAAATCCTAGCTTGGAGGGCTAGGTGTTGAAAAATCCTAACCTGGAGGATTAGGTATGAAAAATCCTAGCTTGGAGGGCTAGGTGTTGAAAAGTCCTAATTCGGAAGGGTTGGGTGAAAATTCCTAGCTTGGGGGGCTAGGTGAAAAGTCCTAACTTGGAGGGTTAGGTAAAAATTCCCAACTTGGAGGGTTAGGTGAAAAATTCATGGCTTGGAGGGTCAGGTGCCTAGCTTGGAGGGCTAGGTTTGGAAAAGTCCTAATTCGGAAGGGTTGGGTGAAAATTCCTAGCTTGGAGGGCTAGGTGAAAAGTCCTAACTTGGAGGGTTAGGTGAAAAGTCTCAACTTGGAGGGTTAGGTGAAAAATTCCTGGCTTGAAGGGTCAGGTCCCTAGCTTGGAGGGCTAGGTTGAGTGAAACCCTAGCTTGGAAGGCTAGGTTGAGTGAAACCCTAGCTTGGAAGGCTAGGTTGAGTGAAACCCTAGCTTGGAAGGCTAGGTTTGAGTCCCTGGATCGGTCTGGTGACCGATCAGGGAATTTGGCACGCTGCTCCATCGTGGATCGGTCAGGTGACCGATCCAGCAATGACTGATCGGTCTGGTGACCTATCAGGGAGCGCACAGTGAGGTTGGAAACCTACTATGTGGCTCCTGATCGGTCTGGTGACCGATCAGGGAGCAGGCCGTTGCCTCGTTGCTTGGCTCCTGATCGGTCCGGTGACCGATCAGGGAGCAGACAACTTCCTCACTGACTTGCTTCTGATCAATCTGGTGACCGATCAGGGAGCACTCAGTGAGTTGAGTTCCCCTGCTGATCTGATCCTGATCGGTCCGTTGACCGATCTGGATCACTGTACAGATTGTTCCGGAGAACGATCAGGTGTCGCGGACTCCGTCTTACAACCGATCAAGCTGGAGCCTGATCGGTCAGGGAGATACCTGATCGGTCTGGTGACCGATCAGGTCACAGCCTGATCAAACTGGTGACCGATCAGGCCCGACTGGCCGCGACATCTGGCAGTCCCAGCAAAGCGGTGGATTGGTCTGGTGACCGACCCACGAGCCCTGGATCGGTCCGGTGACCGATCATTTTAATTCAAAATGCACTGTCAGACGCTCTGATCGCGTCTGAACGTATCCGATTCTCTGCGCTTAACATCTGATACACGATTTTCTGCTTGATATGCTGTGCTAACACTCTAATTGAGCTGCAGGTGATAGGGAAGGATTCAAACACTCAAGGAGAGTCAATGGAGATCTTTCCTTGGAGCAGGTTTGTCTGTTTTCCATCTCAGGTTGCAACGGACACTGGCGCCGGCTGGAGCTGCTGACTGGGGCTGGTCTGAGGGAAACTCACGGAGTCCAGAAGATCTCAGTGGTGACTGGTGGTTGCAGGTGAGCAGCTGGAGGCTGCAGTGAGATGTTGTCACCTGACGTTCAAGAGGGAAACAAAAGGAGGGTGTGGAGCAGAGCAAGAAGAACTTTTGGTTGCCTTGGTTTTGAGCTGTGATTCCTTGCTGCGTGCTTGTGCTCCTTGCTGATCATCCTCTCTTGAGAAAGCTACTGTGATCCTTAAAGTAACCATCCCTTGCATGAGCACTTGGAGGAAGGAACAAGAGACTTTGAGTCCAACAGCAAGAAGACACGAAGAAAGGGTTCTTGCGTGAGATCGTGGCTGGGTGGAGCTTGGAAGAAGCTTGCTGTGTTCTTGTCTTTGCTAAGTGCTAAGTAAGATCTTTCTTGTGTTTCATTGTGCTTAAAACTATATCTTTGATTGAAACCCTGTGGAGGGGTTACTCCACCGAGAAGGAGGTTGCTTTCTATCCGGTGTTCACCGGGGCTTGATCTGCCGACGATCAAGGGATCGCCCACCTTACGGGCACGCCAAGGAGTAGGGGCAAGTTATCCCTGAACCTTGTAAATCCTCTTGTTAGCGTTCTTGTGTTTGCTCATAGTTTAGGGTTTTGATTTTCTGCATACTCTGTTTCTATTCTTTCCGCTGTGCTACTAAACGGTTTAAGTGCAGAATTTTGATAAGTGCTAAAGTTCAAGTGATTGACTATATTCACCCCCCCTCTCTAGCCATTCGGGTTCCAACATTATGTACTAGGCCCGATGTATCGTATGCTCTGAGCGTCACAAGCAGATACCAGTCTGATCCAGGAATGGATCATTGGGCGGCTGTCAAGACAATCCTCAAGTACTTAAGAAACACTAAGGATGCGTTCCTATTATATGGAGAAGGTGATATGGTAATACGTGGGTATACAGATGCCAGTTTCCAGACAGATAAGGATGACTCCAAATCTCAGTCCGGATATGTATTTATTTTGAATGGAGGCGCAATAAGTTGGAAGAGTTCCAAGCAAGACACCGTAGCGGATTCTACCACGGAAGGTTTTTCTACCACCCGACCTCCTTTCTTTGATGGCGCTGACTTTCAATATTGGAGATCAAAGATGGAGTACTATCTTAAGATGGACATCAACACTTGGTTCGCGGTAAAGGAGGGTTTTACCCCTCCAATGGATGATGAAGGAAAAGAACTTGACTCGTGGCGGTGGACGGCCGAACAAACTCGAAAGAGTGAAGCCGACGCGAAGGCGGTGGTGACCCTACAATGCGGCATGAACAAAGACCAACTCATCAAGGTAGGTCCATTCACAAGTGCAAAAGACTTGTGGAACAAGCTTATCGAACTCCATGAGGGTACTCGAGACTCAAGAATTGCCAAGAGGGACTTGTTCCTCAACCAACTTCAAAATCTCTCCATGAAGGAGAATGAAACCGTAAGTGAGTTAGATAGCCGGTTCAAGGAAGTCCCCAATGGTCTTCATTCGATTGATGAAAAGGTCGAGAATCGCGACCTTGCGAGGTATTTGCTAAAAGCATTTCCAAGGAATGATTTGTGGTCATCAATGGTGGATGCCTACAAAGTCTCCAAGGATTTATCAATTGTTAAGTTAGTTGATTTGTTTTGTGAAATGGAATTGCATGAAATGGCTAACAAAGGCCCCAAGGAGAAGGGGATTGCCTTAGTTGCAGGGAACCGATCCTACAAGAAGAAGAAGGAGAAGAAGAAGGAGAAGGAAGTCTCTTCATCTTCATCCTCTTCCGAATCCGAGTCCGATTCTGAGGAAGATGACAGCAGCTCTTCTTCCTCCGAGATGGCAAACTTTGTGAGAAGAATGATGAGAAGGGGTCGACGCTTCAAGGGTAAAGGTAACCCTAGTGAAGTTATAGTTGATAAGTCTAATGCTTCGTGTTATGAGTGTGGTAGGAAAGAGCATTTCAAGAATGAATGCCCAAAGCTAAAGAAGAAGGAGGAGAAATCCAAAAAGAAAGAAGAAAAATCAAAGAAGAAGAAGAAGGCCTTGAAGGCCACTTGCGATGAATCCTCATCTAGCTCATCCGATGAAGAAAAGGAGGAGAAGAGCACAAGGCATGTGGCACTCATGGCATTGGGAGATCAAGAGAGCAGTGATGAATCTTCAAACTCCTCAAACGCGGCTTCATCATCTTCGGATGATGAAGAGGTAACTTCTCCCGAACTTGAGAAATGTTATAGTGCAATTGCATGTTTAACCAATATGTTAAAGAAGTCAAAAAATAAGGTTAAATCATTGCAATTAGAAATTGACCAATTGAAATCATCTAGGGATGATAACATAGATGACTTGCATGTTGAGATGTTAGAGGATGAGATTAAATCATTGAAACTTGAGGTTGGAAACTTGAAATCCTCTAAGGTTGAGGATGTAGATGATTTGCATGATGATTTGCTAGAAAAAGAAAACCAATCATTGAAGAGTGAAGTTGAGAGACTCAAGAATATTCTTGAGAAGTTCTCAACTAGCTCAAAAACCCTAGATATGATTTTGAATGCCCAAAGGGCAGTCTACAATAGGGCCGGTATTGGTTATCGACCCAAAGAACCTTCATTTGTGTCCTTGATGTCTAGGACTGATATGAGACAATCTAGGACACCCAAGGTTAAAAAGAAAATTGTCAAGGCATGGGTGCCTAAGACTTGTTTAGTAGGTGCTTTAGGTCCCAAGGTTTGGGTACCTAAAACTTCTATTTTTCGAATTGTGTAGGTTATGATTGAGGGGGAGCATCTATCAACTTGGTTCGTTGATAGTGGATGCTCCAAACACATAACCGGGGATAGATCATTGTTTACCACACTTCACAAGAAAAGTAGAGGTAATGTTTCATTTGGTAACAATGGTAGTCTTAAGGTCATAGGAATAGGAGACATTCAAATATCCGAATGTCTTAGAATTTCAAATGTCCTTCTAGTCAAGGGGATGACATTTAATCTCCTAAGTGTCAGTCAATTATGTGACATGGGTTACACAATTGATTTTCAACCAAGTCAATGTCTAGTTAGACAACATGACACCTTGGACACGGTACTAGTAGGAGCAAGAGTAGATAATATTTATCAAGTTTCATTTAAAAGTGCTACTAATGCTTTTGCTAAGTGTCTCATGTCAAAAGAAGAAGAGTCCACCCTTTGGCACCGGAGGCTAGCACATGTTAACATGAAGAATATCCGGAAATTGGTCAACAAGGGATTAGTTCGTGGCTTACCAAGCATCAAGTATGAAAAAGAAAAGATTTGTGATGCATGTCAAATGGGTAAGCAAACAAAATCTACACATAAAGGTAAAAGCGCTGTAAGTACTTCTACCGCATTGGATTTACTTCATATGGATTTGTTTGATTGTAGCACTATCATATCATTGAATGGAAGTAGATATTGCTTTGTTATCATTGATGATTTTACTAGATATACATGGACTTATTTTCTAAAATATAAGGATCAAACCTTAGATGTTTTCATTTCTTTTTGTAGAAGAATTGAAAATGAAAAATCATCAACTATTAAGACAATTAGAAGTGATCATGGAGGTGAATTTCAAAATCAACGATTCTTAGAATTTTGTCAAGATAGAGGTTATAGACATGAGTTCTCCACTCCTAGAATACCACAACAAAATGGTGTTGTAGAGAGGAAGAACCGTGTTCTACAAGAAGCTGCACGAAGCATGCTTAATGAGTACTCACTACCGAGTTACTTATGGGCTGAAGCTATAAATACAGCTTGCTATGTGCAAAACCGAGTCATCATCCATAGGTTTTTAGGAAAGACTCCCCATAAATTTTGGTTTCAGAGACCACCTACGGTTAAACACCTTAGGGTGTTTGGTTGTAAGGTGTTTATTCTAAACACCAAGAATCACCTTGGAAAGTTCACGACAAAGGCTGATGAAGGGATACTAGTCGGGTACTCCCTAGTTAGCAAAGCCTACCGAGTCTACAATAAAAAATTTAGATTAGTTGAAGAGACTTCTGATGTTGTCTTTGAAGAAATTCCAAGAGTCAATGACCAATCAGAAAACGTAGAATGAGCTCAACTCTAACTTAGGAGACTAGGTTTGAGTGAAACTCCAAGTGTTGTTGATGGTAATGAGTCTGAAGACGGTGAGCCTAGACAACCCATAGATCAGCCGGATCCTGAGGCTGAGCTTGTGTCTAGTGAACCCATTCAAGAAGCACCACCAACACCTAGGCAAACTAGATTAGCTTCTAGTCATCCCCAAGACCAAATTGTTGGAGACATCCATCATGGGGTTAGAACTAGATCATTCTTTAGGAATGAGGCTAATGAAGTTGCCTTAATTTCCAAAATTGAACCTAGAAAAATTGATGAAGCATTAAATGTTCCCGATTGGATCATTGCAATGCAAGATGAACTAGGTCAATTCGAAAGAAGTCAAGTTTGGGACTTAGTCCCTAGACCTAAGAAGACCACCATCATTGGAACCAAATGGGTCTTCAAAAATAAGTTGAACCACAAGGGAGAAATCATTAGAAACAAGGCACGCTTAGTAGCCAAGGGCTATAGTCAAGTTGAAGGCCTTGATTATGATGAGACCTATGCTCCCGTGGCACGATTAGAATCCTTTCGATTGATGCTTACATTTGCAGCACATCGTGGCTTCAAGTTATATCAAATGGATGTCAAATCGGCCTTTCTAAATGGTTTGATTAGAGAAGAGGTCTATGTTGAACAACCTCCGGGGTTTAAGAGTACCTAATTTTCAAACCACGTGTTCAAGCTCAAAAAGGCACTTTATGACCTTAAACAAGCACCCCGAGCTTGGTATGAGCTGTTGTCGACATTCTTAATTGAGAAGGGCTTCGTTAGAGGCCAAATAGACCCTACACTATTTCTTAATTGAGAAGGGCTTCGTTGATGACATAATTTGTGGCTCAAATAACAAGGGCTATTTAAATGAGTTCATTGGACACATGGAAAGTGAATTTGAAATGAGTCTAGTGGGAGAGTTGACTTTCTTTCTTGGACTCGAAATTAAACAAATCCGAGATGGGATCCATGTGCACCAATCGAAGTATACTCAAGAAATGCTCCGTAAATTCAATATGAGTGATTCGAAGGAGGTAACCACTCCCATGGCTACAAACACAAGATTAGACAATGATGAGAGTGGTAAACCCGTTGATTTGACTCAATATCGGAGCATGATAGGTAGTTTGCTATACCTCACAGCTAGTCGACCTGATATTCTTTTCGCTGTGGGTATGTGCGCTAGGTATCAAGTTTGTGCAAAGGAATCTCATTTAATCGCTGTTAAGAGAATTTTGAGATATCTTAAAGGCACAATTGGAGTTGGTCTTTGGTACCCCCGTACCGAGTCATTTGATTTAATTGGCTATACGGACTCCGACTACGCTGGATGTAAGTTGGACCGGAAAAGCACAAGTGGGGGATGCCAATTCTTAGGTTCGTCCTTAGTAAGTTGGTCAAGTCGGAAGCAACATTGTGTTGCTCTCTCCACGACCGAGGCAGAATATATCGCCATGGGAGAGAGTGTATCGTAATTGTTGTGGATGATACATACTTTAGAGGACTATGGATTGAGCTATAAGGGTGTGCAAGTGTTATGTGATAACATTAGCACAATTAACCTAACCAAGAATCCAGTCCATCATTCTAGGACCAAACACATTGAAGTGCGTCACCACTTCATTAGGGATCATGTTGCTAGGGGAGATATTGTACTCTCACATGTAGAGTCCAAGTCAAACCTAGCTGGCATTTTCACTAAACCACTCCCTGAAAATGAATTTAGTTTCCTAAGAAAGGAATTGGGAATGTGTCGCGCTTCATAGTTTTTAATATGCATTCAAAATCCTTCATGATAAGTTCTAATTGTTGGGATACAATTGGGTAACGTTGGGGACATCTCACACAAACTATAAGACTTACCAAAACATTTTTGTTTGCTAGAAATGGGGTGAGATGTTAGGATCAACTCAATTTCTCAAAATGTCAATGCATCCCTTGAGAAATTAAGTTGACGAGATAAAAATCACTTCGGTGACCAAGTATGGGGAAAACCAATGCATAACACATGTGTATTTGGCTCCATGATCATACTTGGACATTCCAATCAAGGAAACTTGATTGGAAACTTGATTTTGATGCAAACTTGGTTGAAATTGCTTGAATGATTGTTGATTGAGTTTGACTCCACATGGGTGGAGCAAAGTGATTGTTGAACCTGTAAGGACCTTTGATCCTTGTTTAAGGATCAATTGTAGATCGATATCTTTCATCAAAACCCTTCAGAAATCGTGTCAAACTCTGAAACTGAAAGTTTCAGCTCATATCAGGCAGTATCAGGAACCCTGATCGGTCACTGGACCGATCAGGAGTAGGTCTGATCGGTCCCCGGACCGATCTGGCTCCCTCCTGCGTTGATCGGTCCACAGACCGATCAGAGGGGTCATAGGGACTTAACGAAATTCTGACCAAACACTCTGTGCTAGCCTGGATCGGTCCCCGGACCGATCTGGCACCCTGTGGTGATCGGTCCACGGACCGATCAGGGGGCTTTCCGAATATTATTGTTGGGACCGGGTGCATGTTGACAAGGATACGAGTTCGTAAAATTTTAAATTTATACGTGCAGCGGAAGAATTTGCATAAAATAATTTCCTAAATTATTTTAACTTCGTATCTAGCATGCAACCTTATGGTGTGTTGACATAATCATAAAATAAAACTTTACGAAAAGTAAACTAATTTACTTTATACCTCTTGTAACTCGAAGTAAGGGACGAGATCCAACCATAGCGTCCCTTGGAAGCTCCGCCTCTATTCGCGTCCACGCCGAGTTCTCTTCGGGATGACTTCGCAAAGTCACGAGTTTTGTGCCGACGAGAACTACTAGATTCTCTATAGGCACAACAAGAAAGATCAAGAGAGGAAAGGGAAACTAACCACCAAGAAAACGGAATCGAATTCCGGGAAGAGAGGAGTCGCTATCCGCTTCTTCTTCTTCTTGTTTCGTTTCTCCTTCTTCTTGAAGCTCACGGCAACCTTGCTTGGTGTTGATAGGGTGCGCTGGCCCTAACAAGGAAGGTGGGAGCCGGCCCTAATTCTCCAAGAAGGGCGCCGGCCCTAAGGGAAAGGAGAGGGAGAAGAGAATAAGAGAGAGGGAGAGAGGAAGTTACTAATCTCAATTAGTAATTCATAATAAGGGCTTGCCTTTGGTTCCTTTATATAGTAGCAACTCTTATGCTAAGTCTCCCTCTTAACGGAATTAACGGAATTAGTTATAAGAAATTTATCTTATAAATTCTCTTATTAATTATTCCGTTTAAGCCGAGTCTTATTATAACTAATTATAATAAAACAAATTCTTCTTCTCTTTAAATTATGGAATAAATTTTATAAGAAATTTATAAACTTTCTTATTATGGAAAAATCAATTCATAATTTATTTTATAAAATTAAAATAAACCAATTCATGGATTATTTTAATTTCCATAAAAAGAATAAATTTCTACAAATTTATTTATATAAATTTCTTTATACAAATTTATTTATCCATAATTTATAAAATAAATCGCACTAGATTTATTTTATTAATTAAACCAATTAAATTGATTTTTCTCCCTTTTAATGGCCGACCAACCAAGGAGGGTTGGCACCCTCTTTGGCCGGCCCAAACCGAGCCGAACCAACGCGAATTAAACTCATTTAATTCGCCCAAAAAGCCTTCAAAAGACTTAGCCATTTTTAGCTTCCATTGCGCCTCTGATTAACTCAGATTCGACTTATTTCTCTTGATCGGAAAATCCAATTTTCAACTCGTTTTAAATCCCTCGGATTACTCGTAGTGCGTGTGACTAAATAGGCTTTCGATTTATGTTGGCCGTCTATAATCAACTAATTATAGAACGATCATGAGTGGCACCTAGTAGTACATCATGATCCCCAATTAATCGAAAGATCAACGGTTTGACCTCAAAAGAAATTATTCCGAAACCCTTCAGCAGCTCTAATGAATCGTGCCCCATTCCCTTCACCACCTTATACCCCTTGGTTCAGGACACGGTCTATGGTGTCAGTCCCCACTAGGCTGACTACGTCACACCTAGCCCAAGTAGTGTCTTTCTCGTCCTTTGGATTTCTAATTACTCTCATGTATTTTAGAGACTCGCACTCTAAACATGATATACTCTGGCCAGAGGTTTTGAGTAACAATCCGACGATAGGCCTGGGTATACATCTCCTCGCAAGGAGTGGTGAATCCTTTGTAGGCTGTTCAAACATCTTCGGGCACTTCGGCTTATACCCAATCATCCTGGGTCCACACCTCCTTGGAGATGCTTGCTTAAGATGTTAAAGTATAAGTCTCCATGACAAAGATGACTTGAACACCGCAAGTCAAAGGAACATCGCACTTAAGCTGCAGTAAGAACTTCATTGACATATCTACATGTAGATTCCCATATGAAGTCTTACAGCTAGTCACTCCAATGAACTAGTTCCCTCAACTAGCATCCATGTTTATCTCCGGACATCCCAATGTCACCAGCCAGTGAGAATCAGCTGATTAGAGAATAACCCATGCTAGTCTCAACAGCATTGATAGTGTCCGTTTTTATCAATTCATCGACTAGGGATAGTTTCAATACTTCACAATTGCACATGTAGAGATAATCACTAGTTGTGATCCCATCACAAATTCTCTTATGCTATGAGTTGTATTGCGGACATTTAGTAGATGAGTTTAAGATCCCAATCCAATACACAAAACATGTATACTCAAATAGTGAATTATCATTTATTAATATAAATGTTTACATCATAAGGCGATTACCTTAGGGCACTTCTCTCATATCACTAACAAACTCCCACTTGGCCTAATGCCAATCGCTACGGTATCCAATACCACAGGCTCTAACATGACCCTCAAACTTGCTTTGAGGCAAGGCCTTAGTTAAAGGATCCGCTAAATTCCTTTCAGTAGGGATTTTCTCAATTTGTATATCATTCCTACTTATAATCTCTCTGATCAGATGATAGTGGCGAAGCACGTGTTTGGATCGCTGATGAGACCTTGGTTCCTTTGCTTGTGCAATAGCTCCATTGTTGTCGCAATAAACCGGCATTGCTTCATCAATAGTTGGAACCTCATCAAGTTACGTGACAAACTTCTTGATCCAAACTGCTTCCGTGGTATAACCCGCTATGGTGTCTTGTTTGGAACTTTTCCAACTTATTGCGCCTCCATTTAAAGTAAATACGTATCCAGACTGAGATTTGGAGTCATCCTTATCTGTCTGGAAGCTGGCATCTGTATACCCACGTATTACCATATCTCCTTCTCCATATATTAGGAACACATCCTTAGTTCTTCTTAAGTACTTAAGGATTGTTTTGATAGCCGCCCAATGATCCATTCCTGGATCCGACTGGTATCTGCTTGTGACGCTCAAAGCATACGATACATCGGGCCTAGTACACAACATAGCATACATGATAGATCCTATCGCGGATGCATAAGGAATCTTATTCATGCAAATCCTCTCGTCTTCTGCGCGCGGACACATAGACTTTGAAAGGTTGATCCCATGCCTGATGGGAAGGTAACCTTTCTTGGATTCCGACATGCTAAACCTTTTTAGCACTTGGTCTATATACGTAGACTGCGAAAGACCAAGCAACCGTTTTGATCTATCTCTATAGATTCTAATCCCAAGGATATATGTTGCTTCTCCCAGGTCTTTCATGGAGAAAGTTTTGGACAACCAAATTTTAACTGTCTGTAAAACTGATATATCGTTTCCTATAAGTAAGATGTCATCGACATATAATACTAGGAATACGACTGCACTCCCACTAACCTTCTTGTACACACAAGGTTCGTCAGGATTTTGTGAGAAATCGAACTCTTTGGTTGTCTCATCAAAACAGATGTTCCAGCTCCTAGATGCTTGCTTCAGTCCATATATGGATCGTCGAAGCTTGCATACTTTGGTTTTATCAACCGATGTAAAACCTTCAGGCTGTATCATGTATACATCCTCAAGCAGGTTTCCATTAAGGAAAGCCGTTTTCACATCCATTTGCCATATCTCATAATCATAATGAGCTACTATGGCTAGGAGCATCCGAATGGATTTAAGCATAGCTACTGGCGAATAGGTTTCGTCATAATCAATTCCTTGTTTTTGACGATATCCCTTTGCCACTAATCTAGCCTTAAAGGTAACAATATTACCTTCCATGTCGGTTTTCTTCTTGAAAACCCACTTGCACCCTATGGGTTTAATCCTTTCAGGTGGGTTAACCAAGTCCCATACTTGATTTTCATACATGGAATCCATTTCCAACTTCATGGCTTCAAGCCATTTGTCCCTTTCTGAACTTTTCAGAACATCTTCATAACTGATAGGTTCGTCATCGCATATGAGTAACACGTCGTTCGATTCACTTACGAGAAATCCGTATCTCTCTGGAATATTGCGTGCCCTATCAGACCTACGAAGAGGTGGTATAGTTTTAGGTTCAACTGATAGCTTATCACTAAGAGTTATCGGTTGTGGGTCTAGACTAGGTGTCTCTGTAATGTCTATTGGAGTTTCTTGAACTTCATCAAGTTCAATGCCACTCCCACTGTTTTCTTGTAAAAGAAATTCCTTTTCTAGAAATACAACATGCCTTGAAACAAACACCTTTTGTTCCAAGGGATGATAGAATTGGTAACCCTTCGTTTCCTTAGGGTATCCAATAAATAGACATTTATCAGACTTAGGATCCAATTTGTCTGATACAGTCCGCTTCACATAAGCCGGACAACCCCATATCTTAAGGTGAGTTAAGTGGGGTTTCTTACTATTCCATATCTCATATGGAGTTGTTGAGACTACCCTGGTCGGGACTCTGTTTAGCAAGTAAACAGCTGTCTTAAGTGCATAGCCCCAAAAGGATTTTGGAAGAGTTGCATGATTCATCATTGACCTAACCATGTCCATCAAGGTTCGGTTGCGCCTCTCAGATACACCATTATGCTGTGGTGTATACGGCGGAGTCCATTGGGACAATATCCCATTGTCCCTAAGATAATCTTGAAATTCTTGACTCAAGTATTCACCACCCCGATCGGATCGAAGTATTTTAATACTTTTGCCAAGTTGTTTCTCTACTTCATTTCTGAACTCTTTGAATTTCTCAAAAGCTTCAGATTTGTGTTTCATCAAGAACACATACCCGAATCGTGAGTGATCATCGATAAAGGTGATGAAGTAGCTATAGCCTCCTTGTGCTAGAGTTGACATTGGTCCACATACATCGGTATGTATTAGACCAAGCAATTCTCCCACTGGATTACCTTTTCCGGAAAAGGATAATTTGGTCATCTTGCCTTTTAAGCATGATTCGCATGTATCAAATGAACCGGGTTCAAATGATTCCAAAATTCCACATCGGTGTAATTCGGTCATGCGTTTCTTACTTATATGGCCAAGACGACAGTGCCACGTGTAAGAGTCTATTCGATTATCTATTCGAGCACGTTTGTTGCTAACTTCGATATTGAAAACGTCACTGGATAGATCTAATGTGTAGATGCCATTGCACAAAATTCCATTCCCATAAAGAACGCCATTTAAAGTTATGTAACAACAATTGTTACTAAAAGTTAAATGATAACCCTTTTCATTCAAGCATGAAATAGATACAATGTTCTTTATTAACGAGGGAACGAAATAACAATTATCCAATTCTAAGACACGTCCAGTGAGGAGCTTTAGCAAATATGTTCCGATGGCAACAGCAGCAATCTTTGCTCCATTCCCAACTCGCAAATTCGCTTCTCCTTTGACAAGTCTTCTTCTATCCCTTAGCCCCAGTATGTCATTACATATATGTGAGCTACACCCAGTATCAAGTACCCAAGTGTTTGAGGAAATAGTGTTAAATATCAAACTTTGGAGGGTTTAAATGTAAATTTACCTAAATTAAGGACTCAGTTGGAAGTACGGGAAGAGGAGGGGCTAAATTGGATAATGCTAGGGCATATTAATACTGCTTTTTCTCCTCGTCGTGACTCGCGAGCCGCATCCTCTTCGACCTCTTCCTCTTTTTCTTCCAGTGCGCCGACAAAGAGGCGAGTTCCGCGCGCCGGTGCGATCAGAGCCGTCGGAGCAAGCGACCATCGTTCGCTCATCCTCCACGCGCCGGAGGCTCGACGCCTCGCTCCTGGGGCAGGGATACTCATCGGGCGAAGCTTGCGCTGCAAGCACCGTCGCCGGAGAAAGGCAAAGGTCGCGACACCGTCGACTCCTTCGAGATCCAACTGGTGCCGGGCGATCTTGACCTCCTCGCCAGTGAGTTTCGCCGTGGTGAGTCTCCACCTCTCCCTCTCTTTGATGTTGTTTTTCCAATCGCTCCTAATCGGATCGCCAGATTTCTCTAGGGTTCGGAGAAGTGGTGTCGATCCAGGGACTGGATTTCCCTACCTGCTCTCGGCAGATCAGACGGCATTGGCGATCCTCGCGCCGGAAAGGGTACCGTGAGCTACCGACTGGTTTGACCTACGATTGAACTTGGTGAGTTGAAAATCGATTAGGGTTTGGTTGTTTCGGTTTGCAAAATTGAGCCTGGGTTCTGTTACCAGGAGCTATGAATTGATCTTGATCTTGAGGTTGGACTGCTAAGGGGTCGCGCGAGTTCTGCTCTCCCTGCTTGGCTTTGTTTTGCGTGGTCCAGCTCTGATCTGAGGAGTTCCTACCCTGACCGTGAGGTGAGTTGATGATCTCTGTGTTCTTGGTATTCGGTTTGCAGGTTTGAGCTTGGATGTTGTTTTGAGCTGGCTGATAGATTTAGGGTTGTGGATTGGAGAAGTATGATCTGTTGGTGGGGTTTGTAGTACCGTGTGTGAGTTTAGTATTTGATTGGGTCAAGTCTTTGGGTTTGGAATTTTGGTCAGAATGCTAAGCGGGGGATTTGTCTTGAGAAGGTATTGAATCGGTAAATGGGTTTAATTAAACATAATCTGATTAAGGGTAGGTGTAGTAAAATTGGATTATTTAATTAGGATTGGTTGGTTAGAGGTAATTAACCCTAATTAAATAGGTTGTGTTATGTTAGCTAACTCTCGTATGAGATTGAAGCTAAATCATTATGTTATTTGCATGCAGGGCCTTGATTGGATTCCGGTTGGCTTGGATCTTATTTCTGGACGGGGGGTTCTTACGCGCACAGACTCCGTCATCTTGAGGCGGGTACCTCTGACTTATCTCCTAGATAGTCACAGCTTTATATGCTTGATATGCTAGGATTAGCGATAGGGTGTTATTTGCGTGTATTTGTTTTCCGTTACTATGATATATATACTAGACCTGATATGTGATACTGATACCCTCTAGGATTTAGGATATGGTGCATAATTATATGTGATCCTTGCATATCATGTTGATGTAGGTGGATTAGATAGTAGATGCTGTGGTGACTGACGTCATGCATCATCGTGCACCTTGCATCACTGTCGACCAGGGGCCCATTGTTGGGTAGGCTAGGTCGACAGTCATACTGACCTACCCATACGGCCACTCATGGGTTAGTGGTTGACGGAGTATGGGTAGGATGCTCTGTGCTGCTCCGCTCATGCACTCATGGGTTAGTGGACCGGAGCGTGGTAGCAGGCAGGGGTCCCTCCTTGAGTTGCCCTAATACCAGGAGATGAGAGAGAGATTTCGCCCCCATATCACATGGGGTGGGTGTAACACTCAGATAGAGATATCCCCCCAGTTCTACGGATGATGACCAGGGGTAGGGATGGCTACCCGGATATGTCATGGGGTAGGGGTGTTACACCGACAGCATACCGTCTACTCGATCGCTCTATTACACGGGGTAGGGATGATCCCCCGGATGGGTCGAGTACTGATGGAGTCACAGCTCTACGCCGGAGGTTGGCTTCCCGCTCAGCTTCCTCCCGTATACAGGTGACGATGTCTGACCGGCGACAGAGGTGACCATGTCATTGCACCATGTGCATACGTATTTCTTTACAATTGCTGTATGTGGTTGTTGCACATGATTTACATGCACATTCAGGAGACCCTTTTTCATGGTCGTGATGACCCTGCATCGCTGGTATGTTTGTTCTACTTCTCGGATTTGCTTTATTTAGTATGGATAGTACCTGTGATATTTTGATAGTTGTATCTCTATTGCTAGCTTAGACTATCTTGCATATAAATGAGTTATCAGCTGAGTTCTTTGAACTCACCCCGTAGCTCCTTGTTTTTATTTCAGGTTGATCGCCAGGAGGGTCCAGCTGCCAGTCCCATCACCTTGCGTCGAGATGTTTTCTTGATTTATAGTTCCTGTATTAGGAGTCAGTACTGTGTTTTCGTTTTAATATCTTCCGCTGTGTTCTTATTCGATATGGTTGTACTTTAGAGTGCCGTGGAGGCCTTATGTCTTTTGACTTTGTTGTTAGTCATACCGGTATGCACGATTTCCTTGGTTTGTACGCTGGTTTGGTGTTTTGGTCTTGAGTTTGTGAATTGTCCGCCGGGCGTAGGGGAAGCTGGCCGATCCGTATCGGTCAAGCGACTCCTCGGGGCGTGACAATTTATTTGGTATCAGAGCTCAGGTTGCGAGATACCTTGTGGTCTTTGTGGGTTGTTTTCGGAGTCGTTTCTCGAGGTGTACGTGGTTTGGGACATGGCGGCGACGGACAGCTCCAGGCGACGACCAGATACTCTTCTGCAGGATTTATTCATTAATTTTATACTTAAAAATGAATAATAACGAGTGGCGTATCTCTACAGGTATGCCGCGCCGTATTGAGTTGACCCCACCCCGACGACCTAGTGGTCGGGGGCGACCCTCGCGCCGGACGACACGAGTATCCCAGCGAGCTACTGTGACTGGGGCAGAGGATGCTCCCGTGAGACGGACACGGATCGGGTCCCGCGGCCGAGGACGATCTTCTTCCGGGGCCCGTGATGATCAGTCACCCCAGTCACCGCGGATACCGTCTCCATTTGTGACCGCAGTGCCGGCAGCACCTCCGGTCGGTCCCACCGTAGTACCATCCTCGACGGCGCCGCCAGCGGCACCCTCCGATGCTACGTCCCTGCTGATGCAGCAGATGATGCAGCAGATGGCGCAGCAGCAGCAGATGATGCAGCAGATGGCGCAGCAGCAGCAGATGATGCAGCTGGTACTACAGACGGTCCAGTCTCAGGCTGCTCCTCCATCTGTGCCTCCAGCATCTACTCCTGTTCAGTCAGAGCCGCAGACTGCACAGCAGACCGTGATACAGCCACCGGGACTCGATATACCTTCCGGAGGGTCGGTAGTACCGCCCGCGACGTCCATTGCTGTTACCATACCGAGCCGACCTGTGGCCCGGATCCCAGCTTTAGCTCAGGCGGCGAAAGGCCGTCTCACCCTGTTTCATGGAGCTGTGGATGCGAGCGTAGCCCGCTCGTGGCTGGAGACGTTGGAGCGGACATTTCCGTACTTGGAGTGTTCTGACGGGGAGAGGGTCGAGCTCGCCGCATACCATCTGAGAGATCGGGCCGAGACATGGTGGATTTCCCAGCGATCCGTTATGGGCACTCAGCCTATCACTGGGACAGATTTCGGCAGGTATTTACCGCTCAGTATTTTCCTGCCGCACAGCAGATGACCAGTTGGCAGGAGTTCTTAGAGATTAGACAGGGAGAGCAGACAGTGGCGGACTATGACGCAGAGTTTCATCGGCTATCAGAGCGCTGCCCGCATATGTTCCCCGGAGACGCGGAGAGAATGACTCATTTCCTCAGGGGGTTGGCTCCCCATATTCAGTCGAAGATGTCCCCATGGGATCTCACCACTTACAGACAGGCTCTGGATCGCGCTCTTCAGGTTGAGGTGATGAATCAGAGACTGGCAGCCGAGAGGAAGAAGGAGAAGAAGTCATCACAAACTTCTCAGCCCCAGCCCTCGCGGAAGCGAGGTAGACCGGATCAGCCAGCGCAGGATAGCTCTGGGGTCGCTTCTCGGTCCCAGAAGACGGGAGGTTCCACATCAGGATCTACTCAGGCATCTGGGCAGGACCGACAGAGGTCCACTACTACCTACCGCTGTTTCTGGTGTGGCTCTAGAGATCACGTTAGGTCGAGCTGCCCTATGGGTCAGGCCGTTTGCTTTCAGTGCAAACAACCTGGCCATCAGAGAGGCGATTGTCCTCAGAGGACGCAGCAGCCGACTACTGGGAGCTTATCTGGGGGAGGACCCTCTGGTCAGTCGAGTTCCCAGCGAGGCGGTCGGAGGGCACAGCATACTTCCCGACAGCAGCAGACTGCCCCTCCACCGATTCAGATGTACTGTCTGTTTGGCCAGGGTCAGGAGTCAGCACCGTCTACAGTAGTACCACAGCCATTAGTTGCCGAGCCTCGCCAGCAGTTCTATACCGGGTATCAGATGCCCGTTTATCAGCCGACTCAGAGTTCGGGAGTTTCCGCACCTCCGCTACCTCAGATGCCTGCTGTACAGGCATTACCTCCTCCCCCACCACAGCCGGAGACAGGCCGAGTATTTGCAGTTACCCGGGAGGAGGCTCATCGAGCTGACGGATCTGTATTCCGAGGTACGGTATTGATTTATGCATGTACCGCAGACTTGCTCATAGATACGGGTAGTTCCTTTTCTTTTATATCACGGGCTTTCTTGAGCAAGATCTGCAGGTTACCGACCCTGAGGACACCGCAGTTATCAGTGTCTTTACCCTCAGGAGATATTCTGGAGGTGACTCAGGAGGCTAGAGAGTGTCCCTTGGACTTTGGGAGGGTCACTCTGACTGTGGACCTAGCAGTGTTAGACATGGTGGAGTTCGACGTCATCCTAGGCATGGATTGGCTCACAGCCTCTCATGCCACTGTGGATTGCCATTCGAGGGTGGTCACCTTCCGACCTCCAGACCGACCCTCGTGGGAGTTCCTTGGCATCCGCGATGACGGCATCGCGATTATCTCCGCACTTCAGGCGCAGAGATTGATTCAGCACGGTTGTCAGGGATTTCTGGTATCACTTATCAGTACTTTAGATGGCAGTGCTCTGCAGATTTCCGACGTACCAGTTGTCAGGGATTTCCCGGACGTATTTCCAGATGAGTTACCCGGATTACCTCCCCGGAGGGAGGTCGAGTTCGCCATAGAGTTGATACCGGGGACTGCGCCGGCATCGAAGGCACCGTATCGGATGGCACCACGAGAGTTGGACGAGCTGAAGGTCCAACTCCAGGAGTTACTTGATCGAGGATTTATCCGGCCGAGTGTTTCTCCGTGGGGTTCTCCGGTCCTTTTTGTGAAGAAAAAGGACGGTTCTATGCGACTTTGTATTGACTACCGACAGCTGAACTCAGTCACGGTCAGAAATAAGTATCCACTGCCGCGTATCGACGATCTGTTTGATCAGCTGAGGGGTACATCGGTGTACTCTAAGATTGATTTGCGCTCCGGTTATCATCAGCTGAGAGTCCGAGATTCGGATGTTCAGAAGACGGCATTCCGCACTCGCTATGGACACTACGAGTTTTTGGTGATGCCATTTGGGCTCACCAATGCCCCAGCCGTGTTCATGGATCTCATGAACAGGGTATTCCTCCCATATTTGGACCAGTTCGTCATAGTATTTATCGACGACATCCTGATCTATTCTCGGTCCGAGGAGGAGCACACTCGCCACCTTCGCATCGTTATGGGAGTTCTCCGACAGGAGAAACTCTACGCGAAGTATAGCAAGTGTGCGTTCTGGCTATCTTCTGTGGGCTTCCTTGGGCACATTGTATCCAGTGGAGGTATTTCAGTGGACCCCCAGAAGATTGAGGCTGTCACCAGTTGGGAACAGCCTAAGTCAGTCCATGAGGTCCGCAGTTTCCTGGGATTGGCTGGCTATTACCGACGCTTCGTCGAGGGTTTCTCCAGTATAGCATCACCCCTTACTCGTCTGACGAGGAAGGGTGTGAAGTTTGTTTGGACAGAGGCTTGCGAGACCAGTTTCCAGGATCTGAAGCACCGACTTGTATCTGCGCCAGTGCTAGTACTACCTTCTGGGGAGGATGGTTTCACGTTGTACACAGATGCCTCTCTTCTGGGACTGGGCGCAGTACTTATGCAGCACGGACGGGTGGTTGCTTATGCTTCTCGGCAGCTGAAGGAGCATGAGAGGAACTACCCCGTCCACGATTTGGAGTTAGCAGCCATCATATTTGCACTGAAGATCTGGAGGCACCATCTCTACGGGATTACCTTCGAGATCTTCACCGACCACCGGAGCCTTCAGTACCTATTCACTCAGCGAGAGCTGAACCTTCGACAGAGGAGGTGGATAGAGTTTCTGAAGGATTATGACTGTACCATTAGCTACCATCCTGGTAAAGCTAATGTGGTCGCCGACGCACTCAGTCGGAAGTCCAGAGCTACCTTGGCCTGCCACAGAGTGATGGTCACAGATCTGATTCAGAGTTTCTCTGAGCTGGGGTTAGAGGAGCAGTCTCGGACAGAGCGAGGGTTGCTAGTGACTTTGATGGCTCAGTCAGAGATCAGGACGAGGATCAGGGAGGCTCAGATCAGTGATCAGCACATTCAGTTTCTGGGCAGTCAGGCGATTTCAGGCGAGCAGTCGGATTTTTCACGTGATGAGGAGGGTATTCTGTACTTCCGAGGGAGGCTATGCGTGCCAGAGGCGCATCCTGTCATGGAGGAGCTGCTACGGGAGGCCCACCGATCACGTTTTGCTATCCATCCGGGTGGCACTCGCATGTATCGTGATCTGAGACGTTCCTACTGGTGGAACGGCATGAAGAGGGACATCGCGGATTTTGTAGCTAGATGTCTCGTCTGCCAGCAGGTGAAGGCAGAGCACCAGAGACCTGCTGGACTCCTTCAGAGTATTCCCATTCCCGAGTGGAAGTGGGAGCACATCACTATGGATTTTGTCGTGGGCTTGCCGAGGACTAGGAGGGGCCATGATGCGATTTGGGTAGTCGTGGACCGACTAACCAAATCTGCACATTTCTTAGCTATCCGGAGGACAGACTCCCTTGATCGCCTGGCCGAGTTGTATTGCCGAGAGATAGTCAGGTTGCACGGAGTTCCGTTGAGTATTATCTCAGATAGGGATCCGCGTTTCACATCTCGGTTCTGGCAGAGTTTGCAGAGGGCCATGGGCACAGAGCTCCGTCTCAGCACAGCTTTTCATCCTCAGACAGATGGTCAGTCAGAGCGTACTATCCAGACTTTGGAGGATTTATTGCGCTCGTGTGTGATGGACTTTGGGGGCAGTTGGGAGGATCACTTACATTTGGTTGAGTTTGCCTACAACAACGGCTTTCATTCGGCGATACAGATGGCACCGTTTGAGGCGTTGTATGGTAGGGCATGCAGGACACCCATTCTTTGGGATGAGATTGGAGAGACTCAGCTGCTGGGACCCCAGAGAGTTCAGCATGAGGCAGAGTTAGTACGGACTATCAGACGGAGATTATCCGAGGCACAGGATCGTCAGAAGAGCTATGCTGATCGGAGGCGCAGACCCTTGGAGTTCTCTGTCGGCGATCATGTATTTCTTCGAGTTTCACCCACGAAAGGGGTGAAGCGATTTGGTCTCAGAGGTAAGCTAGCTCCACGGTATATCGGTCCGTTCCAGATTCTGGAGAGGATTGGAGCTGTAGCTTACCGCCTAGCACTTCCACCATCTTTGGCCGGCGTTCACGACGTGTTCCATGTTTCCATGCTGAGACGGTATGTACCAGACCCCACTCATATATTATCTGAGGTGCCTGTTCCGCTCCAGCCTGACGCTACTTATGAGGAGATACCTGTACGGATTCTGGGTTTCCGGGAGCGTCAGCTACGGAACAAGACGATCCGGCTAGTTAGAGTCGGATGGCAGCATCATTCGGATGCCGAGGCTACCTGGGAGCTCGAGGACACTATCCGAGCTCGATATCCCCATTTGTTCGACGGAGGTATGTACTATTAGTACAGTTCAGCAATTGTATTTCATATATATATATTGCTGTTGGTACCTGCTATTAGTAGTATCGGAATTTGGGGACCAAATTTTTATTAGTGGGGGAGAATGTTAAATATCAAACTTTGGAGGGTTTAAATGTAAATTTACCTAAATTAAGGACTCAGTTGGAAGTACGGGAAGAGGAGGGGCTAAATTGGATAATGCTAGGGCATATTAATACTGCTTTTTCTCCTCGTCGTGACTCGCGAGCCGCATCCTCTTCGACCTCTTCCTCTTTTTCTTCCAGTGCGCCGACAAAGAGGCGAGTTCCGCGCGCCGGTGCGATCAGAGCCGTCGGAGCAAGCGACCATCGTTCGCTCATCCTCCACGCGCCGGAGGCTCGACGCCTCGCTCCTGGGGCAGGGATACTCATCGGGCGAAGCTTGCGCTGCAAGCACCGTCGCCGGAGAAAGGCAAAGGTCGCGACACCGTCGACTCCTTCGAGATCCAACTGGTGCCGGGCGATCTTGACCTCCTCGCCAGTGAGTTTCGCCGTGGTGAGTCTCCACCTCTCCCTCTCTTTCGATGTTGTTTTTCCAATCGCTCCTAATCGGATCGCCAGATTTCTCTAGGGTTCGGAGAAGTGGTGTCGATCCAGGGACTGGATTTCCCTACCTGCTCTCGGCAGATCAGACGGCATTGGCGATCCTCGCGCCGGAAAGGGTACCGTGAGCTACCGACTGGTTTGACCTACGATTGAACTTGGTGAGTTGAAAATCGATTAGGGTTTGGTTGTTTCGGTTTGCAAAATTGAGCCTGGGTTCTGTTACCAGGAGCTATGAATTGATCTTGATCTTGAGGTTGGACTGCTAAGGGGTCGCGCGAGTTCTGCTCTCCCTGCTTGGCTTTGTTTTGCGTGGTCCAGCTCTGATCTGAGGAGTTCCTACCCTGACCGTGAGGTGAGTTGATGATCTCTGTGTTCTTGGTATTCGGTTTGCAGGTTTGAGCTTGGATGTTGTTTTGAGCTGGCTGATAGATTTAGGGTTGTGGATTGGAGAAGTATGATCTGTTGGTGGGGTTTGTAGTACCGTGTGTGAGTTTAGTATTTGATTGGGTCAAGTCTTTGGGTTTGGAATTTTGGTCAGAATGCTAAGCGGGGGATTTGTCTTGAGAAGGTATTGAATCGGTAAATGGGTTTAATTAAACATAATCTGATTAAGGGTAGGTGTAGTAAAATTGGATTATTTAATTAGGATTGGTTGGTTAGAGGTAATTAACCCTAATTAAATAGGTTGTGTTATGTTAGCTAACTCTCGTATGAGATTGAAGCTAAATCATTATGTTATTTGCATGCAGGGCCTTGATTGGATTCCGGTTGGCTTGGATCTTATTTCTGGACGGGGGTTCTTACGCGCACAGACTCCGTCATCTTGAGGCGGGTACCTCTGACTTATCTCCTAGATAGTCACAGCTTTATATGCTTGATATGCTAGGATTAGCGATAGGGTGTTATTTGCGTGTATTTGTTTTCCGTTACTATGATATATATACTAGACCTGATATGTGATACTGATACCCTCTAGGATTTAGGATATGGTGCATAATTATATGTGATCCTTGCATATCATGTTGATGTAGGTGGATTAGATAGTAGATGCTGTGGTGACTGACGTCATGCATCATCGTGCACCTTGCATCACTGTCGACCAGGGGCCCATTGTTGGGTAGGCTAGGTCGACAGTCATACTGACCTACCCATACGGCCACTCATGGGTTAGTGGTTGACGGAGTATGGGTAGGATGCTCTGTGCTGCTCCGCTCATGCACTCATGGGTTAGTGGACCGGAGCGTGGTAGCAGGCAGGGGTCCCTCCTTGAGTTGCCCTAATACCAGGAGATGAGAGAGAGATTTCGCCCCCATATCACATGGGGTGGGTGTAACACTCAGATAGAGATATCCCCCCAGTTCTACGGATGATGACCAGGGGTAGGGATGGCTACCCGGATATGTCATGGGGTAGGGGTGTTACACCGACAGCATACCGTCTACTCGATCGCTCTATTACACGGGGTAGGGATGATCCCCCGGATGGGTCGAGTACTGATGGAGTCACAGCTCTACGCCGGAGGTTGGCTTCCCGCTCAGCTTCCTCCCGTATACAGGTGACGATGTCTGACCGGCGACAGAGGTGACCATGTCATTGCACCATGTGCATACGTATTTCTTTACAATTGCTGTATGTGGTTGTTGCACATGATTTACATGCACATTCAGGAGACCCTTTTTCATGGTCGTGATGACCCTGCATCGCTGGTATGTTTGTTCTACTTCTCGGATTTGCTTTATTTAGTATGGATAGTACCTGTGATATTTTGATAGTTGTATCTCTATTGCTAGCTTAGACTATCTTGCATATATATGAGTTATCAGCTGAGTTCTTTGAACTCACCCCGTAGCTCCTTGTTTTTATTTCAGGTTGATCGCCAGGAGGGTCCAGCTGCCAGTCCCATCACCTTGCGTCGAGATGTTTTCTTGATTTATAGTTCCTGTATTGGGAGTCAGTACTGTGTTTTCGTTTTAATATCTTCCGCTGTGTTCTTATTCGATATGGTTGTACTTTAGAGTGCCGTGGAGGCCTTATGTCTTTTGACTTTGTTGTTAGTCATACCGGTATGCACGATTTCCTTGGTTTGTACGCTGGTTTGGTGTTTTGGTCTTGAGTTTGTGAATTGTCCGCCGGGCGTAGGGGAAGCTGGCCGATCCGTATCGGTCAAGCGACTCCTCGGGGCGTGACAAATAGAGTGACATTCAATAACGAAAATACTTGAAGAGGATGGGGCATCGGATGCCTTCTCTTTCAAGGACTCAAGATAAATCTTGCAGTTTCTTCGCAAGTGACCCTCCTTGCCACAGTGATGGCAAGTGCCTTTTAGGGTATTTTCAGTCTTTTTGGCCTTTTTCTTCTTTCCCTTATCCTGTTCTTTGGCCTTCCTCTTAGAACCTTTCTTCGAGGAACCAACTAACAGTACCATCTTTTGATTCTGCTTCACAGAAGGCTCTACAGTCTTTAGCAGGTTGAGCAACTCAGGAAACTGGTCTGGAGTTGCATTTTCGGGAGGATGGGTGGGAAGTTGATCTTCAAGGACATAAGCAAGCTTCTCCGCCTTGAGGACTATCCTTAGGTTTCGAAGCCAGTCCATGAAGTTCGGCCCAGTCAGTTTATTGGTGTCCAAAATGGAACGCAAGTTTAGAGAAGACATGATCGAGTGATTAACCTAGAAATACAAATTGAGATTATGTGAGAAGATTGATAAAGAATGTATCAACATACATAAATTAAATCCTATTTATTTTACGAATTGAGTCACCCTTATTATCAATTCGGGAGATCGTAGGAACATCTCCAAATAGGATGATATCCAACCATAGATAAGAACAACAATGACTGTGACCATCAAGTTTTTCTTAGCTATGAAGGTAGGTAATTATACCGATTACACATCACATATATGTAACTATCACTTTATGCTATCAACTAATTGAATGTTTGCATAAATCATTGGGTTGTTAACTCATTAACAAGTATGTAACATTATACATAGCACCCAACTGCACCTCTCTTCACATCGACCTTGGCTGTGGCAAAACAAATCGATGCTCCAAGCTTAAGGCTGACCCATTAATCAAGAAATAGTTTTAATATGGTTGGAGCTCATTCAACCGTTTAGTTAGGCTTGGATGTGTCCAACAACCAAAACTAAGGATTGACCTCTGACTCCAACTATATTATTCATAAACTATTTTCATGGTTTGAACATGTTGAGGTTCAAGCCGGGCATGGATGTGTCCATCAACCCAAACGAGAAACAAAACTCCGGTTCTAACCATATTAATGGAAGGTGTTGGCCTTAATATTTTGTAAGGGGTTTTGGGTCTCATCTTTTCTAAGCACATTCATGACATTATGTCATGACTAACGAATTCCTTAATAAAGTATGTATGTGACTTAATTTATCAAGTCTCATGAATTGAATTAGGAACCGGATTTCCTAATTGTAATTTCATACTTTATTAAAGGAATTATTTTGGGAAACAATTTCCTAAATTGTCATAATCAATTTCGGAAATAATATGTTTAAGACTTTGATTTCTCTAAATCAAATCTTATTAAATTAAGAGACAATTCCCTTAATTCAACGACATATTATTTTCATGAAAATCTCAATTAAGAAAACTCTATAGGAAACCATTTCCTAATTAATTTTGGAGACAACAATATGTAAGAGCATCACCTCTTAAAACATATTTTATTCATGGATTTAATTAATTACAACAAATCATTTTCTAAGGGTGGCTCCCCGAGGCTCAGATACCCAAAGAAAAATAATTTGTTGTAAATCCAATTGGACGGCTCCCCGAGGCTCAATCCAAATCAAACATGACAATTTCAATTTAAAATTGGGAAATTAAATTACAACAACTAACTTTAAATTGGACGGCTCCCCGAGGCTCAATCCAAAATAAAGAATTTTGTTGTCAATTTGAAAACCAATTCAAATTTAATTGTCAATTAACCGTCCATGAATTTGTCTAGACTTTCTTAAAAGAAAGTGCCCAAAATTACGAGATTTCATAAATGGGTTTTCAGAATAATTGTAAGTTTCTGGTACAAAGAAAACTTACATATTTCCAAAGTTGGAAAATTTTTAAAATAGAAAATTTCCAAGATTGGAAAGTTTCCAAAGATGGGAAGTTTTCACAATTATTATAAAATTTCAGAAACTAGGAAATTTCAAACGTTTGCGAAATTTCATGAGGATTTCCAAACTTTGAAATTCCTAAATCTAAAATTTATTATAATTGGAAAGTTTCCATAATTGAAAATTTTTCCGAAATTTAGATCATGACAAAGTGTTCCGCAAAACAATTTTATGATTATGTCGAACACTAACCGGCTCTGATACCACTATTGGGACCGGGTGCATGTTGACAAGGATACGAGTTCGTAAAATTTTAAATTTATACGTGCAGCGGAAGAATTTGCATAAAATAATTTCTTAAATTATTTTAACTTCGTATCTAGCATGCAACCTTATGGTGTGTTGACATAATCATAAAATAAAACTTTGCGAAAAGTAAACTAATTTACTTTATACCTCTCGTAACTCGAAGTAAGGGACGAGATCCAACCGTAGCGTCCCTTGGAAGCTCCGCCTCTATTCGCGTCCACGCCGAGTTCTCTTCGGGATGACTTCGCAAAGTCACGAGTTTTGTGCCGACGAGAACTACTAGATTCTCTATAGGCACAACAAGAAAAATCAAGAGAGGAAAGGGAAACTAACCACCAAGAAAACGGAATCGAATTCCGGGAAGAGAGGAGTCGCTATCCGCTTCTTCTTCTTCTTGTTTCGTTTCTCCTTCTTCTTGAAGCTCACGGCAACCTTGCTTGGTGTTGATAGGGTGCGCCGGCCCTAGCAAGGAAGGTGGGAGCCGGCCCTAATTCTCCAAGAAGGGCGCCGGCCCTAAGGGAAAGGAGAGGGAGAAGAGAATAAGAGAGAGGGAGAGAGGAAGTTACTAATCTCAATTAGTAATTCATAATAAGGGCTTGCCTTTGGTTCCTTTATATAGTAGCAACTCCTATGCTAAGTCTCCCTCTTAACGGAATTAACGGAATTAGTTATAAGAAATTTATCTTATAAATTCTCTTATTAATTATTCCGTTTAAGCCGAGTCTTATTATAACTAATTATAATAAAACAAATTCTTCTTCTCTTTAAATTATGGAATAAATTTTATAAGAAATTTATAAACTTTCTTATTATGGAAAAATCAATTCATAATTGATTTTATAAAATTAAAATAAACCAATTCATGGATTATTTTAACTTCCATAAAAAGAATAAATTTCTACAAATTTATTTATATAAATTTCTTTATACAAATTTATTTATCCATAATTTATAAAATAAATCGCACTAGATTTATTTTATTAATTAAACCAATTAAATTGGTTTTTCTCCCTTTTAATGGCCGACCAACCAAGGAGGGTTGGCACCCTCTTTGGCCGGCCCAAACCAAGCCGAACCAACGCGAATTAAACTCATTTAATTCGCCCAAAAAGCCTTCAAAAGACTTAGCCATTTTTAGCTTCCATTGCGCCTCTGATTAACTCAGATTCGACTTATTTCTCTTGATCGGAAAATCCAATTTTCAACTCGTTTTAAATCCCTCGGATTACTCGTAGTGCATGTGACTAAATAGACTTTCGATTTATGTTGGCCGTCTATAATCAACTAATTATAGAACGATCATGAGTGGCACCTAGTAGTACATCATGATCCCCAATTAATCGAAAGATCAACGGTTTGACCTCAAAAGAAATTATTCCGAAACCCTTCAGCAGCTCTAATGAATCGTGCCCCATTCCCTTCACCACCTTATACCCACTTGGTTCAGGACACGGTCTATGGTGTCAGTCCCCACTAGGCTGACTACGTCACACCTAGCCCAAGTAGTGTCTTTCTCATCCTTTGGATTTCTAATTACTCTCATGTATTTTAGAGACTCGCACTCTAAACATGATATACTCTGGCCAGAGGTTTTGAGTAACAATCCGACGATAGGCCTGGGTATACATCTCCTCGCAAGGAGTGGTGAATCCTTTGTAGGCTGTTCAAACATCTTCGGGCACTTCGGCTTATACCTAATCATCCTGGGTCCACACCTCCTTGGAGATGCTTGCTTAAGATGTTAAAGTATAAGTCTCCATGTCCAAGATGACTTGAACACTGCAAGTCAAAGGAACATCGCACTTAAGCTGCAGTAAGAACTTCATTGACATATCTACATGTAGATTCCCATATGAAGTCTTACAGCTAGTCACTCCAATGAACTAGTTCCCTCAACTAGCATCCATGTTTATCTCCGGACATCCCAATGTCACCAGCCAGTGAGAATCAGCTGATTAGAGAATAACCCATGCTAGTCTCAATAGAATTGATAGTGTCCGTTTTTATCAATTCATCGACTAGGGATAGTTTCAATACTTCACAATTGCACATGTAGGGATAATCACTAGTTGTGATCCCATCACAAATTCTCTTATGCTATGAGTTGTATTGCGGACATTCAGTAGATGAGTTTAAGATCCCAATCAAATACACAAAACATGTATACTCAAATAGTGAATTATCATTTATTAATATAAATGTTTACATCATAAGGCGATTGCCTTTGGACACTTCTCTCATATCACTAACAATTATCCGACCCTACTGATCGCATCCTGATTGATCAGCCGATCGATCAGGATCCTGCCTGATCGGTCACCCGACCGATCAGGACCAGGCCAGTCCGATCAGGCTTTGGCCTGATCGGTCTGGGCACTCTCAGATCGAACGGTGATCCGTTCAATCGCATTAAAGTCTGGTTGATGGACCGATCCACCAACCGATTAACTCCTCCAAAACCTCTCATTGCAGAACCCTAGCGCCGAAAACTCTCCCTTGCGCCTCTTCATCCCGTGCTAGAGCCTTCCTCATCTCCTTCTTCCTCTTGCGAGTGAGCGTTTGTGTGCGCACGTGCGGTTCTGAGAAGACTTCCTGCGAGTCTCTCCGTGTCTTCGGCAAGCTTCCTTTTTCTTGCTCACGGGTTTGCACTTGTGTCTTGCGTCGAGAGCTTCTTCCTGCGCGAGCCTTTTCTTCCAGACTTCAAGTTCTTCTGCACTACACCTCAATGGCACCTAAGTAAGCGTTTTTGTATAGTTTTTTTTAATCAGTTCTTAGAGTATGTGTTTGAGGCTAACCAAGTTCTTGTGTCTTGTTGTTGTGCCGTGACTACTTCTTGCCATGATTTGCCTTATGATAATGTTATCTTTGATCAAATCTTACATTTGTATCAACCTGGTGCCATGATCTTATGTTTCTGCCGTGACCCTTCTTTGCAATGTCATCTATTAACTCTATCTTCATATGATCATGTCTTATCTTGTGATCTTTTGATTATTGTGTCGTGATCAAATCTTGGGTCTATAATTAAACCTGTGTTCATATGATCTATTCAATCTTGTCCAATTGACTTAAACTATGTGCATGATCAATTCTTAAATTCCAATCTTTAGAAAATCTTCTAAGGGAAAGGAACACGTAGAGGGTAGCTCGAAGGGCAAAGTCCCTTCTTCATCTGCGCCCTCCCGAAGGCCTCAGCCTTCCTCCAGTTCTCGCTTTCTCAATGCTGCCTGCGAGCAGGCATTTGAATCCCGCACCTTCAAGTTACTTACCTGCCGATTGATTGATGTTCCATTTCTGACCGAGCACTGCCCCTCTATCATTGAGATAGTCACATTTTACAACCTGGGCTTCCTTCTTTCCTTAGAGCGGACCATCAATTACGACCTTGTCTCCGAATTTTACAACAATCTCCAGCAAGGTCCTCAGGGGGGATTCGAGTTCACTACTCGAGTTGCCAAGAGGAATCTTGATTTCTCCTATGACATACTAGCAGAGTATCTGGGTGGTCGACGATCACCCAACCTGTATTTGATCTATCCCGAGCTTCCTGACCCGCTATTGGCCCCTTTTGCAGATGTTACTCCTGATGGTATCTATCAGCACTTCTTTGGTCATCCCCACCTGGCCGGTCTCGATGAGTTGGGTCCTGATTTTCCTACCTTTGCAGCACTTCGTCTCTCTCCCACTGATTACATCTTGTTCAAGATTATCACAAATTGTATTCTACCAATCACTTCCAAACCTTTAACTGAGATCCGACCCTATCATTGACTTATGCTCTACGGCATGCACCATCGAATGGATTTTGATATCATGGAAAGTATTTTTCAGTCCATTCTGTCTTACAGAGAGCCGAGCCGCCGCACAGTCTACATGCCATTTGGTCATGTCATCACCGATTGGCTTATGTCAGTAGGTGTTGATGTCACCAAAGGCAGGACAGTGCCTATGGTCCGACAGGATTATCGGCTTGGTCGGCGGGCATTCGCCAAATCTGGCATCATTATTAGGGACCATGATAGGGCTTTGGTTTGGAAGGATGGTAGGGGTCTTGGTGAACTACCTGGGGGAGGTCCACATTTTCAGGCGCCAGTCAATGCTGCTGCTCCTCAGGAGGCTCCTCCTGCTGCTGCTGATTACTACGATGAGCCCGAGCCAAACCTGCGTTGGCAGATCTCAGAGCTCGATTGGACCATCCAGCAGGATCTACATTTGAGGGAGATCTATCGCGAGGAGGTCCGCTCGGAGATCCGATCTTTCGACCGCAGACTGACGACAGTGGAGTCTGATGTCTCCGAGGTTCGCACGCTGCAGCAGACCTGGTACGGTGAGTGGCGCCGACATACATTTCCTGGGGATGCGCCTTCTGGTAGTGCTGCACCTAGATCCTTTACTGTGTTGGATCGAGAGAAACGATAGAGGGGGGGGTGAATATCGTTAAAAATTTTCGGAAGAGAGTTAGAGCAAGTATGCAGCGGAAAACACAAACGCAAACACAGATGATTTTACATGGTTCGGAGCCTGGGTCGACACCTACTCTAAGGCCCACGGTCGTTGACCGTTTACTGAGGGCAATTCTATAATCGCGCAAAGATTCTTACAAAAGTTTACAGTTGTAGTACAGTAATAGTATAACAGAAATGAAGGAAATCAGTTCTTCGTTACCGACGTCCGATATGAGATGTTTCTCGGAGCAGAGGGACGTCGTCGGCGCTTTTGTGTCGAGTTGGAAGGTTTCTGGAGCGAAGCGCAGGAGCAGAAGAACGTAACAGCGTTGGAAGAAGTTGTCTTCAGGCTTGAGGGGTCAAGGGCCTTTTATAGGGTTCTGAGGGCGCCTGGGAGCACGGGGGCGCCCTCCACGTGACCTGTGATCCCCCCTTCTCGCGGTCAGCGAGTTATCCCTTCAAAGTCGGGATAATGCCTTGACGGGGGCGCCCGGGAAGCCGAGGGCGCCCTGGCTGACCTGTTCTGCGGAAGTCTCGGCTGGATAATATTATCCTCTTCGCTGGCTTCAAGTGCGGGGCACCCTGGTGGCTGGGGGCGCCCTGGGCGTTCAGGGCGCCCTGGGTGCTGGGGGCGCCCTAGCTGCTGAGGGCGCCCCGGCCAGTATTCAGCCGAAGCTCCTTTTGCTTCATTTGTTTTGTGTTCACCTTGGGGGCTCCCGGGACACTCAGGGCGCCCTACTCAGCTGCTGCCTCACTCCTTTGAGGCTCTCTGAGCTGCAGACACTCGTTCCTTTGGTTCTGCATCCAGGGTTAGTCCGAAAACAACATAAAGCAGTAAATTGTTAGTTTTATACAGCCTTAGCTATCTTGGTTCTGACTTTGGGTTTCCAAAATGGAACCCTAGGTCGAACCGACGCCTACTGTTCCCTCAATGGAGAACGCATCCTCACCTACTCCTCTCAGGAGAGTTTACCTGTTGCCAACCGGCTCCTTTGGTTGGGCTTTTGCCCAGCAGTCCTTCGCTAGGACTTCAGTACCAAGCTGTCCTTCGCCTGGTGCCTAGCATTCCTTCGCTAGGTCTTGATGACTAGCAGCCCTTCGCTAGTTGCCTAGTAGTCCTTCACTAGGACTTGGTGACTAGCAGCCCTTCGCTAGTTGCCTAGTAGTCTTTCACTAGGACTTGGTGACTAGCAGCCCTTCGCTAGTTGCCTAGTAGTCCTTCACTATGACTTGGTGACTAGCAGCCCTTCACTAGGGCTTTGTCTCCTGGCATTCCTTCACCAGGTGCCTAGCAGTCCTTCGCTAGGGCTTTGTCTGCACACTTGAGTAACATGTTAGAAAACAAATAAGACTTAACTTTTGAACCCTTTGCCATTTATCAAAATACAGGTTTGACTTAGGTGCTGTCTGCACCAACAATCTTCCCCTTTTTGATTTATGGCAACCCGATTCAAAAAGTTAAGTTAATCATAGCAGATGATATACTAGTTTTAGTTCCCTCCCCCTGGAAGGAATCTCCCCCTTGATTTTTCAAAAATTCGTGGGGTTTTTGGAAATTAGTTTTAAGTTCAAAGATGCTTTAGAGTCAAATTTTCCAGAAATAATTTTGGTTGTGCACTTTGGAAAATTTGTACTTGTAAAAAGTTTAATGATTTTGAAAACTTAAGTTTGAAAACTTTTGAAGCCTTAAATTTAAAGTACTCAAATAGTTTTGAAAACTTTAAGTTTAAAGTACCTAGTAAGATTTCAAGCACTTAGGAAAAAATTTTGAAAAACTTGAGTTTCTTCAGTACTTAGAAGGTTTTCAAAGCTTAGAAAAAATTTTTTGAAAGCTTTAGAAGTTAGAAAAATTCTGAAGGCTTAGAAGTTAGAAAAATTCTGAAAGCTTAGAAGTTAGAAAAATTCTGAAAACTTAGAAGAACTTTTTGAATAAAGGACAGAGTTTTTGATTTTTGAACCCAAATTGAATTTTAAATTTTGAAAAAAAAATTAAACTAAAAAAAAATTAAACTCTCTCCTTTCCTATCTCTCCCCCTTTGCCATATATCAAAAATAAAGAAAGATAGTAAACATACAGATTGCAGAATAAAAAATAATTTGCTTGTACTGAACCAATTCAAGATATGAACTCAATCAAATCAGTTTTAATTTCTCGTTTAGGGTCCTATCTAACCCGATTAGCTACTTACTAACTGTTATAAACAGTAGTTTTTGCTAGGGTTAGTTAAGTTAAGTGTTCTGTTCAAGTTAGATTTTCTAAACTTGACACTTAACTTGATTACTATGTAAATTGTATTTAGTGCCCCAATTACTGCAGATGCACTAACTTAAAGCATCTTGAATTAAGGCAAAGACCTAAGCATCTCACCCCATTCTAGGTTATCAATCAAAAGTACCCTAAGGTGCTTGTGAGATGCTGGCTGCTAAATCTATAGGTGCATGCAGTTCTAGGGTTAGGGCCTAGGCTATGTCCATTTGCGAAAAAGCCCTAGTTTTAAAGGGGGTAGTTTTTAGAATAAAACTAAATCGAAAAATTTATTTTTAAAACTTTTCAAAATTAAGTAAAAGCTGATTTTGAAAGCATTTTAAAATAACTTTAAAGACTGATTTTGAAATGAGTTAAGTGGTAAGAAAATGAAAAGTTAGGTTGAACCTATTCTACTAAGCACAATCCTAACTTCCTATCAAATAATCAAGAAAGACAGAGTAAGCAACCAATTCATACAAGTCAAACAAGTCAAATAAGTTAGCTGGTCAAAGGAGAGAACCAACATAGTCACACAAGTCAAACAGCAGTCAACCCTACTGAGCAGGGGCAGTCAAAATAGTCACTGATACAATCTATGATGAGGGACCAGGATGATCAGAAGAGCCTGGCTGCCAGGACTGAAACATCGCCATCATCTCCTGATACTGTGCGTCTCTGGTCTCCCTCTCAGCTCTAAGTGCACTCATATAGTCAGTGTCATAGCCCCTATTTGTCTCCATCTGCTCAACATGGTTTGCCTCCACTTCCTCTCGGAGGCTCTGGACCTGTGTCTCCAGCCATGTCACTCTCTCGTAGAGCGTCGATGGAGGGGGCTCGTCTATGTGTGCTTGAGCCTCTGCTGCCAAATCGGCGACATCGACTTCAACCTCCTCGTCTAAGTCGATCTGGGGAGTTGCTCTCTGACGTCTCCAGGACAAGACCCCGGTACCGGAAACCTCTATACTAGCTAAGGAGAAGTTTCTATATCCTATCTCGTTGTAATCAGTCAAGGCGGTCATCTCTCCCTCGGTGATGTTCCGACCGTGGTGATGTAAAATGGATGTGATAATGTGGCAGTAGGGAGTGCGTACCCGCCCTTGCGTGGTAACACTGGACGCATGTAGGATAGCGTGAAACATCTGAAGTCCTATATCGATGTCTAGCTGATGAATCAAGGCATATAGGAGGAAGGTGTGGAATGGTCTCATAGTAGCGATGTCTCTAGTAGATAAGGGCAGAATACATCGGACTATAACTCTATATAGAGCGTAGTCCTGAACCTGTAGGTCGACAGACTGAAATCGTCTGGCCAGGGGTTGCCTAAAGAAGTAAGAGTGTAACGTATCTAAGGTAATGTGAGAGTAGGGAGTATCAAAGGGAGGCTCCCTAGGAGGGTAACAAGAGAAGGTGGACTGCGAGAATCGTAGTCCTAGAAATCGGTTGAGTAGTGTAGATGTGATTGTTAAGGGGATTCCTTGGACAGTGGTGACGAACATGAGACCATCCTGTCTAATTATGTTGTTGTAAAATTCTGCACATAAGAACGTGTTGATTGGATGGGTGCAGAATACGAGATTGTCAAGTTGGTAAAAGTTTATAACGTTCATTGCTAAGGGACAGGATTGGGTGAAAATTGTCTATTCAAGTAGCTCGTCTTGATAGGTTTATAGGTCGTACGAGCGAACTTATTACATAGTTCTAAATTCGGAAACCTAGGATCAGGACTAGGTTGGGTACCGGGTTCTGCCTGGTTTGGTCGGCGTCTTCTAAGAGAAGGAATATGCATTTAAAGAAAGTATGAAGGAATTGCATTAAAGAAAATTAACTTAATTAAAAAATTATACCGGGCTGCTCGGGGAGGCATTGTTGAAGATGAGAGCTCGAGAGGGTTGCAAGATCTCTTGGAGGGTAGAGAGTTGAAGAGAAGTAGAAGTTTGAGTGTGAGGAGAAGAAGGGGGTATGGAGCCCCTTTTATAGGGCATTTTCGGGTGCCTTGTAGTTTGAGGGCGCCCTAGATGGCGTGGGCGCCCCGCCTGGCGAGGGCGCCCTGGCCAGGGCTGTGGCTGCCTTTTGGCAGCTTTCTGCCGTTGAAGGACTATACGGGGCGCCCGGGAGCACCCGGGCGCCCTGGTCAGCATGCAGTGGCAGAAAGCTGCTTTTGACCAGCCTCGGGGCCCGCAAGGGTTTGGGCGCCCTAAACGACTGTTTTTGACCCTAAAAGACTGTGTTTGACCAGATTTGACTTGCTTGACCAGGTTTGACCTGATTTGACTGTTTTAGCCATGGTTTGCCTAGCGTTAAGTCAGTGCCGTTCTAAACTAAATGTTTAAAAAAATATAGTTATTAAATGAATTTTCATTAAGTTTGCCGTCCCACCCAGTCTAGGGTTATCAATTACGTTAGCCTTATAGGTTTTGTGAGACAGGTTTTGCAAAGAAAATTAATTTGAAAAAATTTATGATTCGTTTTGAAAAACTTAACTTAATTTTGAAAACAATCAATTTATTTTTAATTTTAAAAAAATGTTTGAATCTATCATTAACTGAAAGTTTGTGTTAGATTCGAATTTGACAAAGAATAATTTGAATTTGAATTTCACAGATTGGCTTCCAGGTCTTGGCGAGGCACTAGGCCTTCTTTGGCCGTAGCCTTATTGGATCATCAACCCTTTCCTTGACAAAGCCTTTCAGTGAAGTTTCATTTTCAAAATTAATCTTTGAAAAATTCTGGTCTAACTAGTTTGGGTTTTGGATCGGTAGCTTCGGCTAGTTTCACCAGTCTAAAGAGACCAAGTAAAGAATACTTGACCTTATTAGAATTGGTTTCCCTAACGTACTATCATCTCACCGCCACCCAATACTATGTTGTCAAATTTCAGTTAAGTTGGTTCAGTCCTTAAACTAACCATTCCTAAATCTAAACATGGCAAATTGCAGAAATTAAATAAACAAGCAAACAGGCAATTTAAAGACAAAGAAAGTTGGGTTTTATCTAACAATAAATATGGTTTTTAATTTGGCTCCCCCTGGACTAAAGCCACGATAATGGTTTGGCAAGATGTGAATCTTGTCCTTGGGGATCCAATACTGATTTGTTCCAGTTTGTTTGTTCAGGCACAGTTTAGGTACCCATGCCTGAACTTTAGGTCTGGATTGGTTCAGTACAGCATAATAGGATCTTTGCCTAGATTTGGTTCTATAGCCTAGTCCGGATCGATTTAGAATTGACTTCTGTTTTCCAAGAATCATGTCAAGACCCTTGGAACCAGAAGTGAATCGTTCTAAGGCAGCTCTAAGATCCTTAACTTGAGTTTTCAGGGAGGAGTTCTCTTTCTCAAGTTTTTCAACTTGAGTAGGGGTTCCTTCTTGAACTTTCTCAGTTAAGGGTCTAGAGTCAGCCCCCTCTTTCAGGAGTTTTACTTCCTGTCGGAGGGATTCGACTCGGAGTTTAGCTTTCGCAAATCTCGAGAAAGATACGAAATTAGTTCGTTTAATTGACTTCTATTGAAACCACTTACCTTGATTTCTCCGTCCTCTGAAAAGGTCAGTCTGCCGTCGTCCTGTTCTGATTCTGACTCAGTCTCGACTTCTTCTGAGGCGGTCAGGGCTAGTAGGTTTGACTGGGGTGCCTCTTCTTCTTCCTCTGAGGAAGATTCGTCCCAGGTTGCTTGGAGTGCTTTCTTTCTTCTTGTCTTCTTGGTCTCCTTTAGGTTCGGACACTCCGTCTTGTAGTGACCCTTCTTCTTGCACTCGTAGCAGGTCACGTTGGGCTTGTTTTTGTCATTTGCGGGTTCAGCTGGTTCGTCCTTTCTTCGGCTTGTTTTCCGTCTGTTGGTTTGGTTCTTCAATTTTTTATAGTAGCTTCGGGCCAGTCGGACCAGCTCAGGTCGATCTCCTTCTTCGTCTTCTGAGTCTGAGTCTGAGTTAGACTCGGGTTCAGGTTGAGGCTTCTTCTTTGTTGTTCTTCCAGTTTTTCCTGCAACAAAGGCAATACTTTTCTCGGCCATATTGCAGTTAGTCTGTTCGTGTAATTCTAGTTCAGAAAAAAGTTCATCTAACTTTATTTTTGAAAGATCCCTTGAAACTTTGTATGCATCTACCATAGATGCCCACAAAGTGTTTCTTGGGAAAGCATTTAGTGCGTACCTTATTAAGTCACGGTTTTCGACCTTGTGACCAATAGTGTGTAGACCGTTCATTAGTTCTTGGATTCGGGCGTGAAGCTGCGCTGCCGTTTCGTTGTCGGTCATTTTGATGGTATACAGCTTGTTTAGGAGCAGATCTCTCTTGCTGATCCTAGTGTCTGATGTTCCTTCATGCAGCTCGATCAGTTTCCCCCACAGCTCCTTGGCACTGTTGAAAGGGCCCACCCGGTTCAGTTCCTCTTTTGTTAAACCGCATTGTAGGGTCTGAGTTGCCTTTGCATCGGCTTCTATTTTGCGCTTCAGAGCGGTGTCCCATTCTGAGTAGGTCTGAGGTACTCCTTCAGCGTTCTTGGGAATCTCCAGTCCGGACTGGATGATTATCCACATGTCCACCTGAGTTTTCAGGTGGACCTCCATTCTGCTCTTCCAGTAGGAAAAATCTTCCCCACTGAAGAGAGGTGGTCTTGCAGTGCTGAATCCCTCTTGCATGGCCATTTATCTGAGACTTTAAGAAAAAAAGAGAGATCCCAAGACTTGGTCTTGGATTAGTAGTGCGGGATAAAGAAGAAAATATTTGTCGAGGGGTGTTGCACCAACCTCGACTTACGAGAGAAATTTCAAAAAAATAAGAAAACGTAAAAATCCAAAAAAATCTCAAATTGGTGGTTGCACCAAATTTGAGCTTCCCCGCTCTGATACCACTTGTTGGATCGAGAGAAACGATAGAGGGGGGGGTGAATATCGTTAAAAATTTTCGGAAGAGAGTTAGAGCAAGTACGCAGCGGAAAACACAAACGCAAACACAGATGATTTTACTTGGTTCGGAGCCTGGGTCGACTCCTACTCCAAGGCCCACGGTCGTTGACCGTTTACTGAGGGCAATTCTATAATCGCGCAAAGATTCTTACAAAAGTTTACAGTTGTAGTACAGTAATAGTATAACAGAAATGAAAGAAATCAGTTCTTCATTACCGACGTCCGATATGAGATGTTTCTCGGAGCAGAGGGACGTCGTCGGCGCTTTCGTGTCGAGTTGGAAGGTTTCTGGAGTGAAGCGCAGGAGCAGAAGAACGTAACAGCGTTGGAAGAAGTTGTCTTCAGGCTTGAGGGGTCGAGGGCCTTTTATAGGGTTCTGAGGGCGCCTGGGAGCACGGGGCGCCCTCCACGTGGCCTGTGATCCCCCCTTCTCGCGGTCAGCGAGTTATCCCTTCAAAGTCGGGATAATGCCTTGACGGGGGCGCCCGGGAAGCCGAGGGCGCCCTGGCTGACCTGTTCTGCGGAAGTCTCGGCTGGATAATATTATCCTCTTCGCTGGCTTCAAGTGTGGGGCGCCCTGGTGGCTGGGGGCGCCCTGGGCGTTCGGGGCGCCCTGGGTGCTGGGGGCGCCCTGGCTGCTGAGGGCGCCCCGGCCAGTATTCAGCCGAAGCTCCTTTTGCTTCATTTGTTTTGTGTTCACCTTGGGGGCGCCCGGGACACTCAGGGCGCCCTACTCAGCTGCTGCCTCACTCCTTTGAGGCTCTCTGAGCTGCAGACACTCGTTCCTTTGGTCCTGCATCCAGGGTTAGTCCGAAAACAACATAAAGCAGTAAGTTGTTAGTTTTATACAGCCTTAGCTGTCTTGGTTCTGACTTTGGGTTTCCAAAATGGAACCCTAGGTCGAACCGACGCCTACTGTTCCCTCAACGGAGAACGCATCCTCACCTACTCCTCTCAGGAGAGTTTACCTGTTGCCAACCGGCTCCTCTGGTTGGACTTTTGCCCAGCAGTCCTTCGCCAGGACTTCAGTACCAAGCTGTCCTTCGCCTGGTGCCTAGCATTCCTTCGCTAGGTCTTGATGACTAGCAGCCCTTCGCTAGTTGCCTAGTAGTCCTTCACTAGGACTTGGTGACTAGCAGCCCTTCGCTAGTTGCCTAGTAGTCTTTCACTAGGACTTGGTGACTAGCAGCCCTTCGCTAGTTGCCTAGTAGTCCCTTCGACTAGGGCTTTGTCTCCTGGCATTCCTTCGCCAGGTGCCTAGCAGTCCTTCGCTAGGGCTTTTCTGCACACTTGAGTAACATGTTAGAAAACAAATAAGACTTAACTTTTGAACCCTTTGCCATTTATCAAAACACAGGTTTGACTTGGGCGCTGTCTGCACCAACATACTGCTGATGATGACATGCTGGACGATCCGATGCAGGCTGACCCCCCCCCCCCCCCCGCGCTGATGGCTGATATGTTCTGTGTCTGTTTGACGCTTGACTTCCTAATTACTTGCATTGTATGACTTTCGGGCTGTATGCCTTGTGACTTGACGTTTCTGGCCTTGTGCCACACTTGCTTTGACTTCGATGCATTTGGTATGCATCTATTTAGTTATCTAGTTTTGATGCATTTGACTATGACTAGACTGTTGCTAAATGATGCATCTGATATGTTTCATGTATTTTATATTTGCCTTATCATGTTTAGGATACTGGCTTATTTGTGTTCACATGACTACTATCTATCTATATGCCTCATTCTATATTGCTATGTTCATGCTTATGATGTCATGCTCATATGATACATATGTCTGTTTTGCCATGCTCTATTTTTGTCATATGCATTCATATGTTTATCAAAAATCAATCATATCTTTTCTGTTTTGGGATACCCCTAGGGTTGAGGGGGAGTATGGTTAAACTTAACAGCCTCTCTAGACCCTTTTCGGTGTTCAACAAAGGGGGAGAGTGTGGTTGGTTAAGTTTAGGATGATTATGTTGTAGGGGGAGGATCCTGATTCCCCTATGATTCTGAATTTGAGAAAATTGATTGAGATCACTAAACATAAAATACGGTTGTCAAACAACAAAAAGGGGGAGATTGTTGATGCAGTCTGACCCTGATTGTTGTTTTGGTATTGACACCGATTTCAGTTTAGGTTGATGATTATGATGGTAATCAAGTCCTGATCGGGGATTAGGCATGGTATGGAAAATCCTAGCTTGGAGGGCTAGGTGTTGGAAAATCCTAACCTAGAGGGTTAGGTGTGGAAAATCCTAGCTTGGAGGGCTAGGTGTTGAAAAGTCCTAATTCAGAAGGGGTTGGTGAAAATTCCTAGCTTGGAGGGCTAGGTGAAAAGTCCTAACTTGGAGGGTTAGGTGAAAATTCCCAACTTGGAGGGTTAGGTGAAAAATTCATGGCTTGGAGGGTCAGGTGCCTAGCTTGGAGGGCTAGGTTTGGAAAAGTCCTAATTCGGAAGGGTTGGGTGAAAATTCCTAGCTTGGAGGGCTGGGTGAAAAGTCTTAACTTGAAGGGTTAGGTGAAAAGTCCCAACTTGGAGGGTTAGGTGAAAAATTCCTGGCTTGGAGGGTCAGGTCCCTAGCTTGGAGGGCTAGGTTGAGTGAAACCCTAGCTTGGAAGGCTAGGTTTGAGTCCCTAGATCAGTCTGGTGACCGATCAGGGAATTTGGCACGCTGCTCCATCGTGGATCGGTCAGGTGACCGATCCAGCAATGACTGATCGGTCTGGTGATCGATCAGGGAGCGCACAGTGAGGTTGGGAACCTACTGTGTGGCTCCTGATCGGTCTGGTGACCGATCAGGGAGCAGGCCGTTGCCTCGTTGCTTGGCTCCTGATCGGTCCGGTGACCGATCAGGGAGTAGGCAACTTCCTCACTAACTTGCTTCTGATCGATCTGGTGACCGATCAGGGAGCACTCAGTGAGTTGAGTTCCCCTGCTGATCTGATCCTGATCGGTCCGTTGACCGATCTGGATCACTGTACAAATTGTTCCGGAGAACGATCAGGTGTCGCGGACTCCGTCTTACAACGGATCAGGCTGGAGCCTGATCGGTCAAGGAGATACCTGATCCGTCTGGTGACCGACCAGGTCACAGCTTGATTGGACTGGTTACCGATCAGGCCCGACTGGCCGCGACAGCTGGGAGTCCCAGCAAAGCGGTGGATCGGTCTGGTGACCGACCCACGAGCCCTGGATCGGTCCGGTGACCGATCATTTTAATTCAAAATGCACTGTCAGACGCTCTGATCACATCTGAACGTATCCGATTCTCTGCGCTTAACATCTGATACACGATTTTCTGCTTGATATGCTGTGCTAACACTCTGATTGAGCTGCAGGTGACAGGGAAGGATTCAAACACTCAAGGAGAGTCAATGGAGATCTTTCCTTGGAGCAGGTTTGTTTGTTTTCCATCTCAGGTTGCAATGGACACTGGCGCCGACTGGAGCTGCTGACTGGGCTGGTCTGAGGGAAGCTCACGGAGTCCAAAAGAGCTCAGTGGTGGCTGGTGGTTGCAGGTGAGCAGCTGGAGGCTGCAATGAGATGTTGTCACCTGGCGTTCAAGAGGGAAACAAAAGGAGCGGTGTGGAGCAGAGCAAGGAGAACTTTTGGTTGCCTTGGTTTTGAGCTGCAATTCCTTGCTGCGTGCTTGTGCTCCTTGCTGATCATCCTCTCTTGAGAAAGCTACTGTGATCCTTGAAACAACCATCCCTTGCTTGAGCACTTCGAGGAAGGAACAAGAGGCTTTGAGTCCAACAGCGAGAAGACACGAAGAAAGGGTTCTTGCATGAGATCGTGGCTGGGTGGAGCTTGGAAGAAGCTTGCTGTGTTCTTGTCTTTGCTAAGTGCTAAGTAAGATCTTTCTTGTGTTTCATTGTGCTTAAAACTATATCTTTGATTGAAACGCTGTGGAGGGGTTACTCCACCGAGAAGGAGGTTGCTTTCTATCCGGTGTTCACCGGGGCTTGATCTGCTGACGATCAAGGGATCACCCACCTTACGGGCACGCAAAGGAGTAGGGGCAAGTTATCCCCGAACCTTGTAAATCCTCTTGTTAGCGTTCTTGTGTTTGCTCATAGTTTAGGGTTTTGATTTTCTGCATACTCTATTTCTATTCTTTCCGCTGTGCTACTAAACGGTTTAAGTGCAGAATTTTGATAAGTGCTAAAGTTCAAGTGATTGGCTATATTCACCCCCCCTCTCTAGCCATTCGGGTTCCAACATTATGTACTAGGCCCGATGTATCGTATGCTCTGAGCGTCACAAGCAGATACCAGTCTGATCCAGGAATGGATCATTGGGTGGCTGTCAAGACAATCCTCAAGTACTTAAGAAACACTAAGGATGTGTTCCTAATATATGGAGAAGGTGATATGGTAATATGTGGGTATACAGATGCCAGTTTCCAGACAGATAAGAATGACTCCAAATCTCAGTCCGAATACGTATTTATTTTGAATGGAGGCGCAATAAGTTGGAAGAGTTCCAAGCAAGACACCGTAGCAGATTCTACCACGGAAGCGGAATATATTGCAGCTTCGGAAGCAGCAAAGGAAGCAGTCTGGATCAAGAAGTTTGTCTCAGAACTTGGTGTGGTTCCAACCATTGTGAAGCAATACCGGTTTACTGTGACAATAATGGAGCTATTGCACAAGCGAAGGAACCAAGGTCTCATCAGCGATCCAAACATGTGCTTCGCCGCTTTCATCTGATCAGAGAGATTATAAGTAGGAATGATAAACAAATTGAGAAAATTCCCACTGAAAGGAATTTAGCGGATCCTTTAACTAAGGCCTTGCCTCAAAGTAAGTTTGAGGGTCATGTTAGAGCATGTGGTATTGGGTACCGTAGCGATTGGCATTAGGCCAAGTGGGAGTTTGTTAGTGATATGAGAGAAATGTCCTAAGACAATCGTCTTATGATTGTAATCATTTATTCTAATAAATGAATATTCACTATTTGAGTATACATGTTTGTGTATTTGATTGAGATCTTAAACTCATTTACTAAATGTCCACAATACAATTCATAGCATGAGAGAATTTGTGATGAATTCACAACTAGTGATTATCTCAACATGTGCAATTGTGAAGTATTGAAATTGTCCCTAGTCGATGAATTGATAAATACGGACACTATCAATTCTGTTGAGACTAGCATGGGTTATTCTCTAATCAGCTGATTCTCACTGGCTGGTGACATTGAGATGTCCGGAGATAAACATGAATGCTAGTTAAGGGAACTAGTTCATTGAAGTGACTGGCTGTAAAACTTCATATGGTAGTCTACATATAGATATGTCAGTGAAGTTCTTACTGCAGCTTAAGTGCGATGTTCCTTTGACTTGCGGTGTTCAAGTCATCTTGGTCATGAAGACTTATACTTTGACATCTTAAGCAAGCGTCTCCAAGGAGGTGTGGACCCAGGATGATTGGGTATAAGCCGAAGTGCCCGAAGATGTTTGAACAACCTACAAAGGATTCACCACTCCTTGCGAGGAGATGCATACCCGAGGCCTATCGTCGGATTGTTACTCAAATCCTCTGGCCAGAGGATGACATGTTCAGAGTATGAATCTCTTAAATAATGAGAGTAATTAGAATCCGTAGGACGAGAAAACGTTACTTGGGCTAGGTGTGACGTAGTCAGCCTAGTGGGTACTGACACACATAGACCATGTCCTGAACCAAGTGGGTATAAGATGGTGAATGGAATGGGGCACGATTCATTATAGCTGCTGAAGGGTTTCAAAATTGTTTCTGAGGTCAACCGTTGATCTTTCGATTAATTGGGGATCATGATGTACTACTAGGTGCCACTCATGATCGTTCTATAATTGATTAATTATAGACGGCCAACATAAATCGAAAGCCTATTTAGTCACACGCACTACGAGTAATCCGAGGGATTTAAAACGAGTTGAATATTGGATTTTCCAATCAAGAGAGATTAGGTTTGGTTGAGCCAAACGATAAGTCGAATCTGAATTTTTCAGAGACGCATCGGAAGCGTAAAATGGCTAAGTCTTTTGAAGTCTTAATAGATGAATTAAATAAGTTTAATTCATTGGGGCGTGGCTTGGATGGGCCGGCCAAAGAGGGCCTCCATCCTCTTTGCTTGGCTGGCCACAACAAAGGGAGAGAACCAAGTTTCTGGTTCAATTTATAAAATAAACGAAGTGTGGTTTGTTTTATAAAATTATGGATGATATAAATTTTTATATAATAAACCAAGGTTTGGATTATTTTTCATGGAAATTAAAATGAACCATGGATTGGTTTATTTTATAAAATCAATCATGGATTGATTTACCATGATAAGGAAATTTATTCCATAGGAGAGAAGATTTTTATCATGAATTAAAATATGATTTTAACCATGATATAAAATCAAACTTGGCATGATGGAATAAGTTATTCCATATTTGAGAGACTTGATGGTTAAGAGGACACTATATAAAGGACCCAAGGCAAGGCTTGGGTGTGAATCATAGAGATGAATGCATAGACTCTCTCCCTCTCTTTCTCTCCTTCTCTTCTCCTCTTCTTGCTGTGCGCCAACTAGCCCCAAGAAGGAGCACCAGCCGGCCGCCCCTGCCCTTTCCCTGCCGACCACCACATGCTTCCGGAGAAGGAAGCTCCGGCCATCTCTTGGCCGGAAGAAGGTGCTGCCGGAATTAGAGTTTGCCGCAAGGATCCTTTTTGCCGCAAGCCTCTTCTTTTGCTTCGCCAGAATTCTGATTTCGGTCATCCTTTTGTAGTTAGTCTTCCAACTTCTCTCTTGATTTTTCTCGTCGCGTTCTCGAAGAATCTAGTAGTTCTCGAGAACACGAAACTCGTGGCTTTGCGAAGTCATCCCGAAGATACTCGGCGTGGACGTGAATAGAGGCGGAGCTTCCAAGCGACTCTTACGGTTGGATCTCGTCCCTTCCTTCGAGTTACGCGAGGTAATACGTAAATTAGTTTATGTTTCTGCAAAATTTTAAATATATGATCATGTCTACACAAGATAAAATTGAATTCTTAGATATGTGGTTAAATAATTTGAGAAATTATTTATGCTAAACCTTCCGCTGCACGTAATTAATTTTAAAATTACGAACCCGCATCCATGTCAACATGCACCCGGTCCCAACAGTGGTATCAGAGCGAGGTTTGTGTTCGACGTAATCATATAATTATTTTGCGGAAAGCTTTATCATGATCTCAATTTTGGAAAATTTTCAATTATGGAAACTTTCCAATTATGGTAAATTTTCGATTTAGGAATTTCAAAGTTTGGAAATCCTCATGAAATTTCGTAAACTTTTGAAATATCTCTGTTTCTGAAATTTTATGATAATTGTGAAAACTTTCCATTTTTGGAAATTTTCCAATTTTGGAAAAACGTAAGTTTTCTTTGTACCAGAAACTTACAATTATTCTGAAAACCTTTTATTTTTGGAAACTTTCCATTTATGGAAAGCTCACAATTTTGGGCACTTTCTTTCAAGAAAGTCTAGACAAATTATGGGAATATTAATTGACATTTAAATTTATAATTGGATGTCGGAATCCAAGAAAGGTTTAGCATGTCGGAATCCAAGAAAGGTTACCTTCCCATCAGGCATGGGATCAACCTTTCAAAGTCTATGTGTCCGCGCACAGAAGACGAGAGGATTTGCATGAATAAGATTCCTTATGCATCCGCGATAGGATCTATCATGTATGTTATGTTATGTACTAGGCCCGATATATCGTATGCTCTGAGCGTCACAAGCAGATACCAGTCTGATCCAGGAATGGATCATTGGGCGGCTGTCAAGACAATCCTCAAGTACTTAAGAAACACTAAGGATGTGTTCCTAATATATGGAGAAGGTGATATGGTAATACGTGGGTATACAGATGCCAGTTTCCAGACAGATAAGGATGACTCCAAATCTCAGTCCGGATACGTATTTATTTTGAATGGAGGCGCAATAAGTTGGAAGAGTTCCAAGCAAGACACCGTAGCGGATTCTACCACGGAAGCGGAATATATTGCAGCTTCGGAAGCAGCAAAGGAAGCAGTCTGGATCAAGAAGTTTGTCTCAGAACTTGGTGTGGTTCCATCCATTGATGAAGCAATACCGGTTTACTGTGACAACAATGGAGCTATTGCACAAGCGAAGGAACCAAGGTCTCATCAGTGATCCAAACATGTGCTTCGCCGCTATCATCTGATCAGAGAGATTATAAGTAGGAATGATATACAAAATGAGAAAATTCCCACTGAAAGGAATTTAGCGGATCCTTTAACTAAGGCCTTGCCTCAAAGTAAGTTTGAGGGTCATGTTAGAGCATGTGGTATTGGGTACCGTAGCGATTGGCATTAGGCCAAGTGGGAGTTTGTTAGTGATATGAGAGAAGTGTCCTAAGGCAATCCCCTTATGATTGTAATCATTTATTCTAATAAATGAATATTCACTATTTGAGTATACATGTTTGTGTATTTGATTGAGATCTTAAACTCATTTACTGAGAGAATTTGTGATGAATTCACAACTAGTGATTATCTCTACATGTGTAATTGTGAAGTATTGAAATTGTCCCTAGTCGATGAATTGATAAATACGGACACTATCAATTTTGTTGAGACTAGCATGAGTTATTCTCTAATCAACTGATTCTCACTGGCTGGTGACATTGAGATGTTCGGAGATAAACATGAATGCTAGTTAAGGGAACTAGTTCATTGGAGTGACTGGCTGTAAAACTTCATATGGTAGTCTACATATAGATATGTCAGTAAAGTTCTTACTGCAGCTTAAGTGCGATGTTCCTTTGACTTGCGGTGTTTAAGTCATCTTGGTCATGGAGACTTATACTTTGACATCTTAAGTAAGCGTCTCCAAGGAGGTGTGGACCCAGGATGATTGGGTATAAGCCGAAGTGCCCGAAGATGTTTGAACAGCCTACAAAGGATTCACCACTCCTTGCGAGGAGATGTATACCCGAGGCCTATCGTCGGATTGTTGCTCAAAGCCTCTGGCCAGAGGATGACATGTTCAGAGTATGAATCTCTTAAATACATGAGAGTAATTAGAATCCGTAGGACGAGAAAACGTTACTTGGGCTAGGTGTGACGTAGTCAGCCTAGTGGGTACTGACACACATAGACCATGTCCTGAACCAAGTGGGTATAAGATGGTGAAGGGAATGGGGCACGATTCATTATAGCTGCTGAAGGGTTTCAGAATTGTTTCTGAGGTCAACCGTTGATCTTTCGATTAATTGGGCATCATGATGTACTACTAGGTGCCACTTATGATCGTTCTATAATTGATTAATTATAGACGGCTAACATAAATCGAAAGCCTATTTAGTCACACGCACTACGAGTAATCCGAGGGATTTAAAACGAGTTGAATATTGGATTTTCCAATCAAGAGAAATTAGGTTTGGTTGAGTCAAACGATAAGTCGAATCTGAATTTTTCAGAGACGCATCGGAAGCGTAAAATGGCTAAGTCTTTTGAAGACTTAATAGATAAATTAAATAAGTTTAATTCATTGGGGCGTGGCTTGGATGGGCCGGCCAAAGAGGGCCGCCATCCTCTTTGCTTGGCCGACCACAACAAAGGGAGAGAACCAAGTTTTTGGTTCAATTTATATAATAAACCAAGTGTGGTTTGTTTTATAAAATTATGGATGATATAAATTTTTATATAATAAACCAAGGTTTGGTTTATTTTTCATAGAAATTAAAATGAACCATGGATTGGTTTATTTTATAAAATCAATCATGGATTGATTTACCATGATAAGGAAATTTATTCCATAGGAGAGAAGATTTTTATCATGAATTAAAATATGATTTTAACTATGATATAAAATCAAACTTGGAATGATGGAATAAGTTATTCTATATTTGAGAGGCTTGATGTTTGAGAGGCCACTATATAAAGGACCCAAGGCAAGGCTTGGGTGTGAATCATAGAGATGAAGGCATAGACTCTCTCCCTCTCTTTCTCTCCTTCTCTTCTCCCCTTCTTGCCGTGCGCCAACCAGCCCCAAGAAGGAGCACCAGCCGGCCGCCCCTGCCCTTTCCCTGCCAACCACCACATGCTGCCGGAGAAGGAAGCTCCGGCCATCTCTTGGCCGGAAGAAGGTGCTGCCGGAATTAGAGTTTGCCGCAAGGATCCTTTTTGCCGCAAGCCTCTACTTTTGCTTCGCCGGAATTCTGATTCCGGTCATCCTTTTGTGGTTAGTCTTCCGACTTCTCTCTTGGTTTTTCTCGTCGTATTCTCAGAGAATCTAGTAGTTCTCGAGAACATGAAAATCGTGGCTTTGTGAAGTCATCCCGAAGACACTCGGCGTGGACACGAATAGAGGCGGAGCTTCCAAGGGACGTTTACGGTTGGATCTCGTCCCTTCCTTCGAGTTACGCGAGGTAATACGTAAATTAGTTTATGTTTTTGCAAAATTTTAAATATATGATCATGTCTGCACCAGATAAAATTGCATGCTTAGATGTGTGGTTAAATAATTTGAGAAATTATTTATGCTAAACCTTCCGCTGCACGCAATTAATTTTAAAATTATGAACCCGCATCCATGTCAACATGCACCCGGTCCCAACAAACATATATCCTCATCCACATTGATCTAAACATTCAAAGGTAATTATAAACAGAAAAACACTCCTTGGAGTCCATCAGTGAAAAATATAAGTAACATGAGGTGCCTTTTCTTTCCATAAAATTATATGTTGTTAGTTTACATGAAAATTTTGCATTTCTTTAAAAAATAGCATTTGAAATAAGTCAAAGTAAATTTATTCATGTTTAAGCCTATTTAGTTTTACTCTAATACTTTTATTCATGATTATTCACTCAAAATAGGATTATAAATACATATGAAAATGAAATTTTAGATAAGTCTATAAACAACTTTATTTATTGAGTTATTTACAAATTTTAGAATAAAGTTTAGTCAATATAGTTTTTGTTTGTTTTATTTATATCTCTGAATGAAATTTGTAAATAAACAACTTTATTTATTTGTTTGAATGAATGAAATTTGTCACGCCCCGAGACCCAGGAGCCGCTGATCCAATAGAAAATCGGACAGCACCTCCCCTGTCCGGCGGACAATTTACACATACACACAGATAATATAACACAACCACGCAGTTTAAAGGGCCTCAGGCCTCCATTCCACACATATATAACTACAAAAATGACTATACGTCGTAAAACCAAAATCCGAACTCACCTGAGCTGCCAGGGGGCAGGAACAAAGCCAAAACCAAACGAAGTCCAACATAGGACTCAAAAATACAATACCTTCGAATAAAACGTGCATACATGGTTAAAACATCACAACGGAAGCATAGGAATACTACAGGGTCCATAACAAAACCACGTAAACCAAAAAGAGCTCCGCTGGAGCTGGGGACTGGCTGCTAGGGATCTCCTGGCAAGCATCAACCTGAAATAAAATGTATGGCAACGGGGTGAGTCCATAGCTCAGCGAATACCCAACAGATATGCATAGAAAGTTATACCAACAATAAGGGTTCAGCTAATACAGTCTCATATCAACAGTAGGGAAAGACTAGTACTGAATATACTGAGGTAGATACATACCTGAATCCATCTAACCTGTAAAGAGGGTAATAAGTACCAAGGGGATATCAATAGACATATAATCTCAGATAACAAGTCTCCAGAATATGCATGTCAAACAAGTGCAGAAATCAAGTGCAGCAAACAATGCACGATGCAAAATATGCACATGGTGCAATGCCATGGTCACCCCCTAACTCCAGTCAAGCCACCGAGACAGGCGATACTGTGTCGGCCGAGTGGGTAGAGCTATGACACTGTCCGCACTCTGCCATCACTGCTCCTGAGTGACCGAGTGGACAGGATGCTGGCGGGGGACTGCCCCCCCTACCCCATGTATATATGAGGGAGCGTCGCTCTCATCTCCTCTAGTCTATGGGAAGAGAAGGGATCTCCGCCTGCTACCACGCTCTGAAACCACTACCCCTGAGCGGTCGAGCGGAGCAGTACAGAGCACATGCACACACCCAACGGTATCCACTAACCCATGAATGACCGTGTGTGCATAACATGTACCGGAAGACGATAGGCTCAACCACAAGGGAGTCGCTGATCGCCGGCATGCAACAATGCAAGGATGGTGTATGATAGATACACATACCTCCCTCCCAAGTCCTCGGTATACTAGGTCTCAGTCTGAAATCCTATAACCGGAAATACAGGTACCCTACAAGGTATACTGGCCGAAAACTACATATCCCTCAAGGTCAAAGGTAGGAGATACATCACGATCTCTAAGCATACATATAGATATGACACTACCTGATACTGTATGGAACTGACAGCATAATAACTCAGGGATAAACCATAGGTATCCAGGACAGGCATAATAAACAGGGATAACCAACAAGTATCCAGAACAGGCATAATAACCAGGGATAAATAACAAGTATCCAGAACAGGCATAATAACAGGGATAGCGTATGATCTTACTGCTATCTATAACAGTCTATGCATAACAAGATGACAATATCGTAAAGATAAGTCAAAGGGTACCCGCCTCCAAGAGTAGTAGTCGGTATCGAAAGGGGAGAATCACCCGTCCAATATAATCCGCAACAGTAAGGCAAATCAAGTCCCTGTATCAGGGGATAGATTTAATTAGCTATTACAAATAAAGATAATTAGCTAATTAATCCCTAATCCGTTCTAGGGTTAACCAAATCCATTTCTTTCTATTTAATTCCCTTTAATTAAATAGAAGATTCCCAATTACCCCAGGTAATTTAGGATTAGGTTATTAGATTTAATCACCAATTAACCCATTCCCGTTCAAATCCAATAAACATCTTAAACCAACCAAACATGTAATTGCCTTCAGCTCCGACCACAGCCCACGGCACAGGATTTTCAACCTAAACAAGTCTTGGTTGCAATTCTCTATATCCAAACAGAACAAATCCCCAGATCTACCAATCTGATTAGGAATCATCGGCAACACCTTTAACCTAACAGATCCAACCCCCACTGCTTTATCCAATTCTTAATTCATCTAACCAACCTACCACTCGTTTAATCAAGAATATCATCAATCTAATGAAGCTTACGACATCTCCTTACCTCAGTTGGTCACCGGTGATGCTCCACAGTTCCGATGCTCAACAAGAAGCCACAACAATACAATTTTCCTGGAACCAAGGAATCAAACCAACTGTCACAACTCCAATCGAGCTTACAATCAAAACTAATTTGACCACTTCCACTTATCTGATCCCAATCAGAAAATCCATCCAAATCTAACTATGGATGGTGATCCTTACCTGAGATTCGCGACCCCAACCCGCTGCGATCCAAAGGAGCAACTGGGAATCCCTCGGCTTCACGTGAAGAAGAGCAGTAGAGGCTCAACAAAGGCGGCGACTCTCAATCTCAATCGCAGGGAACGTGGAGGAGAGGAAGATGGATCAAACTCCGTGCAATCGGAGTAGAACAGGGAGGTGATCTCCCAAGGGTGGCTGCGGCACGCAAAGAAGCAACCGGCTGTGGTTAGGGCTTGCGTCAAGTGTGCGCGGCCGAAAAGGAGGAGGAACCGTCGGCCTTGAGCTTGCCGGCTTCGTGTGGAGGAGACGGCGGCGCTCGATCAGGAGAATCGCGGCTAGGGCACGCGGGCGAGAGGAGAAGCGGCTGGGGAGTGGGATGCGGCAAACCCAGCCCTAACCGGCTTTTATTTTGGCCTTTTTGCAATTTAGTCCAGCAAACTTCCATCTAATTGCAAGACTGCCCCTAGGTCTTAATTTCTCACCCTTTAAACCCTTGTATCCATTTGTTTTAATTACAGTTTAGTCCCTAATTTAAGTCCAAGGCTTCGGAAGCCCCGGAACCTATCCGGTAACTCTCCGAAAATTTCCGAAACCTAATCAAAAGTGTCGGATTTAACAAAATTAGACTTTTGTTTATTTAGCTAAACATTAGTTTTTCTGATCAATTGGATAATATATGGTCCTAATGGGTTTTCATTGATTTTTGAACAGTTCCAATACGTATCTATATTAGTTACACCTGTACAGATTCCTACAAATATCATTCAAAAGATAACAAACAGTTAATTTGAAATGCAAAATGACAGGGCAATATATTAATTAAGGAACAAGCCCCAAAAAGAGAACATCAAACCATTTTAGCTTAAATAATTAATTTTGAAGAAATGTGGTTTGATGTATTTAGTAAGCATCAAAACTTGCTAGCCATTTTCTAAAGTGTAATTATTGTTGTAATTAGGAGATACATTGCTAGATTTAGCCAAAACTTGATAAAGTTTTCAAACTTAAAAAGTCATCGTAAAATGTTTATTTCGTGATTTTTAAGTCACAATTTATTTATAACAAGTTTTTATAGACCATCAAAATAATCCGAAAATGTTCATAATAGATGATCCATTAGTTCAACATGTTTTTTAGCCACATTATTTGTACCTTGATAGGAAAATAGTTTGAAAATTATAATCAATGTTCACAAAAAAACTAAAAGTTTTTTTTGTCCATTGTTTATTTGTGTTTTTGTTTGCATTTATTCTAGAAGTAAACTTTTTCCTATTAATTTATTTATTATTCAAACACATTTTAATCTTGTTTTTATTTATTTATTACTACGACATAATACATAAATACGTATAAATTTTATCTTACCCAAAGATGAGAATTTATTTATTTAAAATTTAAAATTTTAATTTTAGAATTTTTAAAATATAATTTTAAAGTAAAATTTGAAATTACCTTTTTGAATTTGATAAATTATTTTCTAAATTTTAATTTTTGAATTAAGATTTGAATTTTTTTCAAAAGATTTGTAATTAAATTTATCTTTTGAATTTTTGTTTTTAAGATGTATGATTTTATTTTTTAAATTTTTAGAATTTGATAGATAAGAAGTTAAAATTGCTAAAAAGTCTTTAAAATATTTTCGGTGTGAAAAACAAAATATATTAATGTAATTTAATTTTGAGGTATATTAAATCAATTGAGAGTTAATAGTAAAGAGTTAAGATTCTTAATTAAATCATAAGATTGTTGTTAATTTTTAGGCTAGCATCATGTAATCCATCCTTCTAACTGAATAATCTTGGAAATAACTAACTCGATCCTATGAAAATTTCCCACCGACTATCAAAATAAATTCGGAAATGTTCTTAACAATGATGTAATAGTCTAATATCTTAGGTTTGTATTCCATCAGAGAAAAATATTTTTTAGTGCATTATAATTGAGAATTCAACCGTGAGTATTGTTGCACCATAACCCGGGTGGATGTTTGAGGGATTACATAGGCACGAATAATCTTGTAAATGACTAACTCGATCCTATGAAAATTTCTTACCGACTATCAAAATAAATTCAGAAGTGTTCATAACAACGATCTAAAAGTCTAGCATTTTAAAATAATGTACCTTAACTGAGAATTTAATTGTGAATATTGCACTATAACCCGGGTGGATGCTTCAAACACTACAAGAATTTTTGCAATCAACAACGCCCAATCGACAACGTTTTTTAAAAAAAAACGTTGTCTTTTTTTGTTTTACAACGTTTTTAGTGAAAAGCGTTGTCTATGTGTTTTACTTTTTAATAACGACAACGTTTTATAATGATGCGATGTGCTTAGTGTTGTGGTTTCGGATGAAAGACAACGCTGTTACAAAAGCGTTTTTTAAAAGCGTTGTCGTATTTCCCGCTAAAATAAAAAACACATCCCCTCCCTCCACCTCGCTCATTGCCAACCCTCGGCGGCTCGCAAAAAATCTCTCCGCGCTTCTTTTCTCCGCGAAATATCTCCCTCCACCTCCCTCATTGCCACCTCCCTCGTCCTCTCCTCTCCACGAAATTGACATTGTGTACGATCTGGTGAACATACATCTTCTCCTAGCTCACCACCAAGAAGTATCCTCCACGAGCTCTTCGTCCGTCGAGTGGAAACTGAACCCCAGCGGCAGCATCACGACGCTCGGCACTACCCTCTCCATCTCTCTCTCTCGCAGTCGCCGATGTTCTGACTCTGTGGCAGTCAGATTTCAAGCTTCTGCTGGTGACGCTCGGGGAGAAGGGGGTTGCAAATTACTACACCAAGGTACATCCTCCTCGAATCACACTTCTCTCTTACCGCTTTGGGAGTAAGATCGATAGATTCTAAAACCCTAGGCATTTTCAAGCTCTGGTTATTGAGTCGTCGGTTCGAACTGCTCTGTATCTCTTTCCCAAAACTGAAGTGTCGGTTCCGATGAGCCCTTTATCTCTTTCCCAAAACCTAATTTTCTGCCCGAACCCACCGTTTCTCTTCCTCCTCACGCCGCAGTCTACGTTGCTGCCTTTCCCGCTGTCGCCGCCTCTTTCCCCGTCCCTCCTCCAGTCCTAGCCTTATCTCTATAGTGATCGGAGCAGCGGAGAGCTTCGTGCCCCATCTCGGCAGCCACTGTCGCCGCTCGCCGTTTCTGCCAACGTCGTCATCGCACTGCCACCTTTCCACAGCAGCAATGACTATTAGATCTTCGATTTGAGTGGAGTTTTCTTGCTTGATCGTGCATGCTTAAATAGAAAATGATTTAGATTACTCAATTAGTTTGCTTGATCCCTTTTATTTGAGTACAATTCCTACTTCAATAGCTACTTAAGTTTCTCCTTTGCTTCCAGAATCAGCAGTTCCAGTTTCTCTAGTTACCTTCCTTTGCTCGGATATGAATCTGATTCCTTATTTTATGACTTAAAACTCAAGCTAAAAAATAAACCAAGGCTGAACAAATATTTTAACGGATTTAATTATTTGCATCAGTTCTGTTCTTAGTCTGTGTGATTCTGCTGGATGTGATCAGTGTCAAGTATCTTTGAGCTTGAACACTGATTCAGAGTGTGCAGTTGGGAAGACTAAAGTTTTTCAGAGCTAGAGATATCAGCATCATAGAAACTATTGACAATATGTCTAGAACTTATAGACAAGATGAACTAGAATCTGTCAAATATTGGCTTTAAACATTCTTGACTATAATGGCATGACTTCATTCGAATGATTTTCATTCATCAGATTCAAACTTCATTGAATTTACTAGAAACTTTGCCAATATGTCCAACTTCTTATAGACCACACCAACAAGAATTCATGAAACATTGGCTTGAAATACAATATACACTTGGGGACACTGTAATTCCTTAATGAGCAATTATATAATGAATTTGTAAGTCTAAAAAAATTGTATTTAAGTATAGTAGAATAAAACATTGTGATATTAGCAATGAACTTAGGTTGACCATTCGGTTTATTTATTTGAATACCTACAAGGCGAAGAGTTAGAGGACACTGCTATCCACTATCAATGTTTTAGTAGGGGGTTAGCATCAATGGATATTGACGGAGAAGATGATAATGAACCGCCATGTATTCGTGAAGACTGTGATGGAAGTTGGATTGACAATATTTAATTACACAATTTCTACTTTTGAATATAAGTTTGTAAACATTTAACCTGTGGGGATAATTATGTGGACAATATAAGTTTCTGCTATTATCTTTCAATTTTTATCATACTGCTGTGAGTTTGTTGCTGTAAATTAATCTTGTTGCTGTAAATTTATCATATTGCTGTGCTTTTATCGTTTAATTTATCATGTTGCTGTGAGTTTATGCATGTCGCTAACTACAACTTATGTTGCTCAGTATAAGTTGTTACAGATCAATGGCATCTACTAAAGCAAGTTGTGAAGGTGGTCAGTCAGTTCGGAAGAGTAAAAGAATAAGCCAAATTGCTAAGTTGGAGAATAAGGGCAAAGAAGTCAGAATAGATGACATTAAACAGAGTTGCGAGGTTGATAGAGTGGCGGATTCCAAAGAAACCACCACCTCAAGAACTTCTAGAAGTCGGACACAGTTAGATAAGCTTTCAAAGTAAAGAATACAAGGTATTCGAAAGGATGTGTCATTCAATCAATTAGGACAACCGATAGGACCAGCTGCTGTAGCGATGCAAATTGTGACTGTATTATTATTCAACCCAGCTATCTAACTTGTTTACATTTGATATTATTAGAAGCCTGGAAGGAAGAAGTTTGAACAACCACAAAAGAAACCTAGTTTGTCAACAAGTGTCCCAAGATCATTACATATGTTATATTGTTACAGTAAGCATGCTCTAGATGGAGGAAGGTGTATATCACTGCGTTTAGATAATGAAGTTTTTGATGAAGATTGTGAACTTTTTCTGGACCTTGAGGATATAAATTCTTTGTATCATTTGGAGCCAATTTCAGTAAATTTGATCGTTGCCTACATATGGTAAGTGAAATTATTTAAGCAATTTCAGAAACATTTTCTTCACAGATGATGTTTTATATTCATTAATGAAACATTATGAGTGATCCTTATGTTTGCTTTACATTATTGTTTCGTATCTTAATTTTATTTTCTTTGCATTGATAGGTGTCTGTATAAAAAGAAGCTGAAAGATAACACTACAAAGAAATTCAGATTTATGAATCCCCACAAAATCCCATTTCTAGCAAAAATGGCACAAGACAAAACAGCTAAGCTTGAAACGCTGAACCAAAGGGCAACTCTTTTAGCTGATAGGCTAACCGGTGCATCATCAGATGAAATTGTTTTGGTGCCATGTAATGTCGGGTAAGTGCAAAATAAAACTTCACTTTAAAATGCTTCCATTCGCTAATTTATTAAATTTTATGATCTAACCATATGTCTTTGCCTAGTTTCCATTGGATTCTCAGTGTAATTGAACCTTACAAGGATACTATTTATATGTTGGATTCCCTTAGTTCCCGCATTCGAGATGATGATTGTAAATACGTAATGGAAATGTGAGTTCAGATTTTTGTCAGTAAATTTATATTTTAATATAAATTTTATATAACAATATTCATAACGTATGAAGGGCATTACGCTTGTTTAATTCTACCAAGGGAAGGAAAGGGAGAAAAAATGCTAAGTGGGAAGTAGTTAAGGTATGTATCCTTTTGTTTAACATATATTGGAATGTGTATAATTTTCGTTAACTATTGATGAGGTTCGGGCCGAGTTGACGGAGTGCATTCAAGATCATATTTCTGAATAGGTTTGGAATCATACAAGATCATTATTCTATTTAGATTTAAGTTCATGGAATGATGTTTTTTTTAAAGTAGCTTACATTATATTGTATTTTCTATAATTTCTAATTCCATTTTTTTAGACAGTGTTAAAGGATAGTTATGAGATCGAGCTTCAGAAGTTGGCCCCAATCGCGGATTGATTATGAAACTTGTGAATTGAAAAACTCGTGAAACTCTTAAGTGATTGATGATGTGTTGTAAAACTTGTGAGTTTGGAAAACTTGTCACATGCAGTGAAAGGATGTTTGCTTGCATTAATATGCAAGTACAAGATATCTGTATAATAGTTATCAGTGTAAATTTTCTAGCTTTGTAATCTTCTGTCAGTGTAATATATAGGAGGAAGATGTTGACCTGTTAGTTGATGAGCTTGTAGATGCTACAAACTGCAAACGAGCATGTCTCTACCTCACAAGTCCATCTAGGTATGCTTTATATTCTTTTGTAGTTGTAACATATGGAGGTATGTGAAGCAGTCTTTCTTGATAAACCCAAGTATGCTCACCCCAGTCATAATGTTTTATTCTAATTTTTTATTATTTTTCCTAATAATATTCTCTGTTGCCAGTATGTGAAGCTGAGCTACATGTGGAGGTATACACTGTTTTATTCTGATTTAAATTTTGTATACAACCTAATTACCACTGCAACCACCTTCTGGTTCGTTCAAATCTTCCAGGTATGATGATGACCTTGAGCAAT
>JAGFNQ010000770.1:719249-782746 GCA_024364735.1 Boesenbergia rotunda
TCAAATGTTCTCTGGCGGCTAATCAAGTTCTTCACTGTGAGTTATGGGCTAATCAAGTTCTATACGCGTAGGTGAGGTAGTTACTATTAGTTTTACTTGAGAATTTTGTGCCAGCTATTTGCCTATCCATTTAATTTTTATCTGTTAATTATTCTTAGTTTTTTCTTATTTCGATTGCATCTGCAAAAGCATTGAAACTTTAAAAATATTGTCTATCCTCCACTTGTTCCATTCTATTAAAGGCAATATCTTCTCTCTCAACATTTTCCTTAAGCTTATATATCTTTCTTATCTACTTTTGCAGCACACAAGGCAAATGGTGTGAGCTCACTATGGGCCACAAACTTAGAGGTAAGTAAGACTTGTCGTTAAGCGTTGTGCTCTGCATATTTTTCAGTTTAACAAAAGGTCAGTGTTACATTGATTCTGTTTATCATAATCTCTAATAGTTCATCTAGGTATGCTTTATATTCATGCATATTGGAATTACTATCTTGAAATGTACTAAAAGATCCAAAATCCGAAAATTGTTGTTTCCAGATTCTAGTAGTTGTGAATTTTTATTCGGGACAGTGGGCAGGTTCTTTTGGTCTTCTGTTTTCCCATGGTATGTTTGACAGTTAGAACATAAGTAGTTGAAGTCACCACTTTCCATTTGCTTTGAACTGTCAAAAATCTATTATTTAGAATCACATGAAACTCAGTAACTCACCATCTATATGATGAGTTGTTGGTTGAAGAGAATTAAATCAAAGAAAGCAACTTTATCGTGTCATATAGGAATTGCACGGGATTTTTAAATTTGTTTGTTCTAATCTCGATTTACAATCTGTATCACTGTATCTTTACATTGTGCTTAATCAACGTCACTCTAGTTCATAATGTTTTATTAGTGGAGCTCCATTAGTCCTTTAAAATGCATTCCAATCTGATAAGCAGCTTCAGCCACTGAGAATTCTTGAAGTTCCATTAATAGTCTGAAATAGATTCTGCATGTAAATATGGAGCTGCTGATGTTTAAGCCATTTCATTCGGCGTTTTGTTCTCAGATCCTTGGGCCTGAGAGTGGTTGGCAGCCAATTTCGTTGACAGGTGTCATTGCTGCTACGGCTGTGAAGAAAGCTTACCGGAAAGCTACACTCTATGTTCATCCGGATAAATTACAACAAAGAGGTGCTAGCATTCGCCAAAAGTACATTTGTGAGAAGGTTTTTGATCTTCTCAAGGCAAGTCCTCCAGTTGTCTTAGTTTGCCTGTGTATGACACAGGAATAAAATCGAAAATGCATAACCATGTGACAGTAAATAGTTTCTAAAGTGTTTTCTATATTGTCTTGTCAGCAACAGTGGGAGATTAATACTAGTTCTTAGCATTAGAAAATCAAACTTGTACAAGTTGTTGTTCCTAAATTAGTACTAGTTAATAGGTTATAAACTATATCATAAACGTTGGATCCATAAGTCAGTTTTGCTCCTTACATCTGCCTTATTTATATTGTACAAACTAATCACCATTTTCTAATGATGCAGGACGCGTGGAACAAATTCAACTCAGAAGAGCGATAAACATGAAGAATGCATATACACTGTAGTGTAGTCTTCACCCTCGAACCTTTCATTTGTAGTGCATAAATGCGTTTTAAATTCCAAATTAGCATGCTCAGTTCTGTATTTATTCCACTGAACATTCTTTTGCATATGTAAATTTGGAAAATTCTTCCCAATTTATTATTTTGCATGAAGAATGCATTCTTTTGCATATGTATATACATGAAGAATGCATTCTTTTGCATAAATGCGTTTTAGCGATAAACATGAAGAATGCATTCTTTTGCATATGTATATAATCTCTTATCCCAATTTATTATTTTTATGCAGTGTTAAAGCAGATCGAGTTAACAAGCAGCCCCAAAGAACAACTTGTGAATGATGAAGTTTTATAGAACTTGTGAATTGAGATATTTTTTGTATTTAATATGGAATACAACACTTTTGTAAATAATGCACTGTATTATAAGTGAATTTTGTAAACTATTATCAGTGTAAATTGTGAATATTATCAATTGTGAATAAAAATGCTTGTAAATTGTGAATATTGTAAATTGTGAATATTATCAATAGTGAATAAAAATGTTTATAAATTGTGAATATTATAAATTGTGAAAAACACTGCCTATTAAAAATACAACGTTTTTTAAGTAACAATACACAACACGATTTTTGCGTTGTCTTTGTGCCAAACCACAACGCTTTTTCCGCGTTGTCTTTGATACCCGACTTTTAACAACAGCGTCAATAACAACGCTTTTTAAAAACCAATAGACAACGCGAAAAAAGCGTTGTCTTTGCTCCAAACCACAACGCGGAAAAAGCGTTGTCGTAGATATACTTTCTACAACGGCTTCATCAACATCGCTTTTTAAGCATTAACGACAACGCGGAAACAGCGTTGTTGTTTAACTTTTTTCTTGTAGTGGTTGTGTGATGTATACGATATCACGCATAGACTAAATGAGAGATTGAAGGATTAAGTCTCCATTAGCTAGGCTAATATGTGATTAATAACATACATAATAATTGTCATTAAAGAATTAAATCTCAATCAAGTGATCTAATGTTTGATGCATGAAGGGATTTTATGCTATTTGTTGACTATCAAATGTGTAGATCCGTTAATTCATTTAGTTAATATTAATGGGTTGTTAACGGGTATGAATAGTATGAGAATGGTCCTTATAGGATGGACCAACATATATACAGGAAGAAACTGTTGGATATAGTGTGAATGGAAAGGGAGGAAAGATGCTTCATTGTAGACTTTAGTCCCACATTGGGAGTTTCTAGTGAATGGAAAGGGAGGTGGAGAATAAAGAGACTCCATTCACTACAAGAAAAAAGTTAAACAACAACGCTTTTTCCGCGTTGTCGTTAATGCTTAAAAAGCGATGTTGATGAAGCCGTTGTAGAAAGTATATCTACGACAACGCTTTTTCCGCGTTGTGGTTTGGAGCAAAGACAACGCTTTTTTCGTGTTGTCTATTGGTTTTTAAAAAGCGTTGTGGTTTGACACAAAGACAACGCAAAAATCGTGTTGTGTATTGTTACTTAAAAAACGTTGTCTTTTTAATAGGCAGTGTTTTTCACAATTTATAATATTCACAATTTATAAACATTTTTATTCACAATTGATAATATTCACAATTTACAATATTCACAATTTACAAGCATTTTTATTCACCATTGATAATATTCACAATTTACACTGATAATAGTTTACAAAATTCACTTATAATACAGTGCATTATTTACAAAAGTGTTTGTATTCCATATTAAATACAAAAAATATCTCAATTCACAAGTTCTATAAAACTTCATCATTCACAAGTTGTTCTTTGGGGCTGCTTGTTAACTCGATCTGCTTTAACACTGCATAAAAATAATAAATTGGGATAAGAGATTATATACACACAAATAAGACTGCTTCCATATGTGACAACTAAAAAGAATATAAAGCATACCTATATATTACACTAACAGAAGATTACAAAAGCTAGAAAATTTACACTGATAACTATTATACAGATATCTTGTACTTGCATATTAATGCAAGCAAACATCCTTTCACTGAGGAGTAATTAATGCGAGATCAATTGAATAAGAAAGACTAACCTCTGATAGGAATAATTTCTCAAACAACCTGACCTCCACCTTGAGAGGTTCAACACCAGGGGAAGGTTGAGCAACCCAGTGAAGAACACCCTACATTCAGTGTAAAGAAACTCAGTCAATTTAAACATCATAATTCAAGTTAAAGATCTCATAAGCTAGTTTAACAACAGTCAGAGAACGTTAGTAAACCTTTGGCTTTGTTTTTTTTGAAGGATCATACTCGGCATGAATCTCAAGGATAGTGTCATTATCCCCATATATTACTTCTGTGCACTTTATAGGGAATGCATATCTGCAATTTAAAATTCCTATCCATTTAGCAAGAGTGCACAGTTCAAAATTTTATTTGCCTACAATATAACTTTCCTGAGGAGGACAGATTTGCCAGGTGCAAGCCCATAGTAATCTTTTGAATCCTTGAGACGAAAATCTGATTGCTCTATATAAATGATGTTTGTAAAGGGAACCTGTTATGAGAGCATCCACTTTAAATGGGTTCTTGAAGAATGGCAAATATGAAGGGAAAGCATAATAATGCAAAGTCAAACTGGGACCAATATGAATTTCAAAGTAAATTAATTAATGTGTGGTGCTGACCGTCTTCAGAAACACACCCAGGATAATGCTATACCTTGTAGTATGAAGAAGAATCGTCTGATGGAGCTTCAGGCCACATCTTTGCATCAAGATCTATAATTGAACTAGCATCAAGATTTGTGATAACCACCTGCGGTAAAGATTCCAACCTAAGAACAACACTATGGCATACAAAAAAAAATTCTGGAAATGGAACTGACAAACCTTTAGAGGATGTAAAATCACCATAGTCCTTGGTGCAGTTTTGTTGAGTTCTTCTCTAATGTCGTGTTCAAGGCGATCAACACGTATCATACTATTATCACTGTATAGTAAGGTTTAGAGAGAAACTACAGGTCAGAAAACAAATAGTTTGTGAGCCACAATTTTCCTAGAATTTGCTAGGCCATCAAAAACTAAACTTTTAGTTGATTATCATGGAAATATAAGCTAAAGTTGCAACATTCTTAGTAAAAAAAACTCAGTAGCTGACAATTGTCTCAACTGACATTTACTTATAGTTGCTTTGTTAGAAGGTCAGATGCAAAAATACAAGACCAACAACATACAGCTGCAAATGATGCAATGCTCAGTTGATAAAACTTGAAATGCAGTTACATCAAAGGGGATCAAGTTTTCAGTTAACAATCTGACAACCTATGCTCGAAGGGATAAAACTATCACAAAAGGTGGAATAGCAACAACTATGAATGGAGTTTGATTGTATCAAATAAATCAGAATAGACAAGTAAATGGATAGAATTAACAGGATAAATTACTTATTAGTATGTACATTCAATTATACAGATGCATAGTGCATGATAACATGCAAACATTAAAATGCAAAATGCAGGGGGGATTTCAGGATCAGTCCAACCTAAGAAATGATTCCAGCAACTATGTGCATCAAGTTTGAAGTTAGAAATCACTATAATATACAAAGATTAAAGAAATTACGAGACAACTGCAACCTTTTATAACATACCAAATTCGTACTTTGATACACATTATCTAACATGTAGAAAAAATAAAAAATCAATAAAAAGATTTATGTCTATATCAAAGTTGTCTCAGATTTAAAAATGGAGATAAACAACAACAACCAAACTAATATAGTAAAGAATCAAATATTTAAACCTTCTAGTAATTCCAATTCCTCTGATAAAAGAGTTAATTGCTGTTGAAGAGACTCCTCGACGTCGCAACCCAGCTAGTGTCATTAGACGGGGATCATCCCATCCATCTACCCACTTTTCTGTTACCAGTCGGTTTAACTGCAATAGGATGATTCCGTAGATGGGGAAATTAAAATTGATCATAAAATAGATCACATGTGCAAATCATCAATGCAGTAAAACAACATACCTTCCGTTTGGACATGACAGTATTTGAAATATTTAAACGTGAGTATTCCCATACGTATGGTTGGTAAAGGTCTAAAGCAAGCAGTAACCAGGAATATGACGGTCGGCGAATCTCAAACTCAAGTGTACAAAGCTACAAAAGAAGAGGAGAAGTTCAACATCAAAAGTAGTAAGATATTATAAAAAGGGTTTGCGACTGTAGGACATAGAATAAAACTAGCTTAAAGAATACAACTTCACTACTTAGACCAGACATCAATGGTTACTCTTTTAATTTTTTGTACATAATTTAATAATATTCCCAACCTACTGAGACACTTGGAAAACAATAATAAAAAGAAACAGTGAAAAATCCACATGGAATAAACTGGCGCAATAGAGTACCAATCCCATAGACAAATGAATTTATCAAAAATAAGCCAATGAGGAAAAAGACAAATGAATTTATCAGAAATAAAGCCAATGAGGAAAAAGACAAATAAATTTACCAGAAATAGAGCCAATGAGGAAGGCTACTTACTTGGAACTTAAAAAAGGATAAATGTTTAATACAAACAGATAAGCTATGACAAGTTAAATATCCAGTATTTGAAATTAAAAATGACCTCTGTACATATTTATTCACATAATCTGTAAAAACAGGAAACTGGAAAAATCAACGAATGACAATTCATTTATGAACTACTAATTACAGATCCAGTAAACCTTGTTGCAGGAAGTCTAAATAGATTGTAGGAGCACTTACTGAATGTGTAACATTTTCCAGTGAATCCACTATGCAATGAGAATAATCGTAACTAGGATATATGCACCACTTGTCACCTGCTTGAGGATGGTGAGCAAACTGTACAGAATTTGCAGAATACAAATCAGGTATTAAAACTCTCAATATATCAGTGTTTAAGAAAAAATATCGTACCTTAATACGGTATGCTATCAAATCATACATATTCTTGTTATCACTCTGCATATCTTGCTTCAGTCTGAGTGTAGCTTTGCCCTCCTCAATCAAGCCTCTTCTCATGTCTTCAAACAACTTCAATGATTCTGCAATAGGTCTATCCTTTCCATGGGTTGTTCATTTTTTTCTCTCTATAGTCCTTTACTTCTTCGGGGGTCTGGAGGGAAAAAGAGAGCAAACTATTGTACATATTTATCTACTCCCTCCATGATCGATTGAACAAGAAATATTACACTCCTTCAGTAACAATATTATACTTCTACACTAACGAAATCAGCAATCTGCAGACATATTGAGGACTCCTACAAACAGAATTGCAACAAATACAGCATACCTGATGATCAACATATGCTCGGCCTCTGCGTATCAATTCCACTGCTAGATCATACAACTCTTGAAAGTAATCACTTGTGTGGGTAACCTAAAACAAATACTAGTAAGTTCATGCTGAGAAGCATAAGAACAGAAACTAAATACCAACCATGAAAGGCTGCCAACCCATCCATTGTACTATTTCTTGGATATATATGGTCTATGTATTCTTTCTTTTCAGCTTCAGGATTTGTGTCATCAAACCTGGAAGGCACAGCCACAAACAAAACTACCATGGTGAGTTAAGGATCCATGCACATAAGATCTACATTTAATAGTAGAATAAACAATTCTGGGCACTATTCCAGTGCAGACCTCAATTTGTTCAATTACCACATACAAATAATTAGTGTTATTTACAAACTGATCAAATTTTCACTTGCAAAGAAAATAAACAACATCCATACAGAATTGACAGTTTATACCTAGAAATTGATCAGAGCAATAATTGTTACTTTAAATGCAGAAGCAGCAAAGCAAGGCCATATTTAACACCAAGTAGAAAATGGAGAAGAGAAATACTCTTCTCACCTCAAGTAACATGATCCACCTCTTTCTTTTGCTAAACCAAAATCAATAAACATTGCCTGAAGATATAATACATAGATGAAAAGTTAACTACAATAGGACACCAAACAATACCCTAGTAAGCAAAATTGTTCTACCTTAGCATGACCGATATGTAGGTAACCATTAGGTTCAGGAGGGAAGCGAGTGAAAACCTTCCCACCAGTAAACTTAAGATGTTTTTCCAGGTTCTCCTTCGTATTATGAGCTCTCCAGATATCTCCATTACTGAAAAATATCTCTGTGTGAACCTGAGATATTCCAAAACAAAATTAGCTTCTGAAGCAAAATGTGAAAGAAAGAAGTTAAGCTTTGTGGCAGCACTTTCAACTTCCACCGAAAGTACTGTTGAAACTTGAGTTGTTATCTACTATGATAAAAAAGGGAAAAACTCACTATGATCTGAAAAAAGCCCACTATCAGGAAAAATGACCAGAGGAATTCAAAGAGAAATCCAAGCCCAGAAGATACACGAGAAAAAAAAGCTTCACTTGCTTCACGGCAAGCAACTCGCCGGAATCGAGATTCATACCCATATAGACGTGGCCGAACGCACTACAGCCGATGAGTTCTCCCTTTCTCCACCGTATCGAGGCTGCGTTATCCTTCTCCTTAGGGGAAGGAGGCGGAGGGAGTCTGGGGGCAAACCCCCCGAACCCTAGCCCCAGTCCAATCCTCGACTTCCTAAGGCATGATCCGATCTTTTCCGTAATTCCTCCGACTCTTCCACCGGCGTCTCCATCAGGATTCGTGCGGAACACGAGAGATCGGCGAACAGATCCGAAGACGTCATGCATCGTCGTCTTCTGCCGCGGCTGCTCCCGTGCGTCACTCCACCTGGATGCTTCCGACTGCGATCTGAGGGCGTGGAAGTGAGCAAGCGATCATAGAAGAGATAACCGATGAGCCGCTGGGTTCAGTTTCCACTCGATGGACGAAGAGTTCGTGGAGGATACTTCTTGGTGGTGAGCTAGGAGAAGATGTATGTTCATCAGATCGTACACAATGTCGATTTCGTGGAGAGGAGAGGACGAGGGAGGTGGCAATGAGGGAGGTGGAGGGAGGTGGAGGGAGATATTTCGTGGAGAAAAGAAGCGCGGAGAGTTTTTTCGCGAGCCGCCGAGGTTTGGCAATGAGCGAGGGATGTGTTTTTTATTTTAGCGGGAAATACGACAACGCTTTTAAAAAACGCTTTTGTAACAGCGTTGTCTTTCATCCGAAACCACAACACTAAGCACATCGCATCATTATAAAACGTTGTCGTTATTAAAAAGTAAAACACATAGACAACGCTTTTCACTAAAAATGTTGTAAAACAAAAAAAGACAACGCTTTTTTTAAAAAACGTTGTCGATTGGGCGTTGTTGATTGCAAAATTTCTTGTAGTGATTGTGAATGAGACTTTAGTCCCACATTGAGAGTCTTAAGGCATAATTGTTGGTTTATATTATTTCACAAGCATGTTAGTTGTGAATAAATGTAGATAAGAGGCTCTCTCACGCGTGGGTGCGCAGGGGGGTGTACTGAACCATGTGGACTCGTGTGCATGCACGACCTGCGCGCGTCGAATGCTCGACCGGTCGGGGCAAAATTTGTCCAAGTGGATGAACCAACGCAGTAAATGTCGATTAATTTGGTCATTGATTACTGCGGGGGGTCTGAGCTTATATAAAAAGGCTGTGACCGAGAGCAAAATATAGAGAGGACATAGATTGTCTTACACCTCGTTTCCGACTCCCTGATAGTGTTCGGGTACTTCTTCAGTTCGCCACAAGCAACGAGTGCTCCGTTGTGCTCATGGTCTCACTGTTGTATCCTGAGAAACAGACGTCCATCGGAGCCTCGAAACACCGTCGGAGGAGGACAAATCTATTTCAAGAAAACTGTGTTGTCGCAGGCCTCAGCAACTCTCCAATTTTGCTCGGGAGATCCTGGGCGGTGGTCGGGAGATTCTGGTCAGGAGAATTCAGCTCGGGAGACTGCAGTCTGTATAAAAGACAGCTCGGGTCACTCAACAGCTAAGTTAAAATTATTTTTTTGTAATTTCAATTTATTATAAACCCTCCGAAAAGAGTATATCCTCCAACAGAAACCTCATCCAATTGGGCATTTTGATTTGGGTGTCTTGTTGAATTGAGTTTCTTCATCTTCTTTCTCTTTTCCCCCATTAAGAAGGAACTCCAATTGTTGCCCGATCCCTGCAAAAGGTCATCCGCTATGCTTGCAAGAATTCACTTGGCGACAATTTCACGTCAATCCTCGCTTACCATTGCATTCAGTTTTCTATTGTAGCCTAGATGATGATAACTAAATCCTCATATGCATCATATGATTTAGATATGTTATACCACGGTTGCTTTCGATAAATTCATCTAGTCTAACAATAAGATTGAAAAGGTGTCAATGCAATGTACATCAATATTGCAGCACCTAACTTTTGTTATTTAATGCAATTTTAAATAAGTCAAGATAACTATTTGGAATGAATTTTTAGGTTGAATTAATCATTTTCTTCCTAAGTCTTAATCAATTATTTTTAAACACTTTCTAGTTATCTTTTTAATTAGGTGTCTAATGTTCTCGTTAACATACCTAAAGGTTCGAATAATCTATTTTAGTTTTTTAAAAAAGGAAGCTTTATATATGTTGCATTCGTCTTACACATCAATTTACAGTAAAAACTTAAGCTTTTAAATACCTGCCGAGTGTAAAATACTCAAAGAAACAATAAAAAAAATTAAAATTTGAATTCCTAATAAGATGAATATTTTGAAAGTCAACTTTTAAATATGTATAAATTATGTCTCAAATTTACTTAGAATAGAAGATCATTAACTTTCAAGATTAGTCAATCGGATGAAGTTCACGCATTTAGATCAAAAAAAAAAAACTTGAGCCTTTAACTTAACTTCTAAGAATCGTACTTAAATCTATAAATCCATCTATGAACTTAAACCGAATAGATGAATAACATCAATTTATAAGATGCAAATCTATTAATTTTGAAATGAGAGGTATGAGGAATATAGAAAATTAGATACCTTCTCAATTTATAGGTATGCAAATCTATCCTTGATGCCTACCCAACTTAGATTTGGACCCATCCAAGCTATATCAAAAATAATTTTTTTAACTCTCTGTTAATTCAATAGAATAACAAGAAATAGACAACCAAATTGGTTGTTTGGGAAAAGAAGAACTGTGTGATCCAATTATTATCGATCGCCTAACGATGTAAAAAACAATTCGGAGCTTTTGAAAAGACATGAAATACTATTTTTTGGATTCAAGATTGGGGTTCCATCCGTAATTAATTTTAGATTTCTAAATGAATTTTAATTTGAATATAATAATGGAAGATAGCATGATTCAACTTGAGTCAAAGTTATAATCCATCAAAATTTATCCGCCTAAGATCGTCAACGTCCCAAAACTCCAAATAGGTGTGGCACAATGGAACAGAAGTTTCCAAGTCAATTCTTGACTCGGAACGACAGTAGGTTTTTGGTACAGGCCATGTGACGAAATAAATGTGATTCAGATCCATTGATCCATTCAAAAACAAATCACTTGCTTCTTAAGTCACTCCACGTTTCAATTAACGTAGAATGAAATCAGACTATAACAATTGTACAAACTTAATTATCAAGTTAGGAAAGATCTTTGCTAGTAATGGTAAATGATACCAGGTCACGGTGTGCTAAGCCAATTAAAGAGGTCATATCATCAAGAGTAAAAAAAAACTTCATCTGCGTCGTCTCCCAAAAGATCCCGACCCGATTTCTTCATACCTCGAGCTCAGGTCAAGTCCGAATTGAGATCCCAAGCTGAACTCGGGTCGAGATCAGATCAAGAATATCTGGGTGAGCACCTGACCGGGGATCCGATATCGAAGTTCATAAGAATACTTGAACCAGTAGATGGGACTAGAACACAGCTCGGCTATATATTCAGATCGACTTCCGAGCTCAAGTCCCCAACTATGATTAATAAAAAAAATTAATAAATTTTTTTTATTGAATTAAATTAATCATCCAAAATTAATAGACATCCCAGATGAGCTGACGGAAATTAGATAAGTATCAATTTTGTTTTTTTAAACAAACTGTTCAAATTCAACCTGCTAGGCAAGCAAACTTCTCATCCTGTTTCCTTATTAAAATATAATTTCACATTGCTGATCGACGCGCGTCGATCAAGTTTCCCTACAACTGGACTCTCTCGGATTCGTTGACTTGATCGGCAAAAGCTCGGCTCGAACTCGTCACTTCTTGTTCATCTCCCCGCTGGACGATGGCGCCTTAATGTCTTCCGCGGCTGGCTTTGCGGAGTGAGCTTGCTGGATCTCCTGCTTCAGGTGCTTCACCATCTCCTTGAACTCGCCGAAATCGGACACTTGAACCGACATGGATGTGGACTCCTCGAAGAACTTCTTCCCATGAAACACGCTCCGGACTTCCTTCATCTTCTCGTAGCTCTTTTTGGCTTCTTCTTCGTACTCGTTCTTTTTGGCTTCTTCTTTTTCGTCGTCGTTCATCAGAATGTAGATAACCGCCTGCATGCTAAATGCTAATCCTATTAAATTTTAAAGTCGATCGTTCTATCGCCAGCGAAATAGCTATAGCTAACTAGCGTTGGACGAGATCAACATGGACTAATTGTTCCCCACCCGATACAAAGGAGCTCGAGCGTCTGCGGAAGAAACGTCCTCTCTTTTCAGGCATGGGAAGCTCAGAGCTTTTTCGTAGTCTCCCTGTGAAAGAGTACTGAGAATTAAGGTACGTACGTATAACGCCAGAGTTAAGTATATTTATTGATCAGGTGATCAGCGTTGTTTAAGTGTGTACGTACGTACGTACCTTGTAGATGTACATTTCGACCAGTAAGAGCTCCAGCTCGTGCACCTCGTGCGTGTGCTCGCATGCCTGCTGCTCCTTGGCTTTCTTTAGGGCGGCTTCGAGCAATTCGATTGCTTCCTTCTCTTTTCCGCTCAGCTCTATGATCCCCACGTTTGCCTGCACGCCGGCCGGCGACACGCCGGGAATTTCTCAGCTGGAGGTGGAGATCACAAGGCAGTTGCATGCATGGGGGAGTTAAATAACGAGGCGGGAAATTAATTAACCGACGTATAGTTTGACGAAGTCGAGGAGGGGCTGCTGGAGCTCCCGGCGCATGTCTTCGACGGCCGTACTCAGCTCGGCGGGAGAGGCGCGGTGGATGTGCTTGAACCGCTTCATCGCCTTGTCGCCGCCTTGCAGCAGCGCCAGCGACATAGAACGAAGGAGCTGCTTCTGCGGAGGCGGCGGCGGCGGCGGCGGCGGCGGCGGAGGCGTCGAGCTCCGTGCCTTCTTTTGCTGGTACGCCAGCGCCAGGTACGCCGACGTGAGGATGAGTGCGCCACCCGCCGGGCTTTGCAGCAGGTGCAGGCAAGCTCCGCCTATTGCCCGCGCCGTCGAGGCTATCCACCCCAACAAACCCCTGCTCCCCGCCGGCGCTGTGGCGGCGGCTTGCTGCGGCGCGGCGCGATCGACGGAGGAGACGTAGATTTGCTCGGCCATGATCGATACCGATCGATTTTTGTGTCTTATATAAATTGAAACATGGAGGAGATCGATCGGAATTATAAAGCATGCAGGGGATGGATGTCTTGCTTGGAGCAGGAGAAAAGGGGTTGATCATAAAGGTCTTCGTGACGGGAGAGCAACGTATATATCCTGAAGAATTTAAGCTAACTTGATTCATTCAATATTACATGCATTAATAAGCTAGCTATGTAGATGTCTGGCTCTTAGACCGCCCATGATGAATACTTTTTGATTTATTCTGGTGATCGATGAGAAATTTTCGTAGGGTCAGATTGATCACCCCAGTTCGTCTGCTACTTGGTCCAACATTTTTTAAAAAATAATAACCGATGAAGAATCTTTAAATTAATTCTCATCTCAATGACAAAATTATTGTCTAAATACAGACCGCGGATCATAATAGAATAGTGCAGCGGAATATAACGAATTATCTCTCAAACATTCGCAATTCAATATCTAGTTACAGTGAATTTTACAGGAATTTTTATTCAAAATGGGGCGCGTAACCATGAGATGTTGAACTTTTGGGCTGTCCGCCCTGAACACTTTCTAATTTACCTTGACGGGTGATGAAAAATTTTTATGAGGTTGAACTGATCATTCCAAATTACTCAAATTGATTAAATATTAAAATTTTAGAACCAAAATAGGTCTTAACTACTAAAAGTAAGGAATTTTTTTTAGACACGACCATTAAAAATATTGTTTTCAAGCAGCTCCGATCCTTGTATAAGTTAGACACTAAGACACACAGAAGTTATTTGGCTCCATAATTAGCGATTACTATGCTTATGCTTGTAAACGAGGATAATTATATATTTTACATTTCATCATCTCACTTTCTTCATTTCATCATGTAATTATTGATACAAAAATATATCTTGTTGATGGGCAAATTCAAGTCTCTAATTAATTTTTTAGTATTGTAGAAACTATCAGTTATGTAGTTATCTGTTGGAAGCAACTCTGACATCAATTGACATATGTCATTATAATATTGTTTTGAGAAATGATGTTCGACCTTTAAATTTAATAATCTTGCAGTAGCAGACAATAGAGAATGATTAGAAGGAATACTTTTCCATATTTCTCTTTCACTACTCTTCAGCATGTCATACATTTTCTGAACTTTAGGCTTACATGTTCTATCTACATTTGATTGATCAAATGCATTTATTGCATCGTAAACCATTGATTGCATTGCATCAGCAGGCCTATATGATGCTTCTGGACCATGGGTTGGATGATGAAGCGACGATAGGTCCAACGGGTTCAAATACATATAACTTTCCATGACAATATCAATTGTAATAATTTAGAACAAATTCATACCTATAGATATGTGTTTTCATTATATCCTTATCACCGAAAGTTATATTTCTACATCTACACTGATTACATGAACACTTTAACTTGACTTCATTCAAACACTTAGGATGACACTTTGCAAAGTTCACAAAATCTTCAACCCCGACAAAAAAATTCTTCACGGATAAATCCATTATCTAACCTATTATATATAAGTACCCCAGCTTGGTTTTAATGTGGTTAACCAATTTAAGTTAGGTCCTGGTATTTTTAATCCCTGTGTCTAAGTGTACAGGAACTTAAAAGCGTAAGAAGTCGAGCGGAAGATGCAGCGGTCGAGAAGGATGACATGGAAAGAGAGTCGACAGACTCGGTGCATCCGAGGGACGCAGAGCTTTGTGGAAGAGTACACTGGTGAAGCGAGAAGGGTGTGTGCGGTGTCTAAGGGACGAGAAGTCCGGAGGAAGGATGATCGAGGGGCGAAAGGCCGGAGTCGGGTTCGGGCGAGCCTAACTCCGGTTAGCCAAAAATCACCCAAGAAGATAAAAGAAGTTATGCTGGAGAGTGGTCAGCGGTTGCTGACCAAACCCTCTCTTGAGCGCCCGTAAGCATACGGGCACCTGAGATCTCGGGCGCCCGAGCACTCGGGCGCCCCTGTGCCAACAGGCGCCCGAGACGTTATTTTTAGCCGTTTGCAAACGTTGCTCTTTGGATAACCATCATGCCATGTGTCAGGCACCCAAGAGCACTCGGGCACCCTATAAGTGCCATGTCAGCGAATGGATAACTCTGACCGGGGCTATAAATAGACCCCTGGAGCTCAGTTTACTTCATTTATTCAATCCAAGCATTAACAAACTAGTTTTGTGTAATCTTTCTTTCTTTTTCTGAGTTTTTCACATGTAAGAGGCTTCTCCGCCCGAAAGAGTTTTATTCGGGAGAATCGAGCCACATTCAACTTTAGATTAACAACCTCCCCGGTTGTAAATCAAGTAAAATCTAGTTGTCTCTTTTTTACAGTTTGCTCAATTTATTTTATGTTATTTATTTATGTTTGATCTAACTACCATCTTTGTTTAAATATAAACAAAAGATTTGAGTTGTTATTTTCAGGAAAAATTCACCCCCTTTTGCCGACCTTCGATCATCGTCAATTGGTATCAAAGCCAGGACGCTCCAGAAGGACTAACCGCCGTTTGAAACAACTTTCAAAATGGTCGGACCAATTATCTACCCACCAAAGTTCGATAGGGAGTTTACGTTTTGGAAACGCAAAATGGAGGTATTTTTCAAAACAAATTTTAGTATTTTACTAACAATGAACTTTAGTTTTGAAGTACCCACAGATAAGAATGGAATTGAACTCGAAGAATATCTTTGGACCGAAAAGTAACGCAATGAATTTACAGCAAACGGTAAGGCCGAGTTCCATCTTCTAAGTGTACTACCAGCTGAGGAAATCGAAAGAATTGGAATATACAATTCCGCTAAAGACCTCTGGCATAAAATGTTGGAACTTCATGAAGAATCGAAGGAAGTACAATCTGACTCCTCAATAGACACCAACTCATCTTCAGAAGAGTCTGACACCGTGAAGGTTAACGGACTGGAACTAATGACCGAATACCTATCAGAAGATAGTGAAAGTTCGTCCGAGATGAGCCTCGATGAAGGAAGAGAGACTTCAGAAAGAAGCAACGATGAAGGGGCACTACAAGAATTTTTGCAATCAACAACGCCCAATCGACAACGTTTTTTAAAAAAAACGTTGTCTTTTTTTGTTTTACAACGTTTTTAGTGAAAAGCGTTGTCTATGTGTTTTACTTTTTAATAACGACAACGTTTTATAATGATGCGATGTGCTTAGTGTTGTGGTTTCGGATGAAAGACAACGCTGTTACAAAAGCATTTTTTAAAAGTGTTGTCGTATTTCCCGCTAAAATAAAAAACACATCCCCTCCCTCCACCTCGCTCATTGTCAACCCTCGGCGGCTCGCGAAAAATCTCTCCGCGCTTCTTTTCTCCGTGAAATATCTCCCTCCACCTCCCTCCACCTCCCTCATTGCCACCTCCCTCGTCCTCTCCTCTCCACGAAATCGACATTGTGTACGATCTGGTGAACATACATCTTCTCCTAGCTCACCACCAAGAAGTATCCTCCACGAGCTCTTCGTCCGTCGAGTGGAAACTGAACCCCAACGTCGTTACGTTGTTCCGGTCAAATACAGTCAAAATACTCGAAGCCTTTCGCTTGCTCTCCATCTTTAATCCGCTGCTTTCCTCTCCAGGCGAAACCCTAGGATCTCTGGAGGGAGGTGGTTCCGATGGTGGATGCCCAGGAAGTTCCGGTGGAGGAGAAGCCCCATGTCGATGGGGTCGACGGCGGAGCTACGGATGCTGAGAAACGGGCGAACGCCGATCCCGCGCCGGCAGAAGCGGCCAAGGGAGGAGCCTCTGGAACGGAGACGAAGGTCGTCGCCGAAGAGATGTCGTTTTCGCAGCTCCTGGCGGGTGCCATGTCCTCGCCGACGGGGAGCTCCTGCCCACCGATGATCCTGACCGTCCCTGTGGTCGCCGTCCCCTGCTTGTTGACCCCCGCCGCGTTGATCGAGTCGCCTACATTCACGGTTCGTGGCCCTAATCTCTCACCCCCTCTATTCGAAGCTGATCATTGAAATATGCTAGTCGAAGCAAGCGAAATTTTTTCCCCTTCCGTTTGGGGGGAAAGGATTCTTATATATTTTGTGATTTGTCATCGATAGAGTCAAGTGATCAATCTGATCACTGAACTATTATTCTTCCAGAAGCTGAGCGGATTCAAAGTTTTTCCTTTTGTGGAATCTTAGTTCGGAATTTGATTGCGAACTCGAATTGGCTGCCTTCTGATGCTGTTAACTTCATTCACATCATGAACGTGAGTTTCCATTTGCTGCAACTCTGACGTCTGATGTCAGGAACCAATTGTGACTTCATATTCTTGCTCAGTAGTCATACTTCTGCATAAGAGGCTGAGAGTTGAGACGTAGTTTTGAGCTTTCTGATTTAGCCGAGATGAATTTGTAGGAGTAAGGTGAATATGCTCAGTAATCATCCACCTTTTATCCTTGTCAATCTACGACTTGGCTACAACAAGTTATTGATAAATACAATATCATGGCATTCAACTAGGCTTGCTGCAATGGCCTCTTAAGAATTTGCTTGTGACCATAACATGAATTATGTTGTTTTTCACTATAGATAACAAAATTTCAGAACTTTGAGATATTGGGAAGATAAATAGGTACAATAATGTTTTTTCTTGATGGATACAACTGCATCTCCTTACATGCACTTGATTGGGAATTAAAACCCAGAGAATTTATTTCAGCTCTTAGTCCAGGAACAAAAGTATTATTACGTGGTGAAAATTAGGAAATGGAGTTTCTTTTGTCTTGAACATGAGATGCATTCCTCGTTCACGGCAGGAGCAAGTGTCTTGAATGTTTTTAAGTTTTTCCAATTCTATTTGGGTTGGAGTTTTTAAAAGGAATCCAATCCCCTCATGTGAATCAATCTTTTGCATAATAATCTTTCTCTGTGTTAGTTTTCATTAAGAATGGGAGATCATTTCAAGTGGTGTGGATTCTCCTTGTGAATTTTGATCTACTTGTATACTCAATTACTAAGCTTATAAGCCTTCTTTCCTAGCCTACAACTTCTCATGTGTGACTAAATTTAGCTGACACACAAATTCAAGCTAACGAATGAAATTTAACTCATTTATGAACATATCAAATAGCTTTAGATATGCCACACTTTTTTGTCTTAATAAAGTTTTTGTCTTTACATACCACATATGCTATGTAGTGGGTTGAATATATACTGCCTACATAAGGATTTTTAAACTCTGATCACATATTATTTAGTAATTGGGGAAGGGACGACATAGTTCAGGCGGGGGACAAGACAACAACAAGGAGAGGGAAATAGAAAAATCCTTATCTTATTCTCGCACCAAATTGAGAGGAAATGAGAGAGAAGTGTAGTTGAATTAACTAGAGTACTATATATCACATGTATAAGAGACCCAATAAGCATTGTTTTACTATTAACTATTTTTTCAACAGTCTTAACCATCACACTATTACTGAACCACTGATCACTACAAAATTGAAAGCAGTGACATAAGCAAATGATGAAAAGGTCACAATTAGGTGGTGCATAACGAGATTGGAATATCTTGATATTTCTAGTTGTCTTATCCTGTGTTCTGGCTTCTACAGGGGGTTCTATTCAAATTAATATTGTCATTCTTGACCTCTATTTAGATGTTTGGTTACCATAACACATTGTTTCTTTAATCTATAACCATGTAAGACATGGTTTTCTTACTTTCTCTATTTAAGAAAATTGTGCATTCTAATGTGTTCTTGTTCTAAATGACATAAATTAACTTATAGCGGTATGTTTAAAAATTCCATCAAAGAAACACAACACATTGCCAGTTCAATGCAATATCAGCCTAATTGTGAACATTTTAACTTATATTGGAAAAAAAAATCTTTAGCGACAGACAAATAAAAGTAATAGTTATGTTTAAATTGATTCATTTTCAGATGTTTCATTGTTTATTTTACAAATGTTGCAAAAGATACTTTCATTTATACTTATTTATTATGTTCATAAGTGTCTTCATTTAAATTAATTAGCAATATTTTAGAAAAATCTTGCTGATGCTAATGCCATAATTTGTTTAATTTGTTGTGTTGTCTATGAATTTTTTATATTATGTTTATTGTTCAACTCAATTTTAATTTCCTAATGGGGATTCCTGAAAAAAATTTATAGAAAAGCTGCAATGACATTCTTATTTGTATGCTGAAAGATTGTGTTCGATCTAATGCAGGGGCAATTCGCAATGACCCATCAAGCAGTATTGGCAGCCGTCACTGCTCAGGCACAGTTGCAAATGCAAGTTGCCTATCCTTCTCCATCAGAAACAAAAACAAAGTCATTTCCACAACCTATTTCTCCAACTGTCAGCCCTGTGCCACTGCAACAAATATCTCCAACGCCTGAGGTAAATTTTGCATCTAAAAGCAAACTAAAAGATCCTTCAATCTTATCATTGATCTCTGAACTCAATTTATTTTATTCAAAAGGCATATTCAGATGATGTATACCACTGGCGGAAGTATGGCCAGAAGCAAGTGAAGAACACCCAAAATTCTCGAAGCTATTACAGATGTGCAGCCTCCAATTGTGCAGCTAAGAAAAAAGTTGAGCGCTGTCCGGATGGAAAGATTAATGAAGTAATCTACAGAGGGAAACATGATCACGATCCACCTCAAAAGTATCGGTACACAAGGGAAAGGGACAAAGGATCTCAGTCTGGGGGACCTCCCGGGGAGAATGAGACTTTAGACCATCCGAGCAATGAACCAAATGAATCAGATTCTTCAACATGTAAGACTACAGTGCATCCTGGCACTGACCCTCGCGAGCAACAGTTGTATTGCTCAAGTGACTGTGAAAAGGACATTGGCATTACAACCAAGAAAGACCTCACTGAAGAACCAGATCCGAAAAAAAGGCAAGTGATCTGGAGTTATTTGTGGATTCTTGTTTTATTTTGAATCACTTCTATTGATTTTTCTGCTATTTGTATGACAGGCTAACTGAAAGTTGTAAAAGTCCCTCGACTCCCATGCCCAAAACAGTTAGGGAATATATTGTATAAACTGAAATTGATGCTAGACATTTAAGTGATGGCTATAGATGGAGGAAATATGGACAAAAAATGGTGAAGGGCAACACTAATCCTAGGTATGTAGCATGTACATCAGGGACAGCTGACATCTTCATCTTTTTTTCCCTTTACTTTTATAATTCTCAATTCATTGAGCTAGGTGCTTTTCCTTGAATCTCTAGATTTGGTTTTTGTGGAAAAAGTTAACATTGCCATGATAAGAATTCACATCCATCTACTAATTGTAATTTCATCGTAGTTATGTTTGTTTTGTCCTTTTTGGAAAATATATATCACTGCTCATGCCTGATGTTATCAGCCTCTCATGCTATTTTGAAGTGGTATTGTAAGCAAGAGTCTCTGTTTTCTATGCAAGTGTAAAAGGACCATGGATGAACAGTGCAACCTTTGCACCATCACATTGGATCTGATTAGGAACATGAATAAAGTTCCCAAGTTGATTTAAATTGTAAGCATAAGCAATTTTCCCAATTTTTATACTGATATAGCCTTTATTCTTCATTTTAATCTGATTGAATTGCATGTTGATCTGTGCAGGTTTTTCAGATTTGCGAAGCTACAGACAATCAAATGTTCTCTGGCTGGCTAATCAAGTTCTTCACTGTGAGTTATGGGCTAATCAAGTTCTATACGCGTAGGTGAGGTAAGTTACTATTAGTTTTGACTTGAGAATTTTGTGCCAGCTATTTGCCTATCCATTTAATTTTTATCTGTTAATTATTCTTAGTTTTTTCTTATTTCGATTGCATCTGCAAAAGCATTGAACTTTAAAAATATTGTCTATCCTCCACTTGTTCCATTCTATTAAAGGCAATATCTTCTCTCTCAACATTTTCCTTAAGCTTATATATCTTTCTTATCTACTTTTGCAGCACACAAGGCAAATGGTGTGAGCTCACTATGGGGCCACAAACTTAGAGGTAAGTAATTGAAAAGGATAATTGGTTTGTTACTTGTTAGTTATATTACCTTTGCTTTCCATCTTTTTGTGAAGGATTATTTTTCAGAATGATGTCTTGATGTTTAAAAGCTTGCTAAATGTCGAAAATGATTCTGATCCCAGACTGTCTCTTGTATCTCATGATCAAAGTGTCTTCTTTTTGCAGATCAGTTTTATATGTCGTGGAACAGCTTTACAGATGGGCCTTTCGATCGTTATGTATATGCATTAGTAAGTTCTATTGTTCAATAGTTATAGAAGTCCACTGAATGCATGCTATCTCAAAATTTCTTAGCCCATGCTATTATATAACGTTACATGATGCTACTGGTCATATAAAATTGCGTTATCTTTTTTATCCAACAAACTAGTGATACCTGTGAGCTTTTATTTGTCTTGTCTGGGAATTCCTTGGACTTCAAAATTAGAATATTAAATACTTGTCTTTGATTGATTATCCTTGTATACTATTGTACTAGTGAATTTTTTGGTTTTATTATGCATCTTAATAATTTAACTTGCACATAATTGGTTTCAAGAACACTGTTAGCTTCCTTGGTGCCTATAGTTGGTTTCAACGCAGTGATGACATCTGAGCATTTTGCTTCGTTTTTGGTTTGCCATTCAATATCAAATCTCATGACATACTATTTTTCTATGCTTTATGAGAGTTATATGACTTAAGGACCAAAATTTTGTTGGTACTTGCTTCATTCTGCATGATATATGACTGATGTTAAGTTCCCTTAAGAAATTGCTACTATTTAGTATGAATAGTTTCAATCTACATTCTAACAGTACCATATTTACATAACATAATCTATAATCTTATTTAAGTAACTTGCTACTTTACTGAGAGCCATGTTGCAACTTGATGATGATGAGGTGCGAGTTTCTGCAACAAAAGTCATGGGAATCATGTCTCAGGTACAACATCTTTTATGTGATTGATTTTTGGGATTTGTGTCTATTGCAAGACAGTGGTCTGAAGTTGATTACCATATTTGGTCTAGCTGTGAAATGATAGATGAATCTACTATTAGAGAAATACTTACAACAACTTGCTACAAATGCTTCTGCTTCGTTTTAGTTTCTTTAAGATGCTTTATGAGATTTTTTGTATACTTTTGTTTTATTTTGCATTGAGGCACTGATGTACAATCTTATTTATTCTCAGTACATGGAAGATAATGAGTTCCAGGATCTGCTACAAGTACTTATGGATATGACTGAATCTGCAACCTAGTTCATTAGACATAGATCTTTTCAGTTAAAGAATGGGAGTGGCCCAGTAAGACTTGCCGTTGAGCGTTGTGCTCTGCATATTTTTCAGTTAACAAAAGGTCAGTGTTACATTGATTCTGTTTATCATAATCTCTAATAGTTCATCTAGGTATGCTTTATATTCTTTTTAGTTGTCACATATAGAAGCAGTCTTATTTGTCTGTATATAATCTCTTATCCCAATTTATTATTTTTATGCAGTGTTAAAGCAGATCGAGTTAACAAGCAGCCCCAAAGAACAACTTGTGAATGATGAAGTTTTATAGAACTTGTGAATTGAGATATTTTTTGTATTTAATATGGAATACAAACACTTTTGTAAATAATGCACTGTATTATAAGTGAATTTTGTAAACTATTATCAGTGTAAATTGTGAATATTATCAATTGTGAATAAAAATGCTTGTAAATTGTGAATATTATAAATTGTGAATATTATCAATTGTGAATAAAAATGTTTATAAATTGTGAATATTATAAATTGTGAAAAACACTGCCTATTAAAAAGACAACGTTTTTTAAGTAACAATACACAACACGATTTTTGCGTTGTCTTTGTGCCAAACCACAACGCTTTTTAAAAACCAATAGACAACGCGAAAAAAGCGTTGTCTTTGCTCCAAACCACAACGCGGAAAAAGCGTTGTCGTAGATATACTTTCTACAACGGCTTCATCAACATCGCTTTTTAAGCATTAACGACAACGCGGAAAAAGCGTTGTTGTTTAACTTTTTTCTTGTAGTGGGGGAGTTTCCGACTTCAAAAGCTATATGATAAGTGAGGTATGTCTTCTACCTCCTGATTATATTTTGGAATTAAGAAACTAGCGAAATCCCTGTGTAATTAAAAACAAGAAATACAGATTTGAAGAAAAATTAGCTTCTACTTTAGAAATATATGAGAAAGTAAGATTTGAAAATGAAAATTGAAACTTTGAAAAACAATCATTCATGCTTAACATTTTCACAAAATTCAAAAATTAAATATAATAGAAAACTCAACTGGTATTTTACTTTTCACAAGGACCAAATTGTAAAAGTTATCAATTATATATCCCATCTAAGTTTCTGATAAATCCTGATGGTAAAAATTTATATTGGTCCTAAATATATCTTAAACTGTTGATTTTCTTTTGATTAAATTAATTTTCATAATTAATGCTTTATCTTGATAAAAAAAAATTTTGATAACTGTTTGTAAGAAAATTAGTTTAAGATTTTTCTTGATAAAAGTTTGCAGTGTTCTATCTACAAAATTATTTTTAAGTTTTTTTAAATAATCAAATTTATTATGATTTTTCGTTCAAAATCATGGTTTTAAATGTTAAAAATACTTTAAAATTAATTTCTTCGAATTCAAATTTTCTGGATCCGTTGATTATCTTCTAAAATCTTTAAAAAAAATCGAAATAAAATTTAAAATTAGTTTTCTAAATTGTCAAAAATGTTAGAAAATTATTTTAATTTTGATAATTTTTCTAAAAATAATTCTTTGAAAATTCTAACTCATAAATTCTAGAAACTATTTACTGTGTTAAAAATATTTTTCTTTAACATTTTATTTTTTTGATGTGATCAAAAGGGGAGAAATTGTATTAAGTTAAGGGGTAGACTCTAATTTCAAATTTTTTCTTTAGTGCTTACACTGTAATATATGTATTCATGTTTTTATACCTAACTTAACTTGGGTTGATGCACATCAAAAAGTGGGAGATTGTAAGTACCCTATGTTGGTTTTGATGTAGTCAACCGATTTAAGTTAGGTACTGGTGTTTTTAATCCTTGTGTCTATGTGTACAGGAACTTAGGAGTGCAGGAAGTCGAGTGAAAGACACAGTGGTCGAGAAGGATGACATGGAGAGGGAGCCAACGGGCTCGGTGCATCCGAGGGACGCAGAGCTCTACGAAAGAGTACGCCGGTGAAGTGAGAAAGATGTGCGCGACGTCCGAGGGACAAGAAACCGGGAGGAAGGACACTCGAGGGGGGAAAGGCCGGAGTCGGGTTTGGGTGAGCCTAACTTCGGTTAGCCAAAAATCGCCCAAGAAGAGAAAGGAAGTCACACTAGAGAGTGGTCAACGGCTGCTGACCAAACCTTCTCTTAGGTGCCCGTAAGCATATGGGCGCCTGAGATCTCGGGCGCTCGAGCACTCGGGCGCCTGGCTATTCTTAGCCATATGTGAACGTTGCTCCTTGGATAACCATCAGGCCACGTATCAGGCGCCCAAGAGCACTCGGGCGACCTATAAGTGGCACGTCAGCAAATGGATAACTCTGAATGGGGCTATAAATAGACCATATAGCTCAGTTTTATTTCATTCATTTAATCCAACCATTAGCAAACTAGTTCTGTATAATTTTTCTTTCTTTTTCCGAGCTTTCCACATGTAAGAGACTTCTCCGCCCGAAGGAGTTTTATTCGGATGAATCGATCCACATTAAGCCTTGGATTAACAACCTCCCCGGTTGCAAACCAAGTAAAATCCGGTTGCCTCTCCTTGACAGTTTGCTCAATTTATTTTATGTTATTTATTTCTGTTTGATCTAACTAACATCTTTGTTTAAAGATAAACAAAAGATTTGAGTTGTTATTTTCAAAGGTAATTCATCCTCCTCTTGTCAACTTTCGATCACCGTCATTATACATCCATGGCTTGTTCATATATATTATATTCTAATGATAATAAAATATTCAATATGGATAATCATGTGAAATAAACTATAATTAAATTTAAATTCATGAGTTGTTGATTTACTATGTAAATTTCTGTAAATTTAAACTGATCGCATATCAAGAAGCAATATATAATTAGAGCAATTAAATAAACAAACTAATCATAATTATGTTTGTCTTAATATAATACTATATCACTGTTAATTAGAGAACATGAATGACAAAGGTATGTGTATTCAGGAAAACAATCAACCAAATCCAAAAAAAAAAAGAAAGAAAATGAAAGCAAAAAGATAAGACTCATAGGAAATCCTAAATAAATGAGATAAATAGCTCGTTTTATATGTGAGGTATGCATGAGATTGATATCTAAAAATATCAAGTAAAATTAATAACATAATTATAATTGACACAGATTGATACAGATTCACAATATAAATCATAATTGGGAAAATAAAATATGGTTATACGATAATTACCCTTAATTAATCAAAACCTGGCTAGGCCGCGCACGGCTGGAGGTTGCAGCTGCGGCCGCTCGCGACTGCACTTGGCCACGCGCGGTCGTAGGAACGGAGGAGCGGTCGCACTTGGCCGTGCACGGCCGCAGGAACGGAGGAGGAGACACCATAGGACGTACTTGTGATTGGAGGAGGAGATCGCCGAAGGAGGTGACGCCGGACGACGCAAACGCTGGAGGGTCGGATGGCGCAAATGCTAGAGGAGGAAGAGACCACACATGCGGCCGGAGAAAAATGCCCCGATCCAAATTAAACCCTAGAAATAGCGACGGACAAATCAAATTCGTCGCTTATTTTTAGGACTTTAGTATGGAAACCCTAAAATAGCGACGGATGTTTTTAATCCGTCGCTATTAACAACCGACTTTTTTAATTGGTTGCTATTTGGAGAATCTTTTTTAGTGTAAGAATGCCTGGCACCTGCATAGGCAGCTCACACGATAGCCAGGACGCCTTAGCAATTAGAAGTCATGCTGGTTGATGTGTCTTTGTTCGATGTGCTGGGACAGTTTAATTAGTTGTCTTAGTTTCTGTTTCTGAGAGTTTTTGTTTTTATGTTTGTGTATTTGATAAATGGTTGAACATTTTGATTTGCACGAGTCTGATGTGCCTTCTTTTTGTGATGTGTGTTGCGACGATCGACATAGTTAATTTGAGAACCAAAGGTGAATTTACTTGTTAATTGTGACAAGTTGGATGTATAAGTTGATTTTAATTTGAGATTATTCCAAATTTTTTAATCTATCAATCAATTTCATCTGAAATTAAAAAGTTTATTATTTTTTGAATTAAGAAATCCTAAAAATTTATTGATGATGTTGATTAATTAATATTATTGTCTTGTATGAACTTATAATAATTTTTTCACGTATTTATAAATTTATAATTCTCAATTTATTTTAGTTGATTTTATTTATAAATTTATTATTTTCAATTTATTTTAGTTGATTTTGATTTGATTATCTAAGTTGTAAATTACCTATAAATCCCCAATTGAATCTTAAATTTTATTCACAGTCCCTATGTCAGAAAAAGTTCATTCCCACTCCTTACATGCAAAGTTTCATTTGCTTCATCTCCTTAATAAATATTACTTTACCTAATTGCCCTTATTATTTTTAAATACAAAAAGTTCATAATTAGGTATAGTTCTTTCCAAATTCAGTATCATATAATTAAAATCTAGTATATTTTATATCAAATTAAGTACCACACATTTTATACGTATAAAAAATCTAGGAAGAAGTATAATTCTTCCTAAATTTAATATATTTCAATTAGAATTTAGTATATGTTCTATCAAATTGAGGACAATTCTTTTTCCACCGGATCAATTGATTAGGAGTTCATACCTAATTACCTTTATTATTTTTATGTACAAAAAGTCTAAAATGAGGTATAGTTCCTCTTAAATTCAGTATCATATAATTAAAATCTAGTATATTTTCTTCAAATTAAGTACCACACTTTTTATACGTATAAAAAGTCTAGGAAGAAATATAATTTTTCCTAAATTCAGTATATTTTAATTAGAATTTAGTATATGTTCTATCAAATTGAGCACAATTCTTTTTCCATCGGACCAATTGATTAGGAGTTCATACATAATTGTCTTTATTATTTTTAGGTACAAAAAGTCCAAAATAATGTATAGTTCCTCTTAAATTCAGTATCATATAATTAAAATTTAGTATATTTTATATCAAATTAAGCACCACACTTTTTATACATATAAAAAATCCAAAAATAAGTATAATTTTCCTAAATTCAGTATATTTCAATTAGAATTTAGTATATGTTCTATTAAATTGAGAACAATTCTTTTTCTACCAGACCAATTGATTAAGAGTTCATATCAATTTATTAGCTTATGATGAATTGATTAGATCATACTCAATTTGATAGCAAATATATTGAATTTTAGTTAAATGATACTGAATTTAGAAAGAATTATATTTGATTTCAGACTTTTAGTATTTAAAAAAATTGAGAGGTAATTCGGTAAATCTGTAGTTGAAACATATGAAATAATGTATGTAGAGAGTGGAAATAAATTTTTTCTGACGCAAAAATTGAAGAAAAAGTTGAGTTTACATATAGGGAGTTTAAGATAATTTTCCTTTATTAAAATATGAGAAATTATAACGTGTGATTTAAATTAAATGAAATGGGTAAATTAAATCTTAAATTTTAAATTAAATCATTCAATGGGACTGCTCTGATTATTTGGAAGAGTGGAAAATAAAATTAAGGAAAATTTTTTACAAAATCTTTCTATTATTAACTTCATTAAAGAGGAAAGAGAGAGGTCGACTCGCCGTCTTCACTTCCGCTTATCGCTTTCACCCTGCAGATGGTAAGATCTCTATCGATTCCAATGTCTGGTAGCTTGTAGTTCCCGTTCAATCCGTTTTCTTTCAAGATTTCGAGTTTTTTTGGTTTCTTAGGGCTCTAGGGTTTTATCTCAGGCACCGAAGCCCGTAACAAGCCCCATCCCCATCCATGTATACCCTATGCTCTCTGTGCTGTTGCTCGTTGTTGGTCTCCTCGTCACTGCCTTCTTCTTCATGTAAGATTCCACTTAGACCTGTGCGCATTTCCGGAGTTTCTTTGTTGTCATGCATTCGCATGAATCCAAGTTCAATAATAGATTTCACCATATTCGTTTTCTATTGGGCATATCACTATGATTGTTTTAGTTTTATATGCCATTCTGTTTAAGATTGTACCAAAACAGATCGCGATTTTATGTTCTGTGGTTGTTTATTCTATACCCTTTGTTAGTAATGGATAAATTACTAAGATTTTGGGTGGATGTTGAGTCTTCTGTTACGATTTTGGATAATTAGAAAAGATTGCATGAAAAGTAGCTGTAGTATTGGTGGGATGCAGGACTAAGGGAGTGTTTGGGAGAGCTTTTACTTCTTGAAAAGTGATTCTTGTAGTGATTATCTTGAAGTTAGTAAGAAGCTAAAGCATACAGTGTTTGGAAATAGAAGTCAAAAGCTGATACAAGGTAAAGTTTGAGTGTTTGGTGAATAATCACTTTTAAGCTTAATTTTTAATTAAATGACAATAATATCCTTAAACTATCAAAATTAATTTTTTTCAATTATTTAAATATTATTTTGATACATGATCTATAATATTTTATATATTTAATATTATATTTTAAATATTATATCAAAATTATTTTTTTAATAATATATATATTTTAAAAAAATATAAAGTTAATAAAAATATAAAAAATAATAAAATAATAAAATTTATATAAATTTATACAAATATGTATAAAATTTTTTGAAAATATAAATTATATAAAAATATAAGATTTTATTTAAAAATAGGATGGTAATTATGTAAAGTAATAAATTTATTAAGGGTATAAATGTAAACTTTTAATTCTACACCATAAGTAAAAAAGCAGAAGCAGAAAAAAGCATCAAATTGTTGCTTCTAGCTTTTGAGTAAAAGTTGCAGAAGTTAAAGCAGAATCTGACATTCCCAAACACTCAAAAGCACTTTTGCATGGCTAGAAGCTAAAAAGCAGCTAGCAGAAGCTCTCCCAAACACTCCCTAAATGTTGGAAATTTATATATTGGGTCTTGTGTATATATTTAAATCTTCATGCACTGCTTTAGTTATTGATACAAATGAAGGACCCCTTTTAATCATTTCAGCTGTGGGAACTTTTCCTCTTAAGATTAATCCTTCCCGGGTTTACTTGGAGGAGTGGAAGTAGAAGAGAAATGAAGGAGTATAAGTGAAGGGAAAAGAAAAGAATTTTATGCTTATTATGATTCTATTCCAGTTTTCTTCTCTACTTGACAGATTTGGAAGAAAAGAAATGATACTGCTTGCTTATTCATATTTATTGGATGCTTAAACTTCATGTCCCTCCATTGTGCCTGATCTGGGGTGAAACAAAATAGTGGAGTTTGATGGGATTAAATTCCTCAATCCTCTCTACTTCCTTCCAAGTAAAGTGGAGAAATTAATCAATTTTTTCTTTTCCATCCCACCTCCATCTGAAAAAACATATTAATAATTGTTTAGGGGATTGATATTAACTTTGGTACATAGTGTAAGACACCTTTATCACTTAGTGACAAATAAGACTGTTTGGATCCATCAGAGTGCTGGTTAATCTTCACTTGTAACTCTTTGAATTGAATGAAATTTTGTAGCCTGATGTAGAGTCATATTGACTAAAATTTTCTGAGTCTGTGACAACAATGCAGCATGCTTATTTATTCATATTTTTGGTAATTACATCAATTTCTTGTTGCATTTTGCATGTATATCTGAGTTTTAGCTAGCTCGATTCTTTAGAACTTGTAGATGTATTTTTGCCTTGACTATATTCCTCCATACACCATAAGTCTTGAATTTTTTTTTGTATATTCTGGCGTAAATTTTTTGATTTTTTCTTGGTATTTAAATTTGTTTATCTGCCAATCTTTTTAGGGATTATAAAATAGTAGGACGTGTTCCCTTGATTCTTCAATGTTCTTTTTTGTTTGCGGTGACCATATATGGAATTAGCAAGCACTATACAGACTCGACTTCCGAAATAGGAAAATTACAAGGAAGGAAAATTACAAGAAGTCTTAATGCTTCCTTGAGTAAGGCTTGTAGCGGAACTCGCTTGATGCCTTGCAACAAGGTATGTAAGAGCTTATATAGAGGAGTAAAAGGAGAACCGGGTGCACTTATAGGCCCCATCGTCATTTTCCTTTGTCCCCTTAGTGTTCTTTTATAGCTCATGCCTATACATTAGGTACTTAGACTTTTTGACTTACTGGACGACTCCCCGGGGCTCAATCCAAAAGTCTTTATTAAAGTTGGATTCTCTGGGATTTTTGGGCTCACCACTGCTTTTGTGGTGGCGCCTCTTTAATGGTCTAGGCGATGTCTTGTAGCCTAAGGAAAGATTCCCAAAGCTTTATTCGCGTGGCCTGAACCACTGGCTTTTATCGTTTCCAATAATTCTCTCCTCCTTCTCTGTGCGCATGGTACGAAAAGTCGCTTTCCTTGAGCTGGAAGATAAGCTCAAGTCCTCGGAGATTGGTAAGGACTCTGTCCATGGCACTTTGTTCAATGTCGGCCATTTGTCGTCTTTTGTCGTGGCCTTCAAAGAAGAGAATCTTTGTACTAGTGTCTTGGACAAGGTCTTCGTATTGATGAAGCAATGTATAATTTGGGCCAGGTAGGCTGCTGCCTTTGAGTTGGGCTTCTCCTGAAGCTTGAAAAGACTGTCCTCGACTTGAGTTAGGATTGTTTAACTGTCTTCTAGAGTTGTCCATGGGCCTGAAATAGCACATACAAGGCGAGATAGTGTGTCAGCTAATAGATTGTCTTTACCTTCTATATGCTGAAATTGGACATTAATCCCGAGGCCGGTAATATAATCGGTGAAGGAAATCCATCTGACTCTGGATGGTTTATTTTGTGCGGACTTGTTAAAGAAGCTAATGATTGCTTGGCAGTCCGTTCTGACGATTAAATCTGGTTTGTCCAGGTAGTATATTTTGAAGTTGTTTAAGCAATTCATCACCGAATGGATTTCTGGATCTATGGTGGATTTAATTGGGTTGTATTTTCCACTAGCATAGGCGCAGATTCTTTCTTTTGACTGGGGGTCGAACTTGTACTTCTTCCATTTGCAAATACCACCCCATCCCTCTATGCATCCATCAGATTCAATGATGATAAAGCATTCTTCGGGGGGGGGGGGGGGGGGGGGGGATATCAAGATTTGGAAGTTTGTTAATCATTTCTTTGACCTTTCAGATTGAAGACCAGTCTTGGGCATTCATTCTCTTTTCTCCTGTTGGGCTTACTTTTGAATACAAAGGCCCAAGAATTTTGCCCATATTGGGTATGTAACTCCTGGCATAGTTTAGAAGGCCCAACCATGAGTGCAAAACCTTTGTTGTCTGCAATTCCTCATTTTTGAAATCAGCTATCTTTCGAATGATGTGGGGTTGCAGCTTTATCTTTTGATCTCCAATAGTGGCCCCTAGAAAGTCAATTGTTGGACTTCCAATCTTCATTTTAGTTGGACTTAGTACGAGCCCATTCTTCTTGCAAATGTCCAACATGGTTTTCAGGTGTTGGGTATGTTCCTGTTCATTTTTTGAAAAGACCAGGATATCATCAATATAAACTGCTATAAAATTTTTTGTACCTTTAAAGCAATTATCCATCTTGCGTTGAAATACCACTGGGGCATTTTAAAGTCTAAATGGCATAACAAGCCATTCATAAAGTCCGTCTGGAACCTAGAAAGCGGTCCACTCAATGGATTTTGGGTCCATTGCAACTTGATGAAACCCACTCTTCAAGTCAAATTTGGAATATACCTTGCTTCCTCCCACCCTTTTGATAATAGTGTTGATGCCTGGGAGGCTATATTGGTCCTTGTGGGTGTTTTCATTAAGTCGCTTGTAATTGAATACCATCCTTTCTTTTCCTTTCTTTTCTCTACCTGTCTCTGGATCTATGGTTGTCCCAGAATTGACAATGATTGCGGTAGTCCTGTGTCGGCTCTTGGATGGTCGGATTACCTTCAGATCTAATAATGTCTTGACATGTTTCTTAAAAGAATCTTGCATTTGAGGAGTAATATGCTTTAAAGGTCGATCCTCAATGACTAGCTCAGGGTTCTTTATATCCAGTTTACATTTTATTTGATTCTTCTCCAAGTGCTTCCTGGGATCTTCTCTAATAAACCCTGCATCTGTTAGTTCTTTAAGCAACTTTGAATATTTTGGATTTGAGTGTACCTCAGCAATATTCACTTGCTCTTGAATTTGTTCTTGTATTAGCTGATACTCTTCTTCTTCCATATCAAGTTCTTCAAGTGCAGCTTCTACCATTGCTACTTGCTGAGTCTTGATTGTGGTCACATTTTATAGAAAGTAACCTCATCCCCTTCTATACGCAGTCCTCCATACATTGAGCGTATAAAATTACACCCAAGTATCATGTTGATATTTCCTCCTAGCTTTAGAGGAAAGGAATACGTATATGGTATGCGGAATGTATGCTCACTTATCTTCATACTCCCATTCTTCAATTTTTTGTTGGCTGTTGTTTTGGAGTTGATTCCTCTGAGGTTGACTATGAAAGTGTTCTCTTCTAGGGCTGCTTGGGGTACGACTCCCATATCAATGCAGCAGGTTGTAGCACCTGTATCAAGTATAGCATTGACCTTGAATTTTTCAATACCTGGAATATCCAGCTCTACTAAGAGATTGAACAACCCATTTGTCTTTTTCTTGGGTTGTTCTGCTTCCTCTACTGAGAAAACCTTTTCCTTCCCATTGTCAAAAGGACATTAATTTCCTCCATGTCTTCATAGGATTTGATTTGTTTTTGAAGATCATGGTTTTCAAGCTGTAATGCTTCTATCTTTAGTCTTAGCTCTTCAAATTCTGTGTCCAGTTCTAATCTGTTGGTTGATATTTCTTTTGAGGCTTCTGCTTGAATTTCGAGATTTTTCTTCGTTATTTCTTCGAGCTGGAAATTGTGCAATGTTTTGAGATTCTCCATTTCCTGCTTTAGTCTTTGTATCTCAGCCTCGCACCACATAATATATTCTTGTTGTTCTTGAATAAGATTTCTGGGATTAAAAGGAACTGGTGCTGCTCTGTGGACAGGAATGGTTATATCAAAATAATTTGAAGTGCACATACCGCATGAAGTAATTTTGCACTTTGCACAATGCATTCTGTGCTTCTTCATGGTTTCTCTTCGGCAACAGTGGCATCTTTCAAATTGGACTGGTATATCTTGATTGATTTCCCATTCATGATCACAATTGTGTTGTGCTTGAGAGACTTCCACCATAGGTTGCCAGCCTCCGGTCTTGCCGATCATATACATCCTTTTCTGTTCAATGAAAACATATATATGCTCTTCTAAGGTCAAGGAGTTAATACCTTGATTGAGTTCTTCCTTCGCCTTCGGAGATGCTGTAAATCGCATCTGATTGTTCATCTCCTTCTTGAACGGACATAATTTCATAGTCTTCTGGTAGATGAAGACCTTCAAAGAGTGCCACTCTTCAAACATTCTTCAACTCTCTTGGGCAATCTTGGGCAAAATGTCCTTCTCCACATAGATAGCATTTGCACTTTTTATTTCTTAATAGGTGCTTCTTCTTTTCGATGCGGGCATGCGAACCATGAGGTTTGCCTTTGTAAGTTTTTGACTTCCTAACCCCGTACTTCTTCTCAGGATCTTTGTAGTATCCTGGGATAAGAATTTGTTTACAAAAGGATAGGTCTTTGAGAGACCTACTGAAAGCCGCCTTCTTGCATTCTTCTTCAAGGAATCTGTAGGTAAATAATATTCTTGGACGAACTCCTATAGTATTACCTTGGTATTTTTCCTCGAAGGCCTCTTTTACCCTTTTCCAAGATCTCCGGGTAGTTTTAACCAGAATTTTTCTGATAATTCATATCCAGTAAAAAGCTTTCCTGTTTTTGTTGCGATCCTCATATAATCATTCATGAATTGGATCACGTCTTTAATGTTATTGCAGGTTAGCCGTTCCAAGTCTCTGTATGCTCCGTCTTGGATTAATGTGGATCCTTGAAATGGATCTTCTAGTACAAATATTCTTCTTATTTGAGAGAGGATGTTTTGCGTACCGTTTCTTCCTTCGGATGCATTTGCTAACTCCTGATATTCAGTTGGAAATGTCGTTCGCCATTGAATCCATGTCAGCTTCTCAGCCTCTCCCAATAAATTTTCGATGAAGTCCATTTTATCTTGAGTATCTGTGAAATTATGTAAAGCCACCACATTCTTTGCTTCATCAATACAAAGACCTGTCCAAGACACCAGTACAAAGATTCTCTTCTTTGAAGGCCACGACAAAAGACGACAAATGGCCGACATCGAACAAAGTGCCATGGACAGAGTCCTTACCGATCTCCGAGAACTTGAGCTTATCTTCCAGCTCAAGGAAAGCGACTTTTCGTACCATGCGCACAGAGAAGGAGGAGAGAATTATTGGAAACGATAAAAGCCAGTGGTTTAGGCCACGCAAATAAAGCTTTGGGAATCTTTCCTTAGGCTACAAGACATTGCCAAGACCATTAAAGAGACGCCACCATGAAAGCAGTGGTGAGCTCAAAAATCCCAGAGAATCCAACTTTAATAAAGACTTTTGGATTGAGCCCCGGGGAGCCGTCCATTAAGTCAAAAACCTAAGTACCTAATGTATAGGCATGAGCTCTAAAAGAGCACTAAGGGGATAAAGGAAAATGACGATGAGGCCCATAAGCGCACCCGGTTCTCCTTTTACTCCTCTATATAAGCTCTTACATACCTCGTTGCAAGGCATCAAGCGAGTTTCGCTACAAGCCTTACTCAAGGAAGCATTAAGACTTCTTGTAAGTTTCTTGTAATTTTCCTTCCTTGTAATTTTTCTATTTCGGAAGTCGAGTCTGTATAATGCTTGCTGATTCCATATACTTATCTCGGTTTTCAATTTACAAGCACGTTCCCTGTATGGTATCAAGCTATGGATGTCCCTAAAATTGGACTGTGGGATTTGACTGCATGAAGGTCTTTTCAGTTGAATTGGTTAAAATTCAAGTTAATGCATTGATTGATCAAACTGGATTGTACTTAATTTCCTTGTTTGAGTGATTTAATCTGTTGTTTAATCTGATTTGAACACTGCACATTGTTATTGGCATCTTTGTTTGAATTTTGAACTTACTTATAATTGCTTGAATGACTTTTTTATTCAGAGATAAGTGAATGCTGTGTAATATTTTTAAAGGCTGAGTTATATCGGATTCTTGGGATTTAATTATAGTTATTTAAGGCGTGAGGTGCCCAAAAGCATATAGGTGCTATGGGAATTGAGGTGCGTGACGCAAGGTGAGACACGCACCTTACCAATATAAGACACTCTGGGTATAAATTTTTATAATTCAATCATATATAGGGGATTTTTAACAAAATATTTCACTAACAAAACTATAATCCATAAAATATTAAACAATAATATAAATATAAAATTCACTAGCAAATAAATACGGTGTATACATAATTCAAATTAAAGAAAGAAAACTTTAAATTTCTAAGTCATCAAAATATTCATCAACGTTCTCAATCAAATCATTAGCATCATCACCAGATGTTTAGCTGATTCTTTATCGGTTTCCTCAAGACCTATTTCTTCCTCCTCTTCATCAATAAGTTGATTTGTAGAAGATCTTTTCTTAGTTCATTTTGATGTAGTTGCCCTTACTTTTTGAAGAAGATGAAACTCGAGATCTAAAATTGTAGGCATACCAACTCTAGAAGCTCATGCAATTTCACTCAAGTCAAATTGTTATCATCAAATACAAAATCAGAATCAACAGTGTCACACATATCATATCGATGCCTCAAAGTCCTATTATACTTAGTAATAACTAAATCATTTAGTCTTTTTGTTTCAACTTGTTTTCTTCTTTTGGAATGAAACTTTACACAACAACAACAATCAAGCCTTATCCCACTAGGTGGGGTTGGCTATGTGGATCCTTCTATGCCATTGGGCTTTGCCTCTATTATATCATCATCTATATTTAAATAAAATTTATCTTGTTTTATTGTTGCCGACCAAGTCTTTTTTGGCCTTCCTCTCCCTCGTTTAATGTGCGTGTTTATCATAGTTTCACATTGTCTAACAGGAGCATTTATTGGTCGTCTAAGTACATGTCCATACCAGATTAGACGCGTCTCTCGAAGTTTTTCCTCAATAGATGCAATTCCGACTTTCTCTCTAATGCTCTCGTTTCTGATTCTGTCCATCCTCGTTTGTCCACACATCCACCTTAACATCCTCATCTCTGTAACTTTCATCTTTTGCTCATGTGCTCAAGTCATATCCCAACATTCAACACCATATAACATAACATGTCTAATTGCTGTTTTGTAGAACTTCCCTTTAAGTTTTAGAGGTACTTTACGATTACATCTAATTCAACTATCCTGTTTGTATTATATGTAAGACATCTCTCTCAATCCCTCCATCACTTTGTAAAAATGATCCTAAATACTTAAAGCTCTCAGTTTTAGATAATTCGCTATTTCTTATCTTAACAATTGTCTCATTACGTCTAATATTGTTAAACTTAAATTTCATAAAATCTGTCTTACACAAAAAATAAATTTACACAAAAAATAAAATTTATTTTTAATTTTTATAATAAATTTATTTAATATTTCCTTAAATATCTATACTTACATATTCAAAAACACTCTAGTTTCATTCACAAACAAAGAAATAAGTGCCGCATGCATGCTACGTAATTAATTAAAAGGGTATTATTTTTGGGTCTGATTGGCATATGTAAATCTCGCTTCAATGAGGCGACAATAATTGCGCCTTAAGCGCTCCTGTCACCTCTCACAAGCCGTACACTTAAGGCGATCAAGCGAAAAAGGCTCACCCAACGCCGAGGTGCAACTAGGCAGGTGTCTTGAATAACTATGGATTTAATGTTAATCTTCTTTATTATAGCTCTTTGAATTTTCAATTTAACTGTGTTTACAAGGACAAAAATATAGGAGGAAGAAAAAGAAAGTAATCCCTCCTCTACTTGGATGGACATGAGGAAAGAAAGGAAATGAGGGTTTACTTGGATAAGCATGAGGAAGAGAAAGGAAACGAGGAATTAATTGTTTCTTTCCTGACAAGTGATTTTTTTATTAAATAGATATGTTTTGGTTGGCAATCGTTGATGATAATTTTTATTTCCTTTCATATTTCTTCATTTCCTTCCATCCATGCTTCTCTCCAAGTAAACACGATGAGAGAATATTTTACCTTTCATTATTTCTTCCACAGTTCCAAAAACATATTTTTGTTACCTGACATACTCGCCAACTCTAAATAATCTCTCATAACAGAATGTAGATAGGGAGTATGACAGAGATGTAAATTCTGTCAATTTCCACAGATATAATTTTCTGGGGTTCAGTTAGTGTTTGTGGGATGTGATTTCATAAACACATTTCATTTTAGCTGTATGTTCTTGTGCCACTTCTATCTGATGCCTTCATGCATCTTTGTGATTTTTATTGTCACATTTAAGATACTTGTCTGTGTGCGTATTGCTAGTTACTACACCTAAATTATTTCACATTAGTCATCTAATATTGAGTTCTGAAAATCAAGCAAATTTTACATATATATGACGAATAACAATGTTTGAGGACACATACATGTATATATATATGTGTGTGTATATGTTGATCTTTGTTAGCCATCCAAAAACTTGGAATATGGTTTTTTGGGAACTTTGAAATCAGAGAGAGACCCTGGACTTTTTTTATACAGTAACACCACCTTCAAACATGAATAGGATTAAATTAATGAATCCCACTGCCAAACTTCAACTGGGGCCAAATGCAGCAAAAAATTCCATTTTTGTTGAAAATTGGATTACCACTTGGAATGTTTTGGGTATATTTACTATCCCCATTCCTTTTCGTGTTGATTTATTGTTCTCTATATTTTAGATTGTTCATGATCTTCTTCAGCATGGTTATCGCTGCTGAAGCGGTTCAAAGAACTAGAGGGGAGGGGTGAATAGTGTATCGATAATTAATAATTTCTATTTCTCTTGCTAACTACTTAAGAACACACATATTAACAAAATAAGTAAACACATAAAAAGAGATGGAAGCGAGTATTTACTTGGTTTACAACCCCAGATTGCTACATTCAAGGCTTATGCACATGAAGCACTTGCCCACTATCCTTCTCCTCTTCGATAATGTGCCGGTGGTGGAGAAATCTCTTACAACTTTAGAGTACAATAAAATAGAGAGGAAAAGAAACACTTTCAAAGTATTCGGAGCTCAGATTGTGGATGTGTGTTCTGCACTTGAACTCTTCGTCTCCTTTTATAGCCTTTGGTCAAGCTGTTGACTTGGCATGTTCGGTCAATTGCAAAGGTTGTCGGGTTGATCAAAAATTGATGATGTGGCAGATAAAGCTCAACCACTCGATGGCCCTCGCTCATTCTAAAACCGATGATGTGGCAGATAGAGTTCATCCACTCGATGGTCCTCGTTCATCCCTTTGTTGATGTGGCATCCATTCAATTGACCTAATAACTTACCGGTCTACCAAAACTTGGTCAGCTTAGGGTAAGTTCTTTGGATTTGCTGCCACATGCCCTCCGGTCGACCGATCTTGCACTCCGGTGGCCCGATCTTGCCTACATCGGATCTCCGCTATTGGATAAACTTTCACATAGCATCCAATCCCCCAATCCCAGTGTTTGATCGACCAATCCAATCTCTAGCAATAACATGTAGGTAGATAATGATTATCCTGTGCTTTGGTCCACCAAAAATCCCTTTTCGATTGCCCGAACCTTCTGACTTAGTCGACTATGTTTGAGTTCGCCTACGATTAAGTCTATCCTCGTTTGAATTTTGATCCTCGCCTTCGGTCACTCAATCTCTCATCTCACTTGCTTATCTTGCGTATGCTTCCTTTGGTTTCTTGTTCCTCGGATGCTCACTCCTCGTGCTATCCTTCTCGTTCCACTAGAGTACTATTCTATTGCTTCTTGTATCTTGGATGCACTGAACCTGTTGACTCCCTTCCTGTACTATCATTCTCACTTGTTTGCGTCTTCTGTCAAGGTCTTGCTGTCTTCAATACTCCTTTATCTTTTTCAGTCCCTCGGGTGTCCCATACCACCCTTCTACTCCAACAGATTATCACCCATTGGATAGATGTGTTCTCTTGAGTCCTTACACACTTAGACGCACATACAAGAATCACAAACAACACCTAATTTAACCATATTTGACAACCTGCTTCACCATTTGGGGTTCTAACATCACCTGGATTCAGTTCGGAAACATATATACATGTTCCTATTGTCTGATGGCCCTAAGACTCCAAACGCAGTTATAGCAGAAGTATTCATGTATCCACACCCTTCAACTAATTTTTGGGTCTTGGCTTATTGATTCACTCTCTCACTGATATATATCAAATTCCAGTTACGAAGCAACTACATCGACTAGGAACCGTTGCCTGGCAAAGGAGCTTGTGACAGCTGCATTGGCATCTGTCTTCTTGGTAATTATAAATTGGTGGAATTACTCCTGTGAAAAAGTCGCCAATATTTGGACTAAATATTTCTTTGGTTGTTGCAGGGCTTTGGGTCTCTATTTTTGCTCCTCGCCACGGGCGTCTACGTTTGAAGATGTGTGGATCAATGAATTTTCAAATTTTATACTGACCATTATATTAAGACTTACCCCCTATCTTTCAGTGATGCATTTTCTGAATATGATAATTGACTTTGGCTAACAGGTTTTTGTAGTTTGGTAGGCAGCTAGCCGATACGGTTTATTTCATGATTTTTCTTTCCCTGTTCAACTTGCATGGATCATTTTTTTCATCAGGGATACATGCAGCTAAAATTCCTAAACGGTTGGTAGTGGCAGAGAGCATAGCCCAATGATCTCTAAATTGCAAATACATATTCTATATTTTAATTACTCCGAGACGTGAAATAGTTAAATTAAACATGTCTCTCGAGGATGCTAAGAGATGCACTAATAATATAATTTAGAATTGTTTATTGGAATTTAATAGGATGTATTCTTATAGATTGAGAAAAAGTTCTCAATCTATAATAGTTAATACTTATTAGTATTAACTTGATGACAACTCACCCCACTGATATTGCATAGACGCTGTTACTACTAAAATCATAATAGATTGAGGCTTTCACTTCAAAGAAATCACCTTGGCACAGTAACATATAAATAACTTGTATTTTAAAAGACTATCTATTTTGTTAAATATGTTTCTCCTATTTTATATTTGTTAAATATTGCAAATGCACGTGGAATATTTGTATAATCCAAGTAGTATGAATTCTGAGTAATTTTTTTTTCTCATTGTATAACTCGATTATCCTGTTGGTGGGGTATTTAGTGGGGTCGGATTTCATTTTCTCTCTCTTTTTATTTGAGTTTAAGGGGTGAGGAAATTCTAGTGTAAGTTTTTATAGATTTGTACCAATTTATAAAATTTTAGAGGGTTTGATTTATTCTATTTTTTATTTTTATTTTTTAAAAAATTATTTTTTGATAAATAATTTTATTTTATTTTTTAGTTTTTTAAAAAATATTATATTTTTTTCTGAAAAATAAAGTTAAAAAATACAAATAAAATATATTTTTTAAAAATCATATTTTTTATAAAAATAAAAATGAAAAATAAACGTATCAAATACAAATACAGTTTTATTTTTCCCAATTATCTTAAAGCCAATATCCGTATGTGATACTCTTATATTTTGCACCCTTTTCATGCATAGACAATTTTGTGATTGATTTTTGACTCAAGGCACCAGTGCCGAGTTCGTAACGATTAGGATTAAATTATAAATTCATACAATCATGATCAGCACAAGTTCAACAACTTGTGGAAAACTCATGAGAACACGTTTATGTGATGGAACTACAAGTTTGTGATCGATGGCAAGTCAAATGATACATGTTTATGTGCTGGAACTCCAATTTCCATTCCACTTTCAAATTCCCACACTATAAATCAACATCTATGACTTTTCTATCAACATGATCAATCTATTATTCCAGTACTGATAATTAAACAGTTTAAATTAAATTTAAGAAGAAAGGTCTATCTCTAATTTAAAGAAGAAAAATGATATACAGTATGAATTTGTAGTATGAAATTCAACATGAATGATGTGACACTCTTATTATAGTGATCTCCGACGGATTCACTATACCCCTAAGATATAGTTTGGTTCGGGATGACGATCGGAGACCGCCGTTGATGTTCAAATGATAATCAAATGCGTATATAAAAAGTGTCACATCATTCATATTAAATTTTATACAACAAATTAAATTCATACTGCATGTCATTATTTATCCTTTTAAATCCTTTATCTGTATACAGAATTAATCTACATAAACCTCTCTCCTTAATCCTATATAATAGCACTTCTCCTTCTCACCCTGATGGGCATTTTCTTCTTCATCCTCACAGTGGGAAAATTTACAATCTGGTCCTCCTCAGCCACCCACCTGTATGCATTGTCCATATATATTATTTCATGCATGCACGTTGAGAAAATGTGAAGGTGTAATATTTGGAGAATGATGTAGTTACGTTTGAAGAATAATATATACAATTAGTCAATGTACTCACGCGAAGTTGGTCACCAAGTGGTGAAGGAAGATGGAAGCTTCAAGCCTTGCAAGGTCCATTCCGGGGCACAATCTTTGCCCTCCTCCAAAAGGTGTGAAGTTACATGAACTCATGTATTCCTTATCCTACAAATGTATCGATCGTTAACAAGTTCTGTAGCTTCTTGTTAGTATGGCAACGAGAAATACTTAGTCATGCAATTACCTTCCATCTCCATGGGCTGAACTTGTAGGGTTCATCGAAATGAGCTTCGTCGAGGTGGACCGAGCGAAAGTAAGTGAAGACACACCATCCTTTGGGTATCAAGTGCCCTTTGATCTCCACATCTTTCACGGCCTTGCGCATGATTCCACTGATTATATTTCCCACGCGTAGTGTCTCAGTTATGACCTATATATTGGTTAATTAATTGATTAGTAATATTATTACGACTAATGAGAATTTAATCATGGCTTACTTGTTGGGTAAATGATAAAGACATATAGTCATTCCATTGGAGATCCTCACCGGCAAGTTGCTTTTGCTCCTTCAACAACATATTTTCTTCCTGAAATTAAAATGCAGTTAGTGTTGCATAGGAATATTGACATTAGGAGAATATTTTTTGGCTTTATTTTTTTAAAAAATATTATATACTAATTTGGTTTCTATTATTTAGGTCACAAAGCATTTAATTTATTTCTAAAAATGGAATTACTCCTGTAGATTTTGTTACCTGTAGCTGTTGCAGAGCGATCGGAGAGTCACCGAGGAACTTGACGGCGAGGGTGACGAGCACGGGCACGGAGTCCTCGGCTGGAATCATCAGGTCGACGACGTTGTCCGATATCAGGTCGTCCGTGATCCACCGGTCGCCGTCGCCGGAGTCATTGATCAGCACCTCGACGACGTCGGTCGGAGAACTCGCTCCGGCGCTGGTCTGCAGGTTCCTCCTCCTCCTCCTCTTCTCGTCGATGATGCTCTTTATTACCCTGACCATCTTCTTCTTCGCCCGGAGAGATTTGTACAGCTGGCTTCCAGGTATCTTCATGGGCAAGGACATCAGGCCGGCGATGAACTCCTTGAACTCCTGCTTCAGCAGCTCCATCTCCTTCCCTGCCTCCAACCCAATCAACCCTTTCACCAGGATCCGGAAGATGATCTGCTCGCATGCCACTCGCCGATCGAATTAATCAATTAATTTGAATGATCATAGGAATCGATCGAGTCGTTACATTTTTGGCCTCGTCTTGGATTCGGACGACCTGCCCGTCCTCCCAGCCGACCATGCTCTGCGTCACGTAGCGCTGCATGTCCCCGGCGAGCCGCGCCTTGACGGCCGGCGACTTGAGGAACGCGCCGATGAGGCCGTGGACTCTCCGCTGGAGGCTGCCGTTGATCACCAGGATGGAGGACTTGCCCATCAGCTCGGTGAGGGATCTGGGGTACGATGGCACGAACGACCTCGAGTCGCTCTGCAGCACGCACTTGGTGACGTCGGCGTCGACCGACACGATCGTCGGGCTCCCGAACAGGTGCGACCGGAACACCTTCCCGTGCCTATAATTAAGACCATCGATCGATCGATCAATCATCGAGCTAGCTAGCTAGCTAGCTAGGCACCCAATTTTGGAACATACATACCGAGATTGACGCTTGTCGATGAAGGTTTCGGGACGAGGGGAGTAGGCGCAGGAGATGAAGTCGATGGTCTCGCCGACGAAGGGCCAGCCATCGGTGCCGGCGGGGAGCTGAGCTGATTTGTTGCTTCTGCTGCCGATGTTCCTCCTCCTCCTCCTTCTCTGGTGCAAGAGGAGTATAATAAACGTGAAGAAGAAGAAGAAGATGATGAGGCATGTGGTTAGTTCTTCCATTTCCATAGAAGAGGGAGAGACAGACGATGATGATGATGATGAAGGAGAGATAAAGCACGACCGGCATTATTTTATTTTTATTTTTATTTTTAATTCAGATAATCTCATAGTAAGTTTTTCAAACTCCTCCCATATAATATAATATGTCCCGGATAAGATTTAAACTTTGTTGTTTAGGAAGTCTGTTCTATTTCTTACAATCGCATGCATCATATTCCCGGAAAAATAATGTAACGTGATCTTCCTTAATTAATTTCTAGTTCATTAAATTTAAAGCACAACTTGAGACTCTCACCTCTAAACATGCATGATTTATTTCTTGTTTGAATGTTGTTGTCATTAGAAATTGTTGGATAGAATAGTGATCGAGCATTATTGGTTTTAAAAAAAAGAAGCATTTTTTATGGACTGTTTGACCTTAGAGCTCGCCAAAAACAAAAAATAAAAATAAAAAATAAAAAAATGTCATACATGTTGTCATGTTTCCATCTAACCGATTGATTGAGGTCTTGCAACCACCAAAGTTCATTACTCATGCATCACAAGAAAGCCCCCGGGGCTATGGTGTAGCGGTAGGATAACTAGTCGTTAACCCAGGCATCCACGGTTTGATCCCCAGGTTCAATTTGTCTGTTGCCTAGTTCATCATTTTTTTTTCATGCATCACAAGAAGGGTTGTGAAGTCCATTACATGCATAGTTGAATATTGAATTGCTCATTACTCAAGTAATTAATTTTTGTGCGCTTATTAATTAGATGAATCCGGAGCACAACTGATGCACACTTAGAATTCAACATCTAAGATATTTCGTTTCACTATGCCACATTCTAGATATAGTGAATATTAATCTTCTTTTAATTTTCTTGTGTTTACCATGGCTTTTTCTTGTGTTTTACTTCATGATTGTGTTTTATGATAATGATAATAAGTCGATGGCCTCTCTTTTTTGACCAAATTCATCATTCTAGTTGTCAATGCTTGAGAGAGTGGAATTGTCAATGAGTTTCTTCTCCCTTTCTTTTGTTTGAAGATACAATATAATATAATTAAAAATTTATCCTCACCTATTAATGAAAGCTCCCGCCATCTTCCCTCTCATCATCATCTCACAACATGGACAGAATATGGAGATGCCCCCTCCATATTTGCAAAGTATGTATAGAAAACTCACTTGTTCTTTTAATTAGAAAAGTTAGATACTACTTTTAAGTTAAAGTGGTCCTATAATTATCGTTTGGAATCATAAACAAATTATATTTTAAACTGGTTTATATGAGCTTAAGTTTTTTTTTAAATGCATGCCATCATTTAATTAAATTTTAGCATTAGTTGCCCCTTAAACCCAATGTCACATGGAATGAGTTGTAATTCCATTATAATATTTGAGTGGAACTTTCATCTGTCGAATAAGTTGAAGACGTGAAAGCATTTCTTTCTAGATATTATAATAATGCCAAGATAATTAATTAGTGTGGAGAATGTTAATCCCATCAATTAGTGCACCCTTTCTCTCTATATATATGGAATATCATACCTAGAGCCTATTCAACTTTTATGAAAAGGGTGTTTGCATCAAAAAATTGAAAAGTAGATAAATAAAAAATGATGAACAATGACTACTTGAGGGACTAATTATTATGTGTGACTTGAGGGGCTAATTATGAGTGAATTTCCTTACTTGTTTAAAAGATGAATATTTGTTGAGTGGTGGTAAAATTGGACATAGTAGATAGAAATAATTGTTGTCTTATATTTCTTATTTTATTTTATTTTGAAAATAAAATTAAATAAAATTATACAATTAAGTTCTAGTGATTCAACCATTTAATTTAATTTCCCCCCTTTGGATTGGGTATTTTCATCATTAGGACTCTCATTGTTAGTGGTTAAGTTTCTTCTCTCCTCATTACCTATTTGGAATATAAAGTCATAGTTGTAAGTTTGATTTAGACACTAGACACATTCTCAATCTCTTGGTTGTTGTGGACCTATATATAGAGACCTCTAAAGTAAATCTTTGTTTACCTTTATTTATTGTCTTTCAAATGAAACAGATAATGTTTCATGCATCTTATTTCAATTGTAAGGTTAATTGGAGTTTTCTATATGTGTTTCACTATGAATGTTTGTTGTTTCTATGTCGAGGGTTGTCATTGTTGTCATGGTAAAGGCAACATGGTAGTGACTTCTTGTCCTTGTAGGGTTAATAATTTAATAATACCTTTGTCATTTTCTAATGTAGATGCTTTCATTTTATAACTTGTGATCTAAAACATTTGTAGTATTCATAGTTTATTCTTAATTTCTTTTAATTGCCAATTTTATGTTTCGAGTGTGTAATTTGTGTTCCTTTGATATATTCTTGTAATGAAATGATTAACGAGGTTTTTTCAACCTCGGGCGACCGGTCCAGCCTCACAGAAGTTTTCCACAGGTCGCTAGGGTAAATCAGGAAGCACTCGCAGTGAGCGGTCCTTTTGATATATTCTTGTAGATCCACTAGTCGCACGTCGGAGTTTACAATTTTCCGATTAGCAAAGATACTAGACTCATTTGATTGGAAATCTCATGACAAGATAACTAAGTCATCCTTTAATGAAAAGAATGAGCAAGCCAAAGACTTATTCAACTTGACACATACAAATGTATTTGGTTCAATGTCTACACATGCGTATGGAGACTTTGCCTACTTAATTATAACCTAACTTCGTTAAACTTTTACATCAATATATCAAGAATAATATTTAGATACATTAACCTTTACTTACATTTACTAATATAATCTTCCCACTCATTCCTTACACTTAGATTATTATCTTAGCTTAGTCAATCTCTTCTAAAGGGTCGGCCAAATGAGATGCTTTCGATCTCAAAGACAATGATTAAATAGTCGAACTTGGGGCGACCCACCGATCTCAAAGACAAGAATATTATACATGAGATTGTCTAGGGTCTTATTGTAACATCCAACCTATCGCACTCAACCTTATAATTGTATGAATAGAGAGATTTGGCAGGATATATCCAATCAACAAAACAAGAACCACTTGTAAACCCCAATAATTGAAAGCAAAACAAGGCCAAAAACTAACCGACAAGTGATCACAAACAAACCATGAATTCATCTACATCACCAGAAAATTCAGAGCTTTAATTCCTTATCATGCTTTCCCTTTCTTAATCCTCTCCTTTGATTCTGCCAGGCATGCAAATCCACTAACTCAAACATGATGCAACCCCACCGATCGATTCATCAGTGTTTAGTACTGATCACTCATATTAATCAATCTACGTGAGATCTAATGGACAGATCCTCTTCTCCCTGGTGGAGAATCTAGTGGGAGTTCATTGGCCACCGTGGTGAAGAGATTACTGATCTGATTGCTACTGAAATATTAATTAGAGCAATCATGGCTTCCTCAACCTTCAGACAATAATTAATTGCTCATAATTGAAGGGGTGGCACAAGTGGGGCTTTCTCTATCTCAACAAGCAGATCAAACATAATTAAAGCAAGAGAGAAAAGAATGATTTTGTGTGCAAAAATCTTCTTTTAATATCATATCTGATTGTGTTATGCAATCAAAGAACTTCATGTTCCTTCATCATTCTTGCTGAAGATCTTGTCCATAAAAGAAAAGAAAAAAAAAATACTCAGTTTCCAACCCTAATTGCAAAATTATTCACTTTCTAACAAGAGAATTGTAATATATCACTATTGATCTCTCCTAGTACTCCTAGTTCTTTGTTCTTTTAAATAAGTTATAGTTCATTAGTTTTGTTGATATTGAGGTGCAAATGATTTTGTTCTTCAACTGACAGTGCTCATTGGTTATTGCAAGTCCAAAATAAACTTTTTGTTCATTCAACTTGTTTGGTTCAAATTTGGCTTAAACAATATCTGATCTTTGTCGATGATGACTGAAATTTTTTCTCGGTATTCATTATTTTGAATTTTATCATAGGGTATTGGACCGAGAGTGTTATGGATCGGCGTCGGAGATTCAATCTTCTTCGGTGTTCTGTGGAGGACAAAACTGTTGCTTTAGCTCAAGCGTTTTGATCAGGGAATCAAATCTAAGTCTACATAAAGATGACAAGAATTCTTCTTCCTCTGAAATCTATAAGAGCAAGGAGTGCTTTAACCCATTGCATTGTTCGGTATTTTTGTGGTTGGAATTGGATGTCACTTGTGTGCCCCATCTGAGATCTAAGTAATTTTTAAAAATTGATTTACGATGATCTACTTGTAAAGTAATTATTTATGTTTCTATTTGATCAATTAATTATCATATTTGTAAGTTCTAGCTCTACATGTATGACTATTCATATATTTGTAAGTTTTCTCATTAAAGCATACCTCTTTTCTCATATTTGTAAAACTGTATTTTGGTCAGATTATATTTAATAAAATCCTAAATTTAGGAACATAATATTTATATCTTTTTTAATATATAATCTATTTAAATCTTCAACCCTTTATTATTTCAATCATTGTGCATATTTTATTTTCTGATTTTTACTATTTATTCATCAAATTACTGTATATAGTTTTATGCAACCAATTGATTATAAAAAATATTTTACTATGATTTATTCATGCGACACATGAGCAGATGTGGACTAGGGGTCCATTTTCGACCGTCCGATCATGCGATAAAAATGCGTTTATTTTTTGATGTGGTGCCCCAATTCTCATCGGTGTTATCATAGACGGAGCGGCCGCCGCCGAGGTTGGTTTGCTATCTCAATTCCATACCTTGATCGATCGAGCGAGTATGAGCGGCAACGGAGCGAAGAAGGTGGCGGAGGCGGCCGTCAAGGCCTCCAAGTCGATCGATTGGGACGGGATGGCCAAGCTTCTCATCTCCGATGAGGCGCGCAAGGAATTCTCTAACCTCCGCCGTGCCTTTGACGATGTCAACCACCAACTTCAGACCAAGTTCTCGTTGGTACGGATCCATCTCACTTGATGACAGATCTAGGGTTTTCCACCTTCGCTCGGCGATGTTTATTTTTACACCGTGATATATTCTGTCATTGTATTTGCAAAAAGAAAGTTAATATAATTGGTAACAGAGAGGCAATATACTGATTTAGCCACCATCCTGCCACTGGTAAATTTGGTCTTCTCAACTCGAAAATATACCAGAAAATCCATTTGGCTGTAATGTATCATGTATTAGGATTGAAGACGCCTATTATTTATCATTAAGATCCTGGGCATTGCAATTAATATTAAGATTAGATGTTATAACACCATAGTTAATGCTTTAGTGATCAGAAAAAATACATGTATGCACAACCATGTTACTGGAATTCATGTACAGTACTGAATGACCAGTAGAGATCTGGTTGACTCATCACCTGTGCATATGAGTGCACATGGTATTAATCCTTGTCATCTCGCAAGGAATCAGAGTTGGCCAGGTATTTATGCATTTAGCACATGCTATAGTTTGTAAATGCAAGTTGTATAGTGTAAATACTTTTTTTGTTGGAATTTGTCAACGACCTGAGAATGAAGTTGGCAGAATTCCTTCATGTACACGTTAGTGTGAGCATTTAGCAATGTACAAACAAATTCACTATGTTTACATCATCTGTGTAATTATGTATCCCTGTCCTAAATAAAGTGAATAATATTAATATGATCTCTCACTTATGTGGACGAAATTTTCTCTTTAATTTTTTTTTCCTTGAATGCCTTCTTTATATGAGAAATTACATAATCACCATTCTAACAGCGTGTCTAGTTATAATAATATGACTTCTTTTTTGCCCATGTGATCTTGTCTCCAGAGTGTTGTCTATATACTATATCTTATGGGTGATACCAATTCTGTTTTTATTGTTTTGTGGACTATAGGAACCTGAACCTATTGACTGGGACTACTACAGAAAAAGAATTGGTTCTCGCCTGGTAGATCAGTATAAAGAGGCATATGATAGTAAGCCCATTTTTGTGATTTCGTTGTTGGAAGTTTAAAACATGTGAAGGCTCTGTTAGTATTTTATGAACTATTTGAAACATGCTTGAGGAATGCTCAAGTTGCACTATCAAAATACGTTTTCTTTGAAATAGTTGTTGTTAACATGATATGCTCCCGTGTTAACATGTTATATGATCTGTAGTAGCTTCCCTTTTTAGTTAGTAACTTCATAAACTTTTTTTTGTATCATGAATTAGTGAATAAGTAATTTACTATACACCCATTTGATAGTCATACAGATCTAATTAAGAAAGTCATAAGACCACGGAAATTTTCCTGCAAAAAGCAACATCTCTTTCTCCTGGTGCTTCAACAAATAAGGAAGCTGCTGTAGAATGAATTAAGTTTTGGTTTCAGTTGTGAGCGTCTTTACAGTTTAGAATTTTGCAAGACGTGAAAATGATTGTGATTAATAATGCTATCATGTTCTCTTCATGGCCCCTCTACACCTTCTCAAGCTCCTATAATTAAATTTCTGCAGAATCAGCATAGATATCATGGTTCCTGTACAGTTAATCTCATGGGGTAATGTTTGAATCTGAATAGTATTATCACCTCCCAGATTTATGAAGGCCCCTTATCATCAATCAAGGTTTCTGTCGCCAACCAGGATAGGTATCCCCTGCTGATCTGAGTGGAAGGGAAGAAGCTTGGCAGTATTTTCTTTTCTTACCAAATAGACATATATTAGAGCGTAAAACATAGACATATATTCCTTGGATACTAAAAAGTTAGTAAAGATATGCAGATTAATGGCCAGCACAAATGAACGTAGAATTAAGTCATTCCACCTCCTACAATAACTTTTGGTTGTAACCTAAGTTCCTACATAACAAATGTTGCTCGGGAAGGTCATATTGCACATTGATAATAGTGGACCTTTGATATGTTCACAATAAAAGGGAAATTGTAGTATGCTATATGTAGAACTAGTAAATTTTTGAGCTGGAGAATTATTATACGGAAGCACTTCTACATCTGTATTACTACGCTCTTAAAGAAAATGACACCATGACTTTTGGTGGGGGAATACTCTCACTCATCACTTTCTACTCACTCTTGTTCTCTTATGGAACACTTCTAAGAATTGCAGAATGCATAATCACGGTCAATTATTTTTTAAATAGATTAGGGCCTAGAAATAATGGTAGATTGTAGAAGAATGTAATAGCAGAAGGTAGAATGACTTAGCATTGTCTCACTTTGATGTTGAAATTGCGTTGTTGTGATGTTCTTATCTATGGCTCTCATGTATTGAGGGGTCTGCTGACAGAAACCACATATCTTGATACCCATCTCTTCTTCCGTATTGGGCTTCAAAACATGAGAGCCAACACTGAGCACATGCATAATTGCTACAGCTCTGTTGTAAGCTAACGTTTAGATGGTGGCCATTCCATATTAATGGTACATATGTACTTTTATCTCTCATCTGCTTTCTCATGTTTTTATTTCTTGCATATTTCTGCCCTTGATAAGCATTCGTGTTAAACATATAGCTAATTTTTACAGGCATACAGATCCCCAAGTTTGTTGACACTGTGACTCCAGAATACAAACCGAAGTTTGATGCTCTGGTGAGAGATTTCTTCGACACTCATTTTCAATGTTTGTTCATTTGTTTTATCCTTCCATGAGCTGTGTGATTACTTGGGTTGTGTAGGGATAGCTGTGAGAAAGATAATAGCTTTTGATGTTTGTAACTGACTTGAGCGGCACTCACTTTTTCTACTCCTCAGCTAGTCGAGTTCAAAGAAGCAGAAAAGAAATCTCTGGAGAGATCAGCGCAGTTGGAGAAAGAAATTGCAGAAGTTCAGGAGACGAAAGTGAGAATGCACTTTTACAACCCTAACCGCATCACATCGATTTGTACTTGCTGTTTGTGATAAAATACTTTTTGTTATTTTCAGAAAAAAAATAGCCACTATGACAGCAGATGAATATTTTGAGAAGCATCCAGAGCTGAGGAAGAAGTTCGACGATGAAATTCGTAATGACAACTGGGGATATTAAGCATCACACTTTTGCCTTGAGTAGGTTCTCGCATGGCGTGAGATTTCTAATAAGTTAATGTGGTTGATCCCAACATTGAAATGACCCGAATTGAGACAGATGTTTAATACTTCATTGTTGCCAAAGTCGGATGGTATCTTCTACAATGCACTTCACCATGTTGGATTGCCTCAGACCGGCATCACTCTTTACATTTTTCGCTAATAAATATGTTCACTGGTTTTTTTCTTGATGTATATACGTGAGCAAATTTTCTTCAGGCTGATATGGTTACATGATTATTTTCGGTATCGTTTATCTTTTCAATCTACCACTTCTCATGATCACACGATCATCTTGATTGCACAAATCCCGTAATATAATTGGCTTTTAAAAATATAAGCTCCACAGTTGAATAATTGATTTTTTAAATTTAAAAATCGAATGAATTGAATATAATGAAATAGTCGAGATTTTTTTTTAAAAATAAATTTTTGAATAAACTGAATTGAAATTTCATTTTAATCAATTGATTTGATTTAACCAATTTTGTACACACCTAATCTAATTCCCAAACCAAATTGATCTGACTTCCGAAGGCATTCAATACTGCAACAACTCAAACAAAAGCCTGAGCACAAAAAAAGAAGAAATCTAAAACAGCCGGCTACGGTCTACGATGACTAGTGTTAACTAACTGTTAATTTCGTATTCCACTTTTTAGCTAGCGTAAGGGAGACTCCTGAATCTACAACTGTTCAAAGTAAGTAGACGGAAAATAATGTGAGTTAATCAGCCTTCCTAGTGTATATATACACTTTCAAGTGAGCAGTTACAGAGCATCCCATCAGTTCTTCATATTTCACAGTAATCGTCTGAGAACATTAGGAAAAGACGCATGGCAGCCATTAGAATTTCATCTCTCATTCTAACCTATGCTTTGATCACCCTGTTTCTTCACCCATTGCTTTGTCAAGTATCGGCGGCGACTCCGACCACGAAGCAAGTGCATGCTGCAATCAGTGACGGTGAGAATTTCTTTGAATTAGTTCTTGTTGGGAGTTCCACGTTGATCGATGGGCTTTGTTAGATTTGCTAAAACGTTGTTTTTGCACAGGTAAAGCAGTTGATCAGAGCATAGCCTATGTGCTCATGCTTATAGCTCTTCTTGTCGCTTATCTTCTTCATTAACACAACATGGAAGTAGTTTGAGGAGTCGAGACCCGTATAAAGAGGATTCTGTATTCCCTTGTTATCGCGAGAATTTATGATAAAATTTATCAAATATAACAGTAATATTTATACAATGTACTTGGTTGCTTTGTTTCTCATCAATTTCATTATTGAAAGATAGTGGAAGTGTTAGATGTTAATTTGTCTCATCGATTCCCCTAATCGAATTCAAAGGGATTTTATCCCATCCTTACTGAAAAAGGACCAAATTAGCTCCTCATGTACCAATGTGTGCCCATATATAGGGTGAACAAAATCTTAATTAAATCAAAATAACTGATATTTAATTCAGAAATTTATTTTTTAAAAAAGTTTAATCAATTCTGTTATATAATTTAGAATTCGATTAAACTGATTAAATTTAATCATTTTTTTAAAATTAACAATGGGCAGTATGCATCATGATTAATCGATTGCTCATTTAAATTTTTTTAAAAGGACTCTTATTGAGATTATAGGACTTTAAATATTTTTATTTTAAATGTCTCTTTCTCCCGCTATATTCTAAATGTGGTCTAAAGTCCCATAATCTTAAGAAGACAATCGTCGTGGTTAGGATCAGGATAGCAACAGTGCGGGGGTAGCTTGGCCCAATAAAGAGGACGACGACAGGCGCCGATGATGATGGAAGAATGGGGCAACGCCGTGGGAGAGGAGGTGATCACATGGAGTTGCGATGTCACGTGTGGACAAGAAGAGGGAACCACAAGTAGGTTGCGGTTTCTTGAGAGAGGGGGGGGGGGGGGGGGGGGGGGGGGGGGGGGGGGGGGGGGCGATGGTGAGTAGGGTTTTTAGTATTAAGGCCAATTTGCAATTAAATACTCCGAAAGTTTTGTATTTTAACACTAAGACTAACTTTTAGATGTAATCGCCAATATGCTTGTCTTTGAGTATATTCTTTTGTTTGTATTGTTTTCGTTGCATACTAATCAATTGTCGACAAACACATGACATTGAATCGAAGTAATAGAATGACCCTCAATACACACAGTGAGGGAAAATTTTTTTTCTCAATTCGGCCAAAGTCTATAAACGCATGGAAAAGTCCTCTTTTTAAAGTGCGGAGCAAATGCTTTATATTTATAAAGAGTTATTTTAATTACTCAACTAGCATAAATAATCTCATATATTTAGAATTAAAGTTCTACGAAATAAATATTACACTTATTTCTTTATTAATTTAGTTGAGAAGTTACATACTTTTTACTAGCATTAGTAAAAAACCCTATCGTATTATTTGATTATAGATAATTACTTCAACAAAATTATTTTAATTATTTATCCTCTTAAAATTTTGATAAGAGTTTATGTTCTTGTTAAGGAGACTATCCTAAGTTCTCATATGATATCTCATAAATATCATTAATAAATTTTAATAGAGTACAACAATTTGATAAAACGTTAAGAGTATAAAAGGATAAGCAAATGTAAAGGATATTATCAAACAATAGAGATTGATGACATCCTTTTCGCTTGCTTGGGCTTCTCCTCTCTCAAATTACTTTGGGACGAGGCGGCAGTGGTCTCCTAGCTAGCCATGATCTGATGGTCTGTGTAGCAAAGTATTTTAGTGGTTGTTTGGCATCACCAGTGCAACTACTCTAATGCACAAGTTAGAATAAATTCCGTAGAGTGAAAAAAATGATGAACCAGGTAGCAGACAAATTGAACCTGGGTGATCGGCCCGATCTCACGGAAGTTTCCCACCGGTCACCAGGGTAAATCGGGAAACGCTCGCGGTGGTAATCTAGAAGCCCAGCGTCCCAGGGTTCGCGCCCCATTTGGAGGAAAACGAATTCCGAAGAGTGAGAGAGAAAGAAAAGGAGAAAGAGAATCCAAAGCACTAGACAAAAAGACGAAATCGCTCGTCCTCAGCGTCCCCGCCCTACCCGCCCCAAGGCCATCACGAGAGAGATAAATCACGATCCCCGAAATAATTAGTGCATAGTTGGATCGAAAATTGATACATCAAACGTTCAAAATTTTAATCCAAAACACTAGAGACAGAGAATTTAGTGGAGAAGAGTTACCTTCCCGAGCGAGAAGAAAACCATACTTTAATTTACCTTCGCAGACTTTTATATAGGCATCGGAAAAGAATCCCCATATAAGTAACTTGTGTACCCAACTATTCTTCCGAGGGTGGGGCATTACTAGATGGAGGCTGAGTACTCGGGGAAGGAAATTGACACGTTGGTGGTACTTGCAAGTTGGAAGTGTAAGGGGTTTAAGATTCCGAAAGGCATTCCCGAGCCCGAATGAGACATCATTGAACTAAGGCGAAGTGCTCAGGGAAGGACGTAAACGAATCAAGAGATCTCGGAAAATGAGATGGACTAGTCAAGAATTGAGACCGGCCGCTCGGGAAATAAACTCAAATACGATCACATATGTGGGAAGGAAATTGGCATGGTGTTGGTATTCGGGGAATGAGACTGACGAGTAGTTGAAAATGTTCCAGCATGAATGCCGAGTATTTGGATTTGAAGATCCTGAGCAAACGGAAAGGGCATCATCAAACTGTTACAACCATGCTAAAAATAAAGACACTATGATCAAAATTTAAGGGAAGTATTTTGATAAAAAATGAAAGGCACTCTTCTTTATGGGATCGATCGATTTAAATTTAGAATTCTAAAAGCTCTTCACTGTTTGTGTGGTGGCCCCCTCACGTGCCGTTTCTTGAAGGTCACAAAGCTCCCCCACTACGCCATTCATGCCACCACCGGCTTCCAGAGTTTGGGCCGATTCAAGCTCACCGCCAACCCCATCGATCGCCATCACCTTCGTCTCCTGTCGATTCACAGCTCATCCACCAAAGCTAAGACAAACAGAAATTTAATTATTCGACTGCTCTTCTCTAACGTCCACCAGAAAGCAAATCCCATTAAACTCCATGAAAGACATTGGCGGTGGAGCTAAATTAAAGTGCGCATTCTTTCTTCTTTCCAGACTGCGAGCGGCTGTTATCACAGTCTCCAAACCCTCCTTCCTTTCTACTTTGCTTATTCCCAACACAAGTTGACCAAAGCAAATACAGTGAAAGGGGGAAGCCATGAATGCGAGCTTAATTAATTAATTAAATGGTCTCACGGAAGAAGAAGATGCATTTAAGCTACGTACGCTTCTAACTGCCCCCCAAAAAAATGTAGCACTTTCGGTTTGGCGCGTGAATTTCTATTTAAGATCTGCCTCCGCAGCTGCATGCAAAGTCGCTCTGTGCCGGCTAATTTGCCACTAAGCTAGATGGGGAAGCTGCTGCAGGGAGCATTGATCCTTGTAATGGTTTTGGCTTGTGTTGTTGGTGGAAGTGGGAGAAGGGAAGCTGGGGAGAAGCTGAGGACGCCGCCTCTGGACTATGTGATCGCTTCTGGCGGGAGGTCTAGTGTTGCGTTGGATGGTGGGCAGAGTAGTGACTGTGCTCGTAAAACCGGTCGGCGTGGCAGCCATGGCGTAGTTGGTCATGGTAGAGGAGTTGGCCGAGGTGGAGGCGTTGGGGGAGGAGGTGGAGCTGGCGGTGGCATAGGTGGAGGAGTTGGAGGTGGTGGCGGAATTGGAGGAGGAGTTGGAGGTGGCGGTGGCATCGGTGGAGGAGCTGGAGGTGGCGGTGGAATTGGAGGAGGTGGTGGAGCTGGTAGTGGCGGCGGAATTGGTGGAGGTGGTGGAGCTGGTAGTGGCGGCGGAATTGGTGGAGGTGGTGGCGGAGTTGGCGGTGGCATTGGAGGAGGAGCAGGCGGAGGCCTGGGAGGAGGAGGTGGAGGAGGTGGTGGCGGAGTTGGCGGTGGCATTGGAGGAGGAGCAGGCGGAGGCCTGGGAGGAGGAGGTGGAGTAGGTGGTGGCATTGGAGGAGGAGGTGGTTTTGGAGGAGGTGGAGGTATTGGAGGAGGAGTTGGGGGTGGCGGTGGCTTTGGAGGAGGAGGTGGAGTTGGCGGTGGTATTGAAAAAGGAGCAGGTGGAGGCATGGGAGGAGGAGGTGGAGTAGGTGGTGGCATGGGAGGAGGTGGAGGTATTGGAGGAGGTGGTGGTATTGGAGGAGGAGTTGGGGGTGGCGGTGGCATTGGAGGAGGTGGTGGAGTCGGCGGTGGCATGGGAGGAGGTGGAGGTATTGGAGGAGGTGGAGGAGTTGGGGGCGGCAGTGGCATTGGAGGCGGTGGTGGAGTTGGCGGTGGCATTGGAAAAGGAGCAGGCGGAGGCCTGGGAGGAGGTGGCGGCTTTGGAGGAGGTGGTGGAGGTATTGGAGGAGGAGTTGGGGGTGGCGGTGGCGGTGGCTTTGGAGGAGGAGGTGGCGGTGGAGGAGTTGGGGGTGGGAGTGGTTTTGGAGGTGGCGGTGGCGTTGGAGGAGGTGGAGGTGGAGGTATTGGAGGAGGGGTTGGCGGAGGTGGTGGTGGTATTGGTGGAGGCATAGGTAGCGCCGGTGGAATTGGCGGAGGCATGGGAGGTGGCGGCGGCATGGGAGGAGGTGGTGGATTCGGCGGCGGCGGATTCGGAGGAGCAGGTGGAGGTGGCGGAGGCATTGGAGGAGGTGGAATCGATGGAGCTACCGGTGGCGCTGGATTCGGAACCGCCGGCGGTGCTGGCGGAGGACTCGGCGGGATTGGTGGAGGAGGTGGAAGCATTGGTGTCGGGATCGGAGTCGGCGTCGCAGGCGGCGGCTTCGGCATGAGTGGCGGAGGTGGGATCGGTGTCAGCGTCGGTGGCGTTGGTGTTGGCGGCGGCGGCGGCGGCATTGGCGATGGGTCGGGCGATGGAGGAGCTGGTGCCGAAGGGGGCTCACGCGGTGGTTTCGGAGGGAGAGACGGTATAATAGGTAGAGACGCCAGCGGTGGACTCGGCAAAGGAGGTCATCGCAAAATAGGCATAGGCGATGGCCAGAAAGCGAAAAGCATCGGTGGTAGTAGTGGAGGCGGCAAACACAACGACGATTCCCCTTCTCCTCATCTCAACAACGGCCCATGATCGACCCAACAATAGCGACGAAGAACTCAACTCCTTTTACTCCTAATTAATGCAATGGATCAGATTAGGTTGGCTAACAATAAGATCAGTACACTCTCACACAATCCAACCACCTGTTCTCGTGCAATGTTCACTTGCTTAGAAAACGATATAATAGGACAAATGATCAATTTTCTATGGACGTACGTCCTGAAAAAAACAAATAATCTTCCACCTATTGGTCACTTATAGATTGACCTGGTGATTTACTCCATATAATCTAGACGAATTATGAAGGACGTCTAAAATGAAAGTAATTAGTTTTTACTACATGCTACAATAGATATATAATCCAACTATCTATCTGGTGTTACTGGTGGGTTAATGCTTCTTATTAATTCCCACTTAATTGCTGTATATGTTTTCTATTGAATCTCTCGTTTAAATAAACTTGTAATGCATCAATTAGCAGCAACCTAGTTTTGTGGTTGAATAATCAGGGCACTGCTCTTCTGCATTAGTATTTGAATTCACTTGTTACAATTATCAATCAATCACAGGCAATTCGTTTGTTAATTTCCTTTAACATGGTTCATCTTTTGAATTTTGGCTCTCCATTGCCATAACTTAGAGTTGTTGCTTCCACAAGTTAATTTCATTAATTTTATATCTTTTAATCTTCTAATGTCTTATGTTCAAAGACTAATGCACACAGTTTCTCTCAAGAAAGAGAAAGCATTGGATCACATTGGATTCATGGTATGCAATCTTATCCTATTATAAAAGATTTTTTTCTATTCGAAAGTGGCCATTTTGAAATCATAAAAATCTCTTTTCTAAAATCTTATAATTGGTGTAATTGATCTTTAGTCAATGTTGATCAAGTTCGAGTTGATTCAAGTTGACTTTTGATATTTGATCAATGTATTAGTTGGATGGATTGTGAGACGTCAACTAGGCCAAAGTTGATTGTATATTTGCTGACGAAGAATTGCAAGTGGGTCAATGGTCGATCGTGTTAGGACCGGTGCGAGCATGGGGTGTGAGAATCTGGGAAATTTGGGGGCTAAAAGGCAAAACTTTCGAAATTAAGGGCCTGGTTGGGATTTCGAAAAGCTGAAAGGGTTTTTCTGCAAAAAGTCACCCCTTATAAAACTCTTATTTCTTCCCCCAATCGGCGTGACCTAGCCGCAACTTTTGCGATTCCTTCCTCTCCTTCTTCGCCTTCCGCCGCAGCCAGGAGAGAGGCCGGAGCATCTCTTCTTCTTCCTCGCAAACTTTCCCGATTCTGCATCTCCGCCTTCTTCTTCTTCCCTCTTCTGTTCGTCGCGTCGCTAGCCTACGGCGTCGCCCCTGCTCCGGTTGGTTGACGGGGTTTCACGGACCTACGCCGGGTTTCTCTCGAGGGAGCGTCGGTCACGCCACTGTCGGGAAAATACGAGAAGGTGAGTCGTGCGCCTTTAACTTAGTTTGGATCTCTAGGTTCCATTCTCTCAATGGATTATGATTCGAATGGGTTTTGAAACCGATCCTTGAAATCTAGGGCATATTAGATCTTCTTCTCTGTGGGTTGAGCAGTGGAGTAGAAAGGGCGCTGAATTGGATTCCGGCGATCTCTTCACCCGGTGTTTTTGCCCAGGTAAGTCTTGTGTGATTTGTTTTGCAGTGATTGCGATCCGTTTTGGGTTTAGGTTTTGGCTTTTGGGAGATTCCTTTGTTGGTAGAGTGTTACCTAGGATTGGCTGCTGTGTTCTTGATTTCTATGAGCTTCAGTAACTTGGATTATGGTTGCTAGGTGTTCGGTGTGATACTTGGGTTGTTTTTTTTGTTGAGGTTTCGGTGGGGATGAATCTATGGTGAGGTTGAATTGGAATTAAGGGAATTAATTGGGGATTAATTAATCATAATTAACCCTAATTAAGGTATTGGCTAAGAAATTAGGGTTAATTGATTAATTAATTATAATTAATCCTAATTAATCAAATGGGTGTCTAATTTGGGTTAATTGATTAATTAATTATAATTAATCCTAATTAATCAAATGGGTGTTTAATTAGGATTAATTGATTAGAATTAATCCTAATTAGATAAGGAGTTACACTTAGCATGTAACTTAGCTAATTTGATAATAGTATAATTAGCTAAGTTGTAATTTGATGCAGGCATTGATTTGATCCATTTGTCGCGGCTATTATATTTGGACGCGGGGTTCTCGACGCCTGGACTTCTTCATATCGAGGCGGGTACCTCTGTTTATGCATAGCTAGACATAGTTAGCAGTAGGGTTATCTGATATCGTTATCTCTGTGCTTTTGCTTCGGTAGTTGTATCCGTTAGCTTTACTGCTTACTATATCTGTATGGATTGATGATGCACAGGTTACCTTATACCTTACGCTAGGATTTAGGTATTGGTGCATACCGGTTATCTGGACTACTGCATGTCATGTAGATGACAGTAGGGATAGATAGTGGTTGATGCATGGGATAGCGACATGTATCATTATTGCACGTAGCATAGGGGACGACCTTTGACTCCCTGGAGGTTGAGATGGGTCGTCGTACTTGCTACTCGTCCTACCTATCCGATGATAGCAAGGGACGTTTAGAGCGTTACCTCACCCGATGGTGGGGTACGTTTATGGTCTCCGACCCTACCCATTCGGTCTCGCGTGTGCATTATCGACCGTCTGTTCGTGCAGGGAAGACCAGGTCACAGCCCTACCCATATGGTCCCGCGTGTGCATTATTGACCGAGGCGTCAGGGGTGACCCATGCTGCATCATGAGCATACTGTGCATTGATGCATATGATTGTGTTTGCTGCACTTGATTGCTGCACTTGGTTGACATGCATACCACCGGGTTTGGGATCGACGCAGGTAGGTATATAGTTCCTTTACAGCTTATGGTTCAGTTTTGCACTTCTTTTTACTGCAGTTATCTTCAGTACTATGATAGGTAGATAGACGGTAACTTACTGCTATTATTTCTTCCTATGCACATTAGACTGTATTCGCTGAGTTCTTAGGACTCACCCCATTGGCTATGTTTTTCTCTTATCAGGATGATCGTCTGGATTGTTCAACAGCCTGTCCCAGTTCATGTGTCTCCGAGACGATTTTCGCCTGTCTTTTGGTTGGGGTACATGTTGGTACCCGTTTCTTTTATTCATTGTATTTCTTTTCATTTTCGCTGTTGGTATGTTATACTCTTTTGTGACGTCTATGTTACGGCAGGATAGTTGTACTTTTGTGTGCCATGGAGGCCTCGATTTCGTTTTGGTTTTTGTCGTAAGTCGTATCGGTACGCAGCTTTGTCGTCGTTTTCGTTTCTGTTAATTGCAGACGGTTGTTCCAGCCCTATAGGCTGAGGTACAATCATCTGGGATGGTCGTAGAGGTTAGGTTTCCGAATTGTCCGTCGATCGAGGGAGTGGCAGTCCGGTCGGTATCGGACGAGCGGCTTCTCGGGGCGTGACAATTTTTGGTATCAGAGCCCTGGTTCTCGAGATATCTTGTGGTCTTATGGGTGTTTCCCAGATTTTGTGTCAGAGTCGTTTTCTCGATAGACGTGATTGGGACATGGCGGCGACGGGATATCTCCAGACGATCATGAAGTTATGGTAAGATCTTGTTAGTAGTTATTAGAATAACGGTAATAATGATTGGGTCATATCTCTGCAGGTATGCCCCGTCGTCGTGTCGAGCTGACCCCGCCCCGGCCCCGTGGTGGCCCTCGGCGACCATCACGTCGGTTGACTCGGGAGCCTACGGGAGATGCGACTATCGGAGCAGAGGCGGAGTCTCCAGAGAGACGACCGGTGGTTGATGCTGGACGCCGTAGACAGACGTCTCCGGGCCAGAGGCTACCATCACCGAGGATCCCTTCGCCGTTTCCGACAGCGGTTCCATTCGCACCCCCGATAGTGCCTCCTGTCGCCACCCCGGTTGTTCCTTCCGTAGCACCCCCGGTGGTACCCGCTACGGTACCGTCCACAGAGCAGTCAGCATCGCAGCCGATCCAACTAGTACTACAGACGCTACAGTAGTTGATTCAGACTTTGCAGCCGGTGTTAGCTCCTACTCATCCGGCACCTCTGCCGGCTCAGACAGTACCTCTGGAGGGGCAGACATGCGGAGCGTCGGGACAGACAGCGCAGTCAGTACCCCCGGCGATGCAGCCAGTCGCCTCACCCGTATCACCTGCGGTACCAGCGGCCCTTGTGGGCCGGATCATGGATAGATCACGGATTCCAGCATTGGCTGCATCCGTGAAGGGCAGGTTCACACTGTTCCACGGAGGGACCGATCCGGGCGTAGCCCAATCATGGCTTAGCACTGTGGAGGATACCTTCTCATATATGTCCTGCTCCGACTGGGAGAAGGTTGGCTTGGCGGCCTACCACATGCGAGAGCAGGCCACGACCTGGTGGACGGCTCAGCAGACCATCTTTGGCGAGCTGCCGATTACATGGGATATGTTCAGAGCGGCCTTTCGACAGAAGTACCTTCCCGCAGCATATCAGATGACTCATCGTGAGCAGTTTCTGCATCTCCAGCAGGGGGATCAGACAGTATTAGAGTATGATGCGGAGTTTAACCGCTTGGCGGAATATTGCCCCCTGTTAGTCGCAGACGATGGGGAGCGGAGGATGCATTTTATTCGAGGGTTGGCCTCGAATATTCAGCTTCAGCTGGCCACCTGCGACATTACATCGTATCGACAGGCGCTAGAGCGAGCCCTTATCATTGAGTCTACTCGACAGCGACTGTTCGGGGACAAGAAAAAGGATAAGCAACCAGTTTCTGACGCAGCTCAGCCTTAGCCACAGCAGACCTCGCGGAAGCGAGGCAGGCATAGTCAGCCAGGGCAGGAGATTTCTGGGGCTACATCTGGGGTCTCAGAAATCCGGACATACGACGACGGACTCCTCCCAGACTTTCTCAGCATGATCGGAGGACCTATGTTAGACACCGTTGCATGCAGTGTGGTTCTAGGAGGCATGATTGGTCCGAGTGTACGCTGGAGCAGGCAGTTTGCTTTCACTGTCAGTTACCCGGACATAGGAGTCGCGATTGTGCTCGAAGGGCACAAGATACAGCATCCGGAGTCGCATCACAGGGAGAGGCGTGCGGGGTCCGGCGCGAGCACAGCGCGGGGGACGGGGGTCACGGACTTCTTCGCGGACTCAGCCGACCGCCCCTCCGCCCGTGCATGTGTATTATATGTTCGGGCAGGGCCCCGAGCATACTCATTCATCAGCGATTCCTCAGCCACCCCGTTGTGGAACCGCAGCAGCAGTCTTATATGGACATCAGCCTGCGATGTATCTGCCTCATCAGTCGTCCAGAGTTTCTACACCACAGCCTCCACCGGTACCTGCTTTACCCCCACCACCTCCTGAGACGGGTCGAGTGTATGCACTCACCCGAGAGGAGGCTCAGAGAGCTGACGGTTCTGTTTTCCGAGGTATCGTTTCCCTTTATGCGCATTCTGCAGAGTTACTTATTGATACCGGTAGTACCTATTCCTTTATATCACGGCTGTTCTTGAGCAAAGTCTGTAGGTTACCGACGATTAGGGCACAGCCTTTGTCTGTGTCCCTACCTTCCGGAGAGGTATTGGAGGTCACCCAGGAGGCCAAGGGTGTCCTCTAGATTTTGGTGATGTCATCCTTACCGTGGATCTC
>JAGFNQ010000771.1:0-21080 GCA_024364735.1 Boesenbergia rotunda
AAAAAAAAAAAAAAAAAAACAACCGGGCGTTTACAGTTTGGTATCAGAGCGTTACCATCTCACCGCACACACATCAAGCCTGCATCCTGCCGCTTCCAAGTAAGAAATTTCATACTTGCTTATTTTATGATTATGGTTTATGAGTTATGCAAATATGATTCTAGACATGCATGTATGAGTTATGATATATGGAAGCATGATTCTTCCTTGGTTAACACTAGGAGAATACCTTGCATGTGTTAAGAAGAAATGATTTAAGATAAATATATATGAGTAGGAAATGATGGAAGAATACGAAGAAGATCCCGAAGAAATCGGGAACATCGAGGAGGACCCCGACATGATCGAGGAAGACCCCGATATGTGGGAGGAGACCCCGTGATAGACGAGGAGGATCTGGATATACTGGAAGAAGAACCAGTAGGAATCCGTAGAAGATCCTGAAACTCCAGAACCCTGGATGAACGAGAGGGAGACAAATCTTGCCATGATATTCCTTATTATGGGAATAATGTTAGCCCCTCTAGTTCGTTAAGTAATATTGTACGATGTACGAACCAATAAAGAAATAAAAAGGGCTTACCTTATATGATTTGATGAAAAGAAATACCTTGTTAATGGGAACATAGGACAGAACCCTATCAATAATAAAGAATGTTACAATTACATGAATATGAGTATGAAAGAAATAATAGATGATCTAATGCTAGCTATGGTTTACTTCGTGAAGATAACATGGCTAGAAGAAACACCAGAGCTAATGAAACTGCACCCCAGCCTGACCTGACGCACCTAGTCGCAGAGCTCCAGCGACAGGTCACTGAACAACAACAGACCATCAACACTCTGATGGCCCAACAGAGGACTATTACCCCTCCATCACCTAACCCGACGGTGATACCTGTAGCACCCCCAGCTACTTCAGCACCCCTGACAGGCCCTGTCACCGGAATGCGACCGGAAGCCTACCTAATTCAGTGGCAGAGGTTGAAACCAGAATCCTTCACCGGAAATTTGTTGAGGATTTCTCCCGTATCGCAGCACCTATGACTGTTCTTACCAGGAAGAACAAAAAGTTTATATGGACTGATGACTGCGAAAGGAGTTTTCTGGAATTAAAGAAGAGGCTCACCAGTGCACCTATTCTTATTCTTCCAGACAGCAACCAAGGCTTCGATATGTACAGCGACGCTTCCAAGCTGGGACTCGGCGCAGTACTTATGCAGAATGGTAAGGTAGTTGCCTATGCCTCTAGGCAACTCAAGGAGCACGAAAAGAACTACCCTACCCACGACTTGGAACTAGCCGCTGTGGTCTTTGCGCTCAAGATATGGAGGCATTACTTATATGGAGCGCAGTGCAAGATATATACAGACCACCAGAGTCTCAAATATTTCTTCACTCAAAAGGACCTCAACATGCGCCAACGCCGATGGCTCGAGCTAGTTAAAGATTATGATTGCGAAATATTTTACCATCCTGGAAAAGCAAACAGAGTGGGCAAGATGGCGTATGAGCTTGAGCTACCCCAGGAAATGTCTGCCGTCCACAACGTTTTTCACGTATCGATGCTTAAGAAATGCATTACTAGTACAGACCAAGTGATTGAGCCGCACACCGTGCCAATCCGGGAGGACCTAAGTTACGAAAGCAAACCTATTCGGATCCTGGATCGAGACATCAAGAGACTAAGGAACAAGGAAGTACCCTTAGTCAAAGTCTTATGGCAAAGTCAGCAATCTGAAGAAATTACCTGGGAACGTGAAGAGGACATAAAGCAAAAATATCCTGAAATGTTTTAAGTTCGAGGACGAACTTCTCAGAAGGGGGGGTGTATTGTAACGCCCCGAATTTTCCTCAAGAAAGATAATGTAAGAAGGGAACATGCCCAAATTTATAAATAAAAGAATACGAAGTACCTTTATGTAAAAGTACTATTATATTCATAAAATATAATAAAATGAGATTTAATATCATTTTGATATTATGAATGAAATGTGTGAATATGAGCATCCCTAGACAGGCATTGGTTATGTGGGCTTAAGGAAAGAAATAAAATAAAAAGGAAAATGAAGCAGAAAGGGGGGTGCCAAGGATCGAACCTTGAATCTCATGAAGAACCAAACCTTAAGTATGCCCATGTAACCAATTCACCCAGCAGGGGAGTGCTGAGAAAAGGAGAAGGGAAATGCTAGTTAAGGGGAAATTAGGGGAAGAGACTCATGAAGATGAAGAGTCACCAACGGAGAGACGCATGCCTCTTCGTTCGCTATAAAAGAATAGGAGAAGTGACGAAGGGAGTTTTTCGGCAAGGAACGAGACTTTCGATTCCCTTCCACCAAAACTTAGGGTTTCCTTCAGAACCCTAAGAACCCAGTTCTTTGAGAAGTCAGGAAAGAAAGAAGGAAGGAGCAGAACGAGAGGAAGAGCTTTCTTCTCCAAAAGCCGAACACTCCTTGGAACTTAAGCGTAAGAAGTAAGTCTCCTCGCCTGTAACATAATCGTTACGAGTGTTCGTAAATGTTCTGTTCGTAGATGTTATCATGATTGTTCGTAAATGTTCTGTTCGTAGATGTTATCATGATTGTTCGTAAATGTTCTGTTCGTAGATGTTCTTACGATTGTTCGTAAATATTCTGTGTTCATGGAAAAGGTTACAATGTTACTGTGCTTTACGATTCAGGCTACACAGACCGATCAGGGAGTACCTGATCGGTCAGAGGGCATCCTGATCGGTCTCCCAGACCGATCAGGCTACACCCTGATCGGTCACCGAGACCGATCAGGCCATGCCCTGATCGGTCTGGAGACCGATCAGGGGAGCGTACAGAACCTTCTGTGTGCCCATCCATGTATACCCTGATCGATCACAGACCGATCAAACTACACCTTGATCGGTCTGGGGACCGATCAGGTGAGTGTACAGGTCGATGAAACTTTCTGTAGTTGCCCTGATCGATCACCAGACCGATCGGGCTACAGATCAGGTGTAAGTACAAGTTATGAACCACAGAAATGAAGAAAGGTTTCTCATGCTATGTATGTTTTACCTCCATGTTGTATGAATGCTATGCTATATATGTTGTATGCTATGGATTCCTTATGAAAGTAGGAAAAGTCATGTTACGGAATCATGCTTATGAATGAATAAACTTTACCTCCATGTTGTATGAATGCCATACTATATATGTTGTATACTATGCATTCCTTATGAAAGTAGGAAAGATTATGTATGGATTCATGATTATGAATAAATGAAATGTCTGCATTCTTTATGAAAGAAAGAAAGAATATGTGAATACCTATAGTACGTTCAATAAGAAAGAAAGAAAGGAAAGAAAAGAAGAATGACTGAACGTCTATAGAATATTCATCAAGAAAGAAAGAGAAGAATGCATGTAAGTATTTTATTTTAAAGAATGGCAAGTACCGGATCCCGAAAGGGATCCACGGTTCCGGACTACCGCAGCTGTCCCTAGGCTGAACGAGAGTAAGCCTAGCAAGAGGGCCCTGTAGGTCGGGATTAGCTACCTCGCATCCTACTAGGGTATGCGCGCAAATACAAGGGTACAAGCCAGGGATCCCACAAGCAAGAATGTATTTTTAAGTATTATGTATTAAGTTTTCCAAAAGAGCATCCTTATGTCTTGTGCATTCCACTCATGCATTCATTCATATTATGCACTTAAGAATGTCATGTTAAGAAAGTTCAAGTTAAGAAGATTTATATGCTGATGATATGTTCATTTCATGACTATGTTTGTGTCCATGCCATGCTATGCAAGATAAGTATGTATGCCTAAGAAATTCATGCTATGCTATATGTTAATATGTATGAATGTGATACCCTGCATGATATGAGCTATATGAATGATATGCCATGAATGTTATGTTGTATGATTTGCTATGATGTACGGATTTAGCGAGTAGGAAAGAGACTTACTAAGTGTATACTTATAGGATGTTTGCTTATGTTACAGATCAACCCAGATCGTACTAAAAGAAGGGAAGCTGCAGGAGGCTTGGATGTGTGTGATGGTGACTTGGCCGTCGATAGATTATCATGAATAAGAAAGCATGTTATAACTTGACTGGTCACTTAGTCGAATATGTTAAGACACGAATATTAAGAAAGGTTAATGTTTTATATACCTACTATTCCTTGTGTCATGATGTTTCCGCTGCCATGTACTATAAGTTAGACCAAGTAGGAATAGTAAGGATAGGAAGAAGAATATAAGTAACGCACTACTCTGAAAAAAAAAAAAAAAAAAAACACGGGCGTTACAATCAGGAGCTATAAGGACCGCCCGATGGCAGGCCACCGAAGAAGCGGCGGTTAGGGATAGTCGTCCGATCAGGCCCCGAGGGGCCCAGGAAACGAAGCATCTCACGCACGACCTCAACAATCACTGGGTAGACGGCAAACGCCTAGTCGCTAGGAGAGGCAATGGAGAAAAGACACGTGGGACGATCATGAACCACGGGCATTAATGCCTAAGATTTCAATCTGCTCGGATATCCCGGGCAGTAGAGGGCGAAAAGACAGACGATGTGACATATCCAGCCGACCAGGAGGCCTGCTCACTAAAGGCCTGCTGAGGGCCGCAAGAAGGGGTCGGGCTGTCCTGACACGCCAGGCTTGCTTCAACAGACGATAGTCCAGTCAATCGGACTCGACGCCTCCTTCGACTAGACTCGAGGGGGACGCTTATGATCCCGACCTTGCCTACGGGTAAGCCAGTCCGCTCAGCCGGCCAGCCTGGTGCCACGGAGGTCCAGTAGATGGATCAGCAAAGACATCACCCGGTGGGTCCTCGAGCCCGGAAGCCCCCCGGGGCACTATTCAGCCAGCAACAAGCAGGGTCGGTCGGGCCGACCCCTAGCCTCTCTGGGTCCGTCATCTCGACCCGTTCCCCGACCTAGACCTAGGGCGGGCGCCCAAGTCGGACGCGTGGGGGCCCACGCTCTCATGGCATCATATGAATCGGACACCCAACAAGAGTTAGCCAGACATATCTAGGTAAACCCCCGACTCAGGGCATATTCTGCGCCTCAACGCTCCCAATCGGGCGTGTGGTTGCCTACGCTCCCTGGTCATTACCCGACCCGGTCCTCGATACCCGAACCTGCCGGTCGGCGCTCAGGGCACAGACTATTTCGTCCTTATGCCTCCTATATCATTAGATCCAGGGTATGACCCTATGATCGGGGTACTGCACGCCTTGCTCGTCTCTGACACGTCTCGCGGCTATACCTCCAATCCAGTACTATTGTACTGCTTGAGCACCCCGCGCCCTGCCGCACCGCTCCCTAGTACTCTCATACGGGCTGACAGGTACCACACCCTTGTCTTGTCAATCACGGACAAGGGTTGTCAGTCCCCCCCTCCCGACTATATAAACTCTTCACTCCACCTCCACCAGGTATGCACGCGCGAGCTCTCTCATCTACTACTGCGTTTCAATTCAACTCTCCCATATTTCCTGTAGATACTGACTTGACCGTCGGAGTGCCTGACCAGGGAAACCCCCGGCGGGTTTGCTAACGGTCATCATTTTGTAGGTGAGAGCCAATTCGTAGCCAGGGTAGCGCTGCCTCGCCCGCTCGCAACGTACGGGAGACCATTTGGCTCTTGGGATCGCCATCTCGCTTCGCGACAGGATCAACTACAAACAATTGATGCGCTAAATCATTGAGGTTATCTTTTAGCTAGATACAAAAGAATACGTGCGAAATTTTTGTTATATAACCCTTCTTCTATATTCATTGTTTTTTTTATACATAGAATTTCATAGGATGGACTGATAATTAATACATAGATATTATTATTATTCAATTTGAGAATTAAAATTTGACAAAGTTAATATATCTGTTCTCCACACACACAAGGCACAACATCTAGGCTAGTAGTCATCGTAATTTATCTTTTTCGTATTAACCCTGAAATGAATGAGTGAAATTGCTGGATGAAATCATCTTTTATCATTATTTTTTGAATGCATAGAACTACTGTAGTTGTTAAGATTAAAGCATCAATTTTAATGGTTGAAATTAAAAAAAAAAAGACTTTAGAGTAAACACGAGCACACAAGATTTATAGTGGTTCACTCTCGGTCTCAAAACTACGTCTATGTACCGCCGTTGTAAACTTTTAATATATTGAAATTGAGATTAATTGCAAAGAGATTTATAAAAATCTGAGTTTTTTTAGGACAATGATGTAATATTAGATTCTTTTGTACTGAATAATCAAGGAATCTAACTTCTAATAAAGTGCGTCGATTAAATAGAGTGTAAACGGATATAAAGATAGTTTATACTTAATTAATTGTACTTATTTAGAAGCTTATAATGATTAAAACAATATTTTAAATTGATTTAAAACTTAACCTACAACTTGACAAATGCTAAAAATGAGTAAAACTACTTAAAATAAATGCAAACTGATTTAGAGAATAACAGTTTATAATTATTTTTTTAAGAAAATAAATTTTTTCAGATATAGTAAAAGTTGTTTAATTTTCTATAAAGTCTGTATATATAGAAACATGGCTCATCACCACGCACACACTTTTCAAGCTGAAACTAGAGCAGAGCACCAGGAAACTGGATAAATCTGAGCTGCAGCCTACATCCAGCGCACTGTATGGGAATCTTCTTCTGATGAGATATAAAACTTGAGAGTGACAATGAAATATTTGTGCGTGTGACAGAACAAAGAATGATGAATTTGATAACACTGAATCAATTGGGGGGACTGATCTGGTTTCATATAAATTTTTGATTGGTCGTCAGCGACCATAAATTTAAAAATACTTCCGACAAATAACCAGAAATTCAACATCATTATATTATGATCGAACAAAACTGAATATGCAAGTGTCGGGGCACAGAGCATTGCCGCACACATGACTGCTTCCGCTTCCCAAAAGTGACTGGAAATCCACATACCATTTCATGCTCAAACAAGAAAATAATGCAGCCCACGGATCGATTGATAATTATATAAGGGGTTGTTTTAATAAATTTTGAAGTTAATTTTTAGCGGGGTAAAATGTCTTATTACGTTAATCCCGGGCCAGCTTACGTGTAGTCTGGCCCAGTAGCCTGGCGCCTAGTCAGAAGGAAGATAGTTAGTGGGCTGTAAAGGCCCGCCGGATAGGTGCCGCTCAGACCCAGGCCCTCTAAACTGACGCGCGGTGGCCCACGCTCTTTAGTATCAGCCTGATCCTGAGTCGGATGTTTATGCTCTAATACTCCTCCAGGTTTGGCTCCCCGCCGACGCGTGATGGCCCACGCTCCAGGGGTAAGCCCGAACCGGAGGAGGCGTTGCTCAGTGCCCCAGTCGGAACCCTCATAGGTCCTCAGTCGACCTTAGCACTCAGTGCCCCAGTCGGCACACTCATAGGCCCTCAGCACTTAGTGCCCCAGTCGGCACCCTCATAAGCCCTCAGTCGGCCTTGCCACTTCGTGCCCCAGCAGGCACAACCACTCCTTGACACCAGACCACAAGAAGTTGTACAGGATCGGCGCAGGACTGAAGCCATCCTGGGCTCAAGCAACGAGTATCTCGCCGAGGTATTAATCTTCCTACCACATTCTGTCCCCCCGCACTACGACCACATACCCTGATGTCAGGTCGAGCGGCGCCAACCCTTAAGTTGGCAGTGCCCCTTTCCTTAATACAGTATGTGCTACTTTATCCTGCCACCTCTGGGCATGCATTACCTTGTCCTCGCTATATGACGACAGGTGGTAGGCGGGACAAGAGCTGTCAGCTTCCCCGGCTATCATAAGCCTCCTCACTCTGCATTTCTCAGGTACGCGCGATAGTGCAATTTCATTCTATTCTATTGCTTTCCATCACCACCGTCGAGTACTGACTTGACAATCGGAGTGCCTGGCCGGGGACTTTTCCCGGCGGATTCTAACGGTCTCTGTCTTGCAGGTTAGAGGCGATCCAGTTCGTTAGACCACCTCAGCGACCTCGCTCTCCCCGAAGGCTCACTCAGCTGTAGGGACGTCCAACTCACTTCACGACAAGATCAAATTTGGCGCTAGAAGGAGGGACATCAGCAGCCTGATCGGAAGTGGAGATGGCTGACCCCAACTAGATGACTGTGGATGTCTCTCGCGAGGAGTACGAGGTGCTAATGGCTACGCGAGCTTAGAGGACTTCTCAAAGGCCCTCACAAGCCACCAGCCAGGGACCACAGGGCCTGGAGCCAGCCGCGCCGGCCTTCTGGAGGACAAGGTAGGCCTGAGGGTGGCTCTGCACCTCCCCCTGTCATCGTCCCCCGGGACCAAGGCGGTGAGGCCCATTCGGTGTCAGCCGAGGCCTCAGTGTCCAATCCGGGACACTGAAGCCCTCACAAAGGCCTTGGTCCCCCTAAACCAGATGACTGTGGATGTCTCTCGTGAGGAGTACGAGGTGCTAATGGCTACGCGAGCTCAGAGGGCTTCTCAAAGGCCACCAGCCAGGGACCTCAGGGTCCAGAGCCAGCCGCGCGCTGGTCTTCTGGAGGACAAGGCAGGCCTGTTAGGCCTGAGGGTGGCTCTGCACCTCCCCCTCTCGTCGTCCCCCGAGACCAAGGTGGTGAGGCCCATTCGGTGTCAGCCGAGGCCTCAGTGTCCAATCCGGTGCGAGGGAGGCGACCAGACAAGGGAAAGGCTCCAGCTGACCCTGATCAGCTACACTGGTACGCAGTCCTTTTGCTCCCTGGGTCTTAGAGGACCCTGTTCCCCGCCACCTCCGTTTCTTCACCGTCCTCGAGTATGCGGGAACCATGAATCCGGAGGAGCATTTGATGAAGTTCGAGAGCGCGGCTCTACTTCATCAGTATCCGAAAGGCGTCAAGTGCCGAGCCTTCCTGACAACCCTCTCTAGCGTAGCCCAGAGATGGTTCGACCGACTCCCTTAGGGGTCGATCACGAGCTTTGAGGGGTTCAAAAGAGTGTTCTTGTAGTACTTTGCTAGCAGCCGACGGCACCACAAGATGAGCCTTAATTTGTTCGCCCTGAAGCAAGGACCGAAGGAGACCCTCAAGGCCTACATCAAGAGGTTCAATGATATGGCGATGGACGTACCAAGTGCCACCCAGGAGGTCATGGTCAGTGCGTTCTCGCAAGGCCTGCAGGATGGGGAGTTTTTCGGCTCACTGATCATGAAGCCCCCGAAGGACTTCGATAACCTTCTTGGCAAGACTGCCAAATATATCAATGTGGAGGAGGCGCAGGCTGTTCGCAGAAAAGAGTTGGCTGCCCTAGCACCTCCCCACCGCGTTCACGGTGCTAGGCCCTCAGGAGGACCTATTCGTAGCCCACACGGGCCCGCCGAGCATGCAGGTATGGAACGACGCCATGTACAGCAGGTGGCCCAAGGGTGTTTCCCTGCCCGATGGAGGCCATAATGCACCTTCCACCAGAGCCACGACCACGCCACCTAGGAGTGTCGTCAAGCTGGTCAAGGCCGAGCCCCTACCCCCAGAGGACGAGGGCGACAAACACCACCCGGACGGGGCGCAGGTCGAGGTAGCTCGAATGTCGACCCCGTGGCCGAGGAATTGCGAGGAAACCCCCCAGCTGCCCGCAATCTTTTCCCTCGGTGGAACCAGGCTGTGGGCGAGGAGACGGATGAAGAACAGGCCAACCAGTAGAACATCATCTGAGGAGGCGTACACGTCATCTCGGGTGGGCCAATGGGAGAAGACTCCAACCGTGCTCGGAAGGCACAAGTGCGTCGACTGGAGATCCATCAGGTCGGCACTAGCTTGCCCCAGGCGGAGGGGCCCCAGATCAGTTTTGGGCCCCAAGATTTGCAGGGGCTAGAAGTACCACACGATGATGCGCTGGTCATAACAGCCGTCATCGCCAACTATGAAGTCCACCGCACCATAGTGGACACTGGCAGCTCGGTCAACATACTCTACAAAAGAGCGTTTGACCAGCTCTAGATTGAGAGGTCTCAGCTGGACCTGGTAGCTGTTCAGTTTCACGGGGAACCAGGTGCAGCCTATTGGCCAGATTCGGCTGGCCATTTCCCTGGGCGAGGAGCCATTGAAGAGGACTCGGTGGTCCACCTTCTTGGTGGTCGACGCTCCTTCGTCCTACAATGCCATTTTGGGCCGACCGGCCCTCAACGAGTTCCGGGCCGTCGCCTCCACCTTTTACCTGAAGGTTAAGTTCCCAGTTGGGGATAAGGTAGGAGAAGTCAAGGGCGACCAAAAGGTGGCCCGGAGATAATACGTGGACGACGTCCAAGTAGAGAGCCGCAAGGCTCCACGCCCTTTCTCCGACTGCAACATGGTTCAAGCTTCCCCTTGGTCCGAGTTGCACGAGGACAAAGAGGAGGTGCAGCTCCTCCCAGATCGAGAGGAATCCCGAGTCAAGATTGTTTGGTTTCCCAACTTAAACCCAACACTTCTCCCCCTTTGCCTAACATCAAAAATAACCCAACAATATCCCAATTATCGGTTCTTTTAATCCCCAATGACCATAAACAATGTGTACTAGCCTCCCATACACTTGTTTTGCATCATTTGGACACATACCCAGCCGCTGATACAAAAATCAACCCTGACCAGTCGATTGCCCCCCAGGACAGTCAACTGATACTTTGAAAATCAGAATTTCAGCCTTTCTGACGAAATTCAGAAATGCGCCAGAAATTCCACAAATCTCCAAAAATTCCCAAATTTTGTGGAGACATTTGTGGTACCCATACCTACTTGGGAAAAATACATTCCAAAATGTATCTATCACCATTCCCAAGTTTGATACAAAACCCAAAACCAGCTAAAAACTTCAATCAAACCTTGCCCTAAAGTCCTAGTTTTGGTTTTCTCTTGATGTCTTTGCCCATGCCAACCCACAATGCGTCTTGATAAATCGATTGCGTTTGTTAGAGGGGGGTGAATAGTAATTTTCGAACCCCTTTCTTCCTACACAGTTAGTTGCACGGTGGAATATACAATAAAAACAATAAGAAGAACACTAACCAATGCTAACACGGAAGATTTACTTGGTATCCACCCCGGACGGGTGACTAATCCAAGAATCCGTCGGTGGATCACTCCCCGGATAACCTCTGGCTAGCTCTGTCGCTCCTTCTGGGTGGAGAAACCTCACCACAACACCTTTAGAAGACCTGAGCACAAAGACTACTATCTTGCCTTTAACCAAGACAAGATTCGTCAAGAATCTCAGCCACCACGAAGTCCTCTTTAAATAGGACTCAGGCTGAAACCCTCGCCACCAGTCGACTGCCAATTACCAGTTGACTGGTGTAGCCTTAGTTGCTAGCCAACGGCTAGCCCAACGGCTAGTTTTCGGAGTTACCAGTCGACTGCCATTTTACCAGTCGACTGGTCCAGCCCCGTAATCATTCTGTGAGTTTTATCAGTCGACTGCCTCCCAGGCAGTCGACTGCCCCACTCACACACCTAGGGTTTCCCTTCCCGAGTACACTTCTCTCAGCACTCGACCCCTAGGATTCCCCGAGTACAATCACACAGCACTTGTACCCTCACGACTCGACTGACTCCTCATCTGCAGCCTCGACTATTGCCTTCGCGCCCTCTTCATCTTCGGCTTCCGTCCCTCGGATGCACGCAAGCCTCCAGCTTGCCTCCATGCCATCCTTCACGCATGCCTCGAAGTCCGCACCCATCAGCTCATCGTCCCTGCTCTCAATGGTCCCTCGGGTGCACACAAGCCTCCAGCTTGTCTCCATGCCACCCTTCACCGTACTGAGGCCGTCCAATCAAGTCCATATGTATAACCTGTACAACCTGCACACTCAACATACACATATAAGAATACAAGGGTAAACCTAACTTAAATCCTTTGCCCAAATATCAAAACACTTGGTCACTCCGGATCACAGATTGCCTCAACAATCTCTCCCTTTTTGATGTTTGGCAATACGTTTAAGTTAGGGAAAGCAAAATAGTAGTCAATAGCAAAAACCATGCTAAATAAATGCATATGCAATGCATACATGGATCCTATCCCAAGGCATCCTACACCTAACCCTCCTGTTGGGACTGGGTGCATGCCGACGCGGACACGTATTGTAATTGTTACATAATTACATGTAGCGGAAACAAAAGCATGAATAATTTCCTAAATTATTCTAACACATATCCTAAGCATGCAATGTGTTCACATAATCGTAATATAAAATTTTTGCAGAAAAGGAAATTACTGTTGGTGCAAGTTGCATCAATGATGTTCTTCTTTAAGTGTTTTAATGTTTGACAATACACTTAAGTCAGTGATATATTGAACAGACAAAGGGGAGCAAAGGAGAAGTAACCCAAGTTGAAGAAATGTCCTAGTTAACCTAGGTATTGAAACCCTAAGACCTAACGAAGGGCTGTTAGGCACCTAGCGAAGGGCTGCTAGGTATCGTAACCCTAAGACCTAGAGAAGGGCTGCTAGGCACCTAGCGAAGGGCTGCTAGGTATCGTAACCCTAAGACCTAACGAAGGGCTGCTAGGCACCTAGCGAAGGGCTGCTAGATATCGAAACCCTAAGACCTAGCGAAGGGCTGCTAGGCACCTAGCGAAGGGATGCTAGGCATAGAAGACCTAGTGAAGGGCTGCTAGGCACCTAGCGAAGGGCTGCTAGTCACCTAGCGAAGGGATGCTAGGCATAGAAGACCTAGCGAAGGGCTGCTAGGCACCTAGCGAAGGGCTGCTAGGGAATGAAGACCTGGCGAAGGACTGCTAGGCACCTAGCGAAGGATTGCTAGGTAATGAAGTCTTGGTCTAAGGGACTGAGCAACTTAGCTGAGCGATGACTAAGGACAGGAGTAGAGACGGGTCAGGATTCGGGCGTCTCGAGATCCGGAGTAATCGGAGGCTAAGCAAAAGTCCATCCGAAGGACTGGGTGGCAACCGTCTCCTGAAAGGAGTAGGTGAAGGGCGAGTTCTCGGGGATAGTAACTCGTGCCGGTTCGACCTAGGGTTTCGTGCAAATCCGAAGTCCGAACCAAGTCCTTAAGGCTAAAATCATATTTATCTATGGTTTGTGTTTGTGTATCTTGCAGGTATCAAGAACCGGAGACAAAGCAGGTAAACCAGGCAAAAAGTGCTCAACCAGGCTTTAAGCAGGGCACCCCCATCATTGGGGGCGCCCCCATGCAGCCAGGGCGCCCCCAACAGTGGGGGCGCCCCCAGACAGAGCTAAGAAGGGCAGTTTCGTGATGCAGTCAAAATAGGTGTCAACCGGGGCGCCCGGAGCGTCCGGGGCGCCCGGAGCATCCGGGGCGCCCGGGTCAACACTGTTTCGTTGCTGCGAGTCCGAAGCAGTGGATAAGCGCTGATTGGGTTCAAGATGTGCGCCCGGAAGATCCGGGGCGCCCTGGTCAAAGCTGTTATCAGCTGCGGCGAGGTAGACGCAGGGATAAAGTTTGACCGAGTCTTCCGGGCGCCCCCAGCGTCCAGGGCGCCCCCAGGAGGCCTATATAAGGGGCTTCGATCCCTCTGCTTCAGACACGACTTCCAAGAACCATTCCAAGCATTCTGACCGACTGCAATGCGCTAGAAACAAGACTCTACGATCGGGAGGCTCCAGGAGGAAGTGCGCGACACTTCGGAGGTCCAGATCGGCTGAGTTTCAAACTTGTTCTATTCGGTTTGCTTTAATTATACTGCAATTATTTTTTATTATATTTTGATTGTAATATTGCACTGTAAGTCGGGTTTCTCCGCCTCCGGAAAGTCAGGAAAGGAGACCAATAGTGGACGGGCGTTCCCGTGCATAGGCCTTGGATGTACTGACCCTGGGGGGTCGGGAACCAAGTAAAAATCCGCTGTGTCATTGTCGTGCTTTATTTCGTTCTGTTTGTTTTCCGCTGCTACTAATATTCTAAGTCCAGAACGAAAGTTTTACGAAGAATTCCGAAAGGTTTTTTTTACGATCGATATTCACCCCCCCTCTATCGACGGCACCGGTCCTACAATTGGTATCAGAGCCGAGCCGCTCTTCACCAGACTAACCGCCGACGGAGCAGTGACGCCAGGAGTTGAGGGGGAGCCCAGGGGTGAATCAGGTACATTTTTTTTAATGTCTAATTTTAAATTGCATATTATTTGTTTCACATGCAGGGAGAGAGGGCACTATAAAAATCAGTGCCCTACTCATAAAAATCGTTCATCACCAGCGGCAAAGGGGGCACCAGCGCCAGGAGTCCGGAGAGATAAAAGCCATATCAGATGCTTCAAGTGCGAAAAATTCGGACACTACAAAAACAAATTGTAGGACCGGTGCCGTCGATAGAGGGGGGGGTGAATATCGATCGTGAAAACTTCGCAGAAACTTCATAACTTTCGTTCTAGACTTAGAGTGTTAGCGCAGCGGAAAATAAATAGAATGAATAAAAACACAGCAAGGGACACGCGGGATTTTTACTTGGTTCCCGACCCCCCAGGGTCAGTACATCCAAGGCCTATGCACGGGAACGCCCGTCCACTATTGGTCTCCTTCCCGGACTTTCCGGAGGCGGAGAAACCCGACTTACAGTGCAAGATTACAAGCAGTAATATAGAAAGATTAAGTACGGTAATTAACAAAGTGCAAACCAACAAGACAAGGATGAAGCTCGGCCAATCTGGACCCCCGAAGTGCTGCGCACTTCCTCCTGGAGCCTCCCGGTCGTAGAGCCTCGTTTCTAGTGCGTTGCCGTCGGTCAGAATGCTCGGAATGGTTCTTGGAAGTCGTGTCTGAAGCAGAGGGGTCGAAGCCCCTTATATAGGCCTCCTGGGGGCGCCCCGGACGCTGGGGGTGCCCCGGAAGACTCAGTCAACTCTTATCCTTGCGCCTACTTCGTTGCAGGTGATAAGACCTTTGACCAGGGCGCCCTGGATGCTCCGGGCGCCCCCGTGAGTGCTTATCCTGTGTTCTGACTTCGAAACAGCAAAACAGCTACTAATCCGGGCGCCCCGGACGCTCCGGGCGCCCCGGACGCTCCGGGCGCCCCGGTTGACACCTGTTTAAATTCGAATCTAACACAAAAATTCAGTTATTTGTAGATTTAAACTTCTGTTGAAAAATTTAATCATTTTCAAAATTAATTAAGTTTTCAAAATTTAATTATCCAACTTTCAAAACTATCAAAACCTGTCTCACAAAACCTATAAGGTTAACGTGATTGAAAACCCTAGATTTGGGTGAGACAGACTAGGCAGTGAAACTCAATTTAAGCTATTCCTGATTCTAATTGGATCCAAATCAAGAAAATTCTTTATGCATAGGAACATAAAGTTTTGGACCAATGGATGTTGCATAGCGGTTGCTCCAGACACATGACTGGAGATAAATTAAAGTTCACCAAGTTCAAACTCAAAAACCTAGGCTCAGTGGCATTTGGCAATAATGCTACACTCAAGGTAATTGGGTCAGGTAATATTGAGCTTAAATCTGATTTCATTATTAAGAAAGTTCTATTGGTTGAAAACTTTAATTTTAACTTGCTTAGCATAAGTCAGTTATGTGATTCTGGTTATATAGTTACTTTCAACAATTCTAACTGCCTGATTAGAAATGAACAAGACTCAGAAATCATAGTTAAGGGCACTAGGAAAAACAATGTATACACTATAAATCTTCCCCTTATACCCAATTGTATGTTAACACAATTAGAACAAACAAACCTCTGGCATAGGAGATTAGGTCATACCAATTTGAGAACTATCTCAAAAATTACCCAACTTGGCTTAATCAAAGGTATCCCCAAAATCAAAAATAATGAAAACCTAATATGTGAATCATGTAATCAAGGCAAACAAACCAAATCCAATCACAAACTAATCCAGTCTAATTTAACTCAAACCACACTTGAGCTCCTGCACCTTGACCTATTTGATTCACATGGAGCCAAGTCACTAAGCGGGAACCGATACTGCTTAGTAATAGTTGATGATTACTCTAGGTTTACCTGGGTTAGGTTCCTAAAAACCAAAGATGAAACCCTAAACCTATTTATTGAATTCTGCAAACTAATTGAAAATCAAAACGACACTAAGATAAAAAAACTTAGGAGTGATCACGGGGGAGAATTTGAGAATCAACGGTTTGAGGAATTCTGTAAAATAAATGGGTATTTACATGAATTTTCATGTCCTAGAACCCCCCAACAAAATGGGATAGTTGAGCGAAGGAACAGAACCTTACAAGAAGCCGCTAGGGCTATGCTCAACGAATTTAATCTAGCAAACCAATTTTGGGCAGAAGCAATTAGTACAGCCTGTTATATCCAAAATAGGGTTTTAATTAACAAGCGACACAGCAAAATCCCCTATGAATTGTATTACCATAGACTACCAAATTTACATTACCTAAGGGTCTTTGGATGCAAAGTCCATATCCTAAACACCAAAGACTATTTAGGAAAATTTCAATCCAAGTCAAACCCAGGTATTTTCCTAGGATATTCAACCACAAGTAGAGCCTATAGAGCTTACAACAAACAAACTAAGAAAATTGAAGAAACAACAAACTTAATCTTTGATGAAGAAATCAATACAACATCTAATAATCCAGACCCAACTTCATCAAACTCTGACCAAGAAAATAATGAACAAACTATTGAACCATTAATTGAACCCTTAAACGAACTAACTATTGAACCAACTAATGAATCAACTGAACCAAGAATCGAACCAACAAATGAACCAGCCCAAAGAGTCGAAACAAATAGTGAACCAAACCGACCAGCCGGACCTGAGGCTGAACCAAGTTCTAGAAGAACAAAGAAACACAGACTTAGTCACCCAACCGATCAAATTGTGGGTGATCCAACTCTAGGAGTCAGGACTAGGTCTTCCTATAGAAACCTCAGTCAAATAGCTATGATATCAAAAATAGAACCCAAAACTATAGATGAAGCCCTACCTGACCCTGACTGGATCATAGCTATGCAAGAAGAATTAGCCCAATTTGAAAGGAACCAAGTCTGGGAACTAGTGCCTAAACCTGAAGGTAAATCCATCATAGATACTAAGTGGGTCTTTAGGAACAAGCTAAATGATCAAGGAGAAATAGTCAGAAATAAAGCCCGCTTAGTAGCTAAGGGATTCAGCCAAGTAGAGGGACTAGACTATGATGAAACATATGCCCCAGTAGCTAGACTTGAGTCCATTAGAATGTTATTGGCCTTTGCATCCCATAAAGGATTCAAATTATATCAAATGGATGTAAAGTCAGCCTTTTTAAATGGATTTATTAAAGAAGAAGTTTATGTAGGGCAACCCCCCGAGTTTGAGGACTTAGACAAACCTAACCACGTCTACAAACTAACCAAAGCATTATATGGGCTAAAACAAGCACCTAGGGCCTGGTATGAACGATTATCAACCTATTTAACTTCTAAAGAATTTAAACAAGGTCAAATTGACTCAACCTTATTTATTAAAACCCTAGAAAAAGATATATTTATTGCCCAAATTTACGTAGATGACATAATCTTTGGATCCACCAACACCAACTTTCTAAAAGAATTTGTCAAGATAATGGATGATGAATTTGAAATGAGCTTAGTTGGTGAGCTTACATTTTTCTTAGGACTACAAATCAAACAAACTAGGGATGGTAACTATGTTCATCAATTCAAATATGCTAAAGAATTAATAAAGAAATTTAAAATGGATAACTCTAAAAGCATAAGTACCCCCATGGCCACTAATGTAAAAATAGATAGTGACCCTGATGGTAAACCAGTGGACCTTAAACTCTATAGGAGTATGATAGGTAGCCTACTATACCTTACAGCCAGCAGACCTGATATCCTCTTTGCTGTAGGGATGTATGCTAGATACCAAACCTGTGCTAAGGAAACACACTTAGCAGCCCTAAAAAGAATTCTAAGATATGTAAAGGGCACCCTAAATGTAGGGATTTGGTATCCTAGGACCTCAACTTTTGACTTAACAGGATACACAGATTCTGACTATACAGGCTGTAAATTAGATAGAAAGAGCACAAGTGGAAGCTGCCAACTGTTAGGTCAGAGTCTAGTTAGTTGGTGCAGCAGGAAACAACACTGTGTGGCTCTATCCACAACTGAAGCTGAGTATGTGGCACTAGGAGAGTGTGTGGCTCAACTTTTATGGATGATGCACACACTTAAGGACTTCCAGCTCAACTACACCCAAACTCAAGTATTTATTGACAATATAAGTTCAATTAATTTAACTAAGAACCCAATCCAACACTCTAGAACCAAACATATAGAAGTCAAACATCATTTTGTAAGAGACCATGTAACCAGGGGTGAAATAGTACTTAAGTATATTGACTCTAAATCCAACCTAGCTGATATATTCACAAAACCCTTACCTGAACCTGAGTTCAGCTCACTAAGAAGGCAGTTAGGACTGTGCTCTGTAGAATAGATTAACTGTATTTTGTTTCTACTTGATTTAAAATTTTTTTTAAAAATTGAATTTGAAAAACTGTTTTACTTAATTTCAAAATCAGCTTTCATTTTTTAGTCTTATTTTTATTTCAAAACTACCCCCTTTAAAAATTAGGGCTTTTTCGAAAATGGACTTAGCCTAGGCCCTAACCCTAGAACTGCATGCACCTATAGACTTAGAAGCCAACATCTCACAAGCACCTTAGGGTACTTTTGATTGATAACCTAGAAAGGGTTGAGATGCTTAGGTCTCTGCCTTAATTCAAGATGCTTTAAGTCAGTGCATCTGCAGCAATTGGGGCACTAAATACAACTTAAACAGCAATCTAGTTAAGTGTCAAGTTTAGAAAATCTAACTTGAACAAAAACACTTAACTTGACTAACCCTAACAAAAACTACTGTTTATAACAGTTAGTAAGTAGCTAATTGGGTTAGACAGGTCCCTACAGAGAAAATTGATTGATTTAGTGTAAATCTAATTATGAATTGGTTCAGTACAACAAATTCTTATTTATTTCCTTTATTCATGCTATATTTATCTGTTTTGATATATGGCAAAGGGGGAGAGATAGGAAAGGAAAGAGAAATTTTTACTTATTAAACTTTTTCAAAATTGGATTTTTTCCTTTATTCAAAAAGATTTCAAAAATTTACTTAACCTGCAAAAGCATTCACTTTTTCAAAGTTTGGAATTTTTCCTTTATTCAAAAAGGTTCAAAAATATACTTTTCCTTTATTCAAAAGCTTAAACTTTTTGAAGAAGTACTTAAGTTCTTAAAGCTTTCAAAATTTTGCCTAAAGTACTCTAGTTTCAAAAATTTCTTAAAAGCTTTTAAAATGTTGCTAAGTACTCTAGCTGCAAGATTTTTACTCAAGCTTTCAAAATTTTCCTAAGTACTCTAGCTTTTCAAAAGGTTCTTACGTAAGCTTGTCAAAATTTTTTTAAGTACTCTAAAGCTTAAGTTTTTCAAAACTGTAATAAAACTGAAATTCTTACTTAAGCTAACATTTTCAAAAAGTTTTCAAGTACAAGTAAAGTTTTTTTAAACCCCACGAATTTTTGAAAAATCTAGGGAGAGATTCCTTCCAGGGGAGGGAACAAAAGTTAAAAACTTTTTCATGTTTTGCTTAAACTTAACTTTTTGAACTAGGGTTGCCATAAATCAAAAAGGGGGAGATTGTTGGTGCAGAATGCACCTAAATCGAACCTGTGTTTTGATAATGGCAACATAGGTCAAAAGTTAAGTCTTTCTTGTTTTCTAACAAGTTAATCTAGTGTGCAGGAAAAGCCCTAGCGAAGGACTGCTAGGCACTGGCAAAGGAATGCCAGGAAAGAAAGCCCTAGCGAAGGGTTGCTAGGCAACTGGCGAAGGACTGCCAGTATCAAGCCCTAGCGAAGGACTGCTAGGCTCCAGGCGAAGGACAGCCTGGGAATGAAGCCCTAGCGAAGGACTGCTAGGCAACTGGTGAAGGACTGCCAGTTTACAAGACCTGACAAAGGACCGTCAGGCAAAAGTCCAACCAGAGGAACGGTTGGCATCAGGTAAATTCTCCCGAGAGGAGTAGGTGAGGACGCGTTCCTCGTCGAGGGAACAGTAGGCGTCGGTTCGACCTAGGGCTCCATTTTGGAGGCCCAAAGTCAGAACCAAGACAGCTAAGGCTGTATAAATAAATATTTTATTGTTGCATTGTGTTTTGGACTAACCCTGGATGCAGGACCGAAGGAACGTGTGTCTGCAGCTCAGAAAGCCTCAAAGGAATGAGGCTACAGCTGACCAGGGCGCCCGGAGTGTCCCGGGCGCCCCCAAGGTGAATACAAAACACAAGAAAGCAAGATGGACTTCGATAGTACAACCTGCGGGCGCCCCCGTGCTCCCGGGCGCCCCCGTGCTCCCGGGCGCCCCCGTGCTCCCGGGCGCCCCCGTGCTCCCGGGCGCCCCCATGCGCATGCATCGAACCAAAAGCCCTCGAAGCCAAGCGGATAAAGTTTGACCCAGTCAATCCGGGCGCCCCGAGCGCTCCGGGCGCCCCGGTCAAAGCGGATCCAGAGGATCAGACGCGACCGAGACTTTGGCGGATCAAAGGCCACGTGGGGGCGCCCCCGACATCCCGGACACGCGGGATTTTTACTTGGTTCTCGACCCCCCAGGGTCAGTACATCCAAGGCCTATGTACGGGAACGCCCGTCCACTATTGGTCTCCTTCCCGGACTTTCCGGAGGTGGAGAAACCCGACTTACAGTGCAAGATTACAAGCAGTAATATAGAAAGATTAAGTACGGTAATTAACAAAGTGCAAACCAACAAGACAAGGATGATGCTCGGCCAATCTGGACCTCCGAAGTGCTGCGCACTTCCTTCTGGAGCCTCCCAGTCGTAGAGCCTCGTTTCTAGTGCGTTGCCGTCGGTCAGAATGCTCGGAATGGTTCTTGGAAGTCGTGTCTGAAGCAGAGGGGTCGAAGCCCCTTATATAGGCCTCCTGGGGGCGCCCCGGACGCTGGGGGCGCCCCGGAAGACTCGGTCAACTCTTATCCTTGCGCCTACTTCATTGCAGGTGATAAGACCTTTGACCAGGGTGCCCTGGATGCTCCGGGCGCCCCCGTGAGTGCTTATCCTGTGTTCTGACTTCGAAACAGCAAAACAGCTACTAATCCGGGCG
>JAGFNQ010000771.1:24758-88703 GCA_024364735.1 Boesenbergia rotunda
TCTTTCATGGAGAAAGTTTTGGACAACCAAATTTTAACTGTCTGTAAAACTGATATATCGTTTCCTATAAGTAATATGTCATCGACATATAATACTAGGAATACGACTGCACTCCCACTAACCTTCTTGTACACACAAGGTTCGTCAGGATTTTGTGAGAAATCAAACTCTTTGATTGTCTCATCAAAACGGATGTTCCAGCTCCTAGATGCTTGCTTCAGTCCATATATGGATCGTCGAAGCTTGCATACTTTGGTTTTATTAACCGATGTGAAACCTTCAGGTTGTATCATGTATACATCCTCAAGCAGGTTTCCATTAAGGAAAGCCGTTTTCACATCCATTTGTCATATCTCATAATCATAATGAGCTGCTATGGCTAAGAGCATCCGAATGGATTTAAGCATAGCTACTGGCAAATAGGTTTCGTCATAATCAATTCCTTGTTTCTGACGATATCCTTTTGCCACTAATCTAGCCTTAAAGGTAACAACATTACCTTCCATGTCGGTTTTCTTTTTGAAAACCCACTTGCACCCTATGGGCTTAATCCCTTCAGGTGGGTTAACCAAGTCCCATACTTGATTTTCGTATATGGAATCCATTTCCGACTTCATGGCTTCAAGTCATTTGTCCCTTTCTGAATTTTTCAGAACATCTTCATAACTGATAGGTTCGTCATCGCTTATGAGTAACACGTCGTTCGATTCACTTATGAGAAATCTGTATCTCTCTAGAATATTGCGTGTCCTATCAGATCTACGAAGAGGTGGTGTAGTTTTAGGTTCAACTGATAGCTCATCATTATGAGTTATTGGTTGTGGGTCTAGACTAGGTGTCTCTGTAATGTCTATTGGAGTTTCTTGAACTTCATCAAGTTCAATGCCACTCCCATTGTTTTCTTGTAAAAGAAATTCTTTTTCCAGAAATACAGCATGCCTTGAAACAAACACCTTTTGTTCCAAGGGATGATAGAATTGGTAACCCTTCGTTTCCTTAGGGTATCCAATAAATAGACATTTATCAGACTTAGCATCCAATTTGTCTGATATAGTCCGCTTCACATAAGCAGGACAACCCCATATCTTAAGGTGAGTTAAGTGAGGTTTCTTACTATTCCATGTCTTATATGGAGTAGTAGAGACTACCTTGGTCGGGACTTTGTTTAGCAAGTAAATGGCTGTCATAAGTGCATAGCCCCAAAAGGATTTTGGAAGAGTTGCATGATTCATCATTGACCTAACCATGTCCATCAAGGTTCGGTTGCGCCTCTCAGATACACCATTATGCTGTGGTGTATACGGCGGAGTCCATTGGGACAATATCCCATTGTCCCTTAGATAATCTTGAAACTCTTGACTTAAGTATTCACCACCCCAATCGGATCGAAGTATTTTAATACTTTTGCCAAGTTGTTTCTCTACTTCATTTCTGAACTCTTTGAATTTCTCAAAGGCTTCAGATTTGTGTTTCATCAAGAACACATACCCGAATCGTGAGTGATCATCGATAAAGGTGATGAAGTAGCTATAGCCTCCTTGTGCAAGAGTTGACATTGGTCCACATACATCAGTATGTATTAGACCAAGCAATTCTCCCACTGGATTACCTTTTCCGGAAAAGGGTAATTTGGTCATCTTGCCTTTTAAGCATGATTCGCATGTATCTAATGAACCGGGTTCAAATGTTTCTAGAATTCCACATCGGTGTAATTCGGTCATGCATTTCTTACTTACATGGCCAAGACAGCAATGCCAAGTGTAGGAGTCTATTCGATTATCTATTCGAGCACGTTTGTTGCTAACTTCGATATTGAAAACGTCACCGGATAAATCTAACGTGTAGATACCATTGCACAAAGTTTCATTCCCATAAAGAACGCCATTTAAAGTTATGTAACAACAATTGTTACTAAAAGTTAAATGATAACCTTTTTCATTCAAACATGAAATAGATACAATGTTCTTTATTAACGAAGGAGCAAAATAACAATTATCCAATTCTAAGACACGTCCAGTAGGGAGCTTTAGCAAATATGTTCCGATGGCAACAGCAGCAATCTTTGCTCCATTTCCAACTCACAAATTCGCTTCTCCCTTGACGAGTCTTCTTCTATTCCTTAGCCCTTGTATGTCATTACATATATGTGAGCTACACCCAGTATCAAGTACCCAGGTGTTTGAGGAAATAGAGTGACATTCAATAACGAAGATACCTAAAGAGGATGGGGCATCGGATGCCTTCTTCTTCAAGGACTCAAGATAAACCATGCAGTTTCTTCGCCAGTGACCCTCCTTGCCGTAGTGATGGCAAGTGCCTTTTGGGGTCTTTTCAGTCTTTTTGGTCTTTTTCTTCTTTCCCTTATTCTGTTCTTTGGCCTTCCTCTTAGAACCTTTCTTCGAGGAACCAACTAACAGTACCGTCTTCTGATCCTGCTTCACAGAAGGCTCTACAGTCTTCAGCAGGTTGAGCAACTCAGGAAACTGGTATGGAGTTGCATCTTCAGGAGGACGGTTAGGAAGTTGTTCTTCAAGGACATAAGCAAGCTTCTCTGCCTTGAGGACTATCCTCAGGTTTCGAAGCCAGTCCATGAAGTTTGGCCCAGTCAGTTTATTGGTGTCCAAAATGGAATACAAATTCAGAGAAGACATGATCGAGTGATTATCCTAGAAATACAAATTGAGCTTATGTGAGAAGAATGATTGAAAAATGTATCAACATACATAAAATCCTATTTATTTTTCAAATTGAATAACCCTTTTTATCAATTCGGGAGATCGTAGGAACATCTCCAAATAGGTTAATATCCAACCATAGATAAGAACAACCATGGCTAGAGTCCATCAAGTTATTCTTACCTATGATGGTAGGTATTATACCGATTACATATTATACATATGTAACTATCACATTATGCTATCAACTAATTGAATGTTTGCATAAATCATTGGGTTGTTAACTCATTAACAAGTATGCAACAATATACATAGCACCCAACTGCACCTCTCTTTACATCGACCTTGGCTGTGGCACAACAAATCGATGCTCCAAGCTTAAGGCTGACCCATTAATCAAGAAATAGTTTTAATATGGTTGGAGCTCATTCAACCGTTTAGTCAGGCTTGGATGTGTCCAACAACCAAAACTAAGGATTGACCTCTGACTCCAACTATATTATTCATAAACTAATTCTATGGTTTGAACATGTTGAGGTTCAAGCCGGGCATGGATGTGTCCATCAACCCAAACGAGAAACAAAACTCCGATTCTAACCATATTAATGGAAGGTGTTGGCCTTAATATTTTGTAAGGGGTTTTGGGTCTCATCCTTTCTTTTCTAAGCACATTCATGACATTGAATTATGTCATGACTAACGATTTCCTTAATAAAGTATGTATGTGACTTAATTTATCAAGTCTCATTAATTGAATTAGGAACCGGATTTCCTAATTCTAATTTCATACTTTATTAAAAGAATTGTTTTGGGAAACAATTTCCTAAATTGTCATAATCAATTTCGGAAATAATATGTTTAAGACTTTGATTTCTCTAAATCAAATCTTATTAAATTAAGAGACATGAGTCCTTAATTCAACCACATATTATTTTCATGAAAATCTCATTTAAGAAAACTCTATAGGAAACCATTTTCCTAATTAATTTTGGAGACAACAATATGTAAGAGCATCACCTCTTAAATCATATTTTATTCATGGATTTAATTAATTACAACAAATCGTTTTCTAAGGGTGGCTCCCCGAGGCTCAGATACCCAAAGAAAAGTAATTTGTTGTAAATCCAATTTGGTCCGCTTTGAAAGCGTAACCAAATTAAACATGACAATTTCATTTAAAATTGGGAAGTTAAATTACAACAACTAACTTTAAATTGGACGGCTCCCCGAGGCTCAATCCAAAATAAAGAATTTTGTTGTCAATTTAAAAACTAATTCAAATTTAATTGTCAATTAATTGTCCATAAATTTGTCTAGACTTTCTTGAAAGAAAGTGCCCAAAATTGCGAGATTTCATAATAGGTTTTCAGAATAATTGTAAGTTTCTGGTACAAAGAAAACTTACATATTTCTAAAATTGGAAAATTTCTAAAATAGAAAATTTTCCAAAATTGGAAAGTTTCCAAAGATGGGAAGTTTTCACAATTATCATAAAATTTCAGAAACTAGGATATTTCAAACGTTTACGAAATTTCATGAGGATTTCCAAACTTTGAAATTCCTAAATCTAAAATTTATAATAATTGGAAAGTTTCCATAATTGGAAAATTTTCTAAAATTGAGATCATGACAAAGTTTTCCGCAAAATAATTATATGATTATGTCGAACACTAACTGGCTCTGATACCACTGTTGGAACCGGGTGCATGTTGACAAGGATACGGGTTCGTAAATTTTAAAATATTTACGTGCAGCGGAAGAATTAGCATAAATAATTTCTCAAATTATTTTTAACCACGTATCTAGTATGCGACCTTATGATGTGTGGACATGATCATAAATTAAAATTTTGCAAAAAAGTAAACTAATTTACTTTGTACCTCTCGTAACTCGAAGTAAGGGACGAGATCCAACCGTAGCGTCCCTTGGAAGCTCCGCCTCTATTCGCGTCCACACCGAGTTCTCTTCGGGATGACTTCGCAAAGCCACGAGTTTTGTGCCGACGAGAACTACTAGATTCTCCAAAGGCACAACTAAAATGACAAGAGAAAAAGATGGAAACTAACCACTAAGAAACGGAATCTAAATTCCGTGAAGGAAGGAGATGCGACCCGCTTCTTCTTCTTCTTCTTTGGCACCTTCTTGATGGAGGTTGCTCACGCCAACTCTAGGAGATGTGAGGGTGGTGCGCCAGCCCTAGGAGGGGTGGACGCCGGCCCTATGGTGAGCAAGGGGCGCCGGCCCTAGGAGGGAAGGAGAAGGAGAGAATAAGAGAGAGAGAGGGAGGGAATTAATCTCTTGATTACTCTATTGAGGAATTCAAGCCTAGCCTTGGTTCCTTTATATAGTAGTCTCTCCCTTGCCAAGTCTCCCTCTTAATGGAATTTTCATAAGAAATTTATCCTATAAATTTTCTTATGAATTATTCCGTTTAAGCCAAGTTTTATTATAACTAACTTTATAATAAAACAAATACATCTCTCCTTTTATTATGGAATAAATTTTCATAAAATTTATTATATAAATTTTCTTATCATGGAAAAATCAATTCATAATTGATTTTATAAAATAAAAATAAACCATTTAAAGTTTATTTTAATCTCCATAAAAAGAATAAATTTATTATATAAATTTTTCTTATCATGGAAAAATCAATTCATAATTGATTTTATAAAATAAAATAAACCAATCCATGGTTCATTTTAATTTCCATAAAAAGAATAAATTTATTATATAAATTTTTCTTATAATGGAAAAATCAATTCATAATTGATTATAAATTAAAAATAAACCATTTAAAGTTTATTTTAATTTCCATGAAAATAAATTTATTTATCCATAATCTTATAAAACAAATCGCGCTTGATTTATTTTATAATTTAAACCAAATTAATTGGTTTCTCCCCCTTGTTGTGGCCGGCCAAACCAAAGAGGGTTGGCCGGCCAAACCGAGCCGATCCCATCGCGAATTAAACTCATTTAATTCGCCCAATAAGCCTTCAAAAGACTTAGTCATTTTAAGCTTCCGTTGCGCCTCTGATTAACTCAGATTCGACTTATTTCTCTTGATCGGAAAATCCAATTTTCAACTCGTTTTAAATCCCTCGGATTACTCGTTGTGCGTGTGACTAAATAGGCTTTCGATTTATGTTGGCCGTCTATAATTAACCAATTATAGAACGATCATGAGTGGCACCTAGTAGTACATCATGACCCCCAATTAATCGAAAGATCAACGGTTGGCCTCAGAAGTAATTCTGAAACCCTTCAGCAGCTCTAATGAATCGTGCCTCATTCCCTTCACCATCTTATACCCACTTGGTTCAGGACACGGTCTATGTGTGTCAGTCCCCACTAGGCTGACTACGTCACACCTAGCCCAAGTAGTGTCTTTCTCGTCCTTTGGATTTCTAATTACTCTCATGTATTTAAGAGACTCATACTCTAAACATGATATGCTCTGGCCAGAGGCTTTGAGTAACAATCCGACGATAGGCCTGGGTATACATCTCCTCGCAAGGAGTGGTGAATCTTTTGTAGGCTGTTCAAACATCTTCGGGCACTTCGGCTTATACCCAATCATCCTGGGTCCACACCTCCTTGGAGATGCTTGCTTAAGATGTTAAAGTATAAGTCTCCATGACCAAGATGACTTGAACACCGCAAGTCAAAGGAACATCGCACTTAAGCTACGGCAAGGACTTCACTGACATGTCTATGTATAGACTCCCATGTGAAGTTTTACAGCTAGTCACTCCAATGAACTAGTTCCCTTAACTAGCATCCATGTTTATCTCCGGACATCCCAATGTCGCCAGCCAGTGAGAATCAGCTGATTAGAGAATAACCCATGTTAGTCTCAACAGAATTGATAGTGTCCGTTTTTATCAATTCATCGACTAGGTATATTTTCAATACTTCACAATTGCACATTTAGAGATAATCACTAGTTGTGATCCCATCACAAATTCTCTTATGCTGTGAATTGTATTGCGGATATTCAGTAGTTGTGATCCCCGGCAACGGCGCCAAAAATTTGACAGGCCCAAATTATACTAATTAAAGTTGTCACGAAATGTATGGGCTCATCAAATTTAAATATCAACGAATAAATGCTGGAAACCCTTTTTACAATCAAAATCTGAAAATGTAATATAGGGGCCACAGGTCGTATTTTTCTCAGGGACTAGTTGAAGGTTTGTTTCGCGCTTGTATTTAGGTGTCGTTCGTGAAATTCGGGTTTCAAATAGATATTCGGGTTTTTGGGTTGCAAATCAAGAATAAAATCACAAGGGATAAAAACTTAACCATAGTAATGGCAATTGAAGATTCAACCAATTGGATCACTTACTCATCTAAAACCCTTAAGCAATTTGTGTAAAACTGATTTCTGATTTCAAAAGCAAATCAGAATGCCATGCAATGAAATAAAAACAGTGATTGAGTTTTCGGAAACAAACTAGCTTGATACAATGAGAAGCATGCAAAATTTAAGAATTTGGATAAGTATCAACTTCAATTCAATTTAGCTACAAGCTTTGGTGGTCAACCACTGCCAACAAGTTCGGAAATGAGTGAATTCTAACTTATTGATTCCGAACACAACCACATGCCATCTAAGCAAGTTAAAAAAAACTGATGCAATCAATTTCTCAAATCAGCTTGGCAAGCAAGTGAACCTATGTGCCAAAATTGAACCCTTTTGTGCCAAAATTGATTCTAACAATTCAGTCTTGTAGCCTATTGATCAAGCATAGAAAAGGAAAGCTGTAAATGAAAGGAAATGCAGGGATAAGAAGAGATTTCGGATTCCAAATGAATAACAGATCAACTCAAATTGTTGAAAGAACTTGACACCACCAAAACTGCAGAAACTGCAGTTTATTGCAGGTTCATTTCAGAATTTCAGAAACACGCAGCAGGTATTCAGCTACAAGTTGAATGCAACTAAATCTTTGTAAACTACTCCAGCTACATGTATAATTGTAAGAGGAGATTCACATCTACTGGATACCAAGTTCAGTTGCTGAAAGAAAGGGCTGATACGCAAGTTTTTAGAGCAGAAACGCAAGACATCAGGTTTGCTAACTGCAGAAATGAAACCATGCAAATCAGATATGAAATCGATACACACAAGTTGATGCAGAAATCGACTGCTGTAAATCAATTGGTTGTGAATCAAACAATTCGGGTACAAGATTCAGCAGCAAGTAGATGCAGATTCAAACATCCAATGAAACAAAAAAAACTCAGAAACTCAATATGATGTGCAGTAATGGAACATCAATTTCAGAAATGGCAAACTGATATAAATCAATTGAGGTCGAGTGCAGAAATTGAATGTGAATACCTAGCAAATGAATCCAACTACAATGTATAAACGCAAAAGAAGGAATAACAACTACTTTTAGACAAAGTTCAGAGGCTGAAAGAGAAATCTGTTGTGCAGAATTGAAACAAATCTGATACGCAAATAGTAAAGCACAAATTGAACTGAAATCGAAGTGAAACATTAACTAAACTAGCTAGATAACTACTTACTTGAAGATTTAAAGCTAAATTATAGCTAAAACAATGAATTAAACCAATGTAACGAATCTGAAACTAAATACAGAAACAGAACAGACAGCAAAAATAAGATTACAGCTAAGAAAACGAGATTAACCAAACTTCAATCCCTCATTTCAGCTCACAAATCCTTGCTGTCACTCAAGGATGAGCTTCCAATTAAGATAGAAGCAATCCATACAAGAAAACTACAGCAACTGAATAATTTCAGAAATGAAATAGCAGAAACGAAATGACAACTACAACTTGAAAATTCGCTAATTAAACTAAACCCCAATCCATCTCCTTGCTGTCACTCAAGGAAGAACATCGATTTGAGGTGGTCGCGCCCCTTGGATTGAAGAAATTAGCTAAGAAATGAAGAAAACTGAAGACGAACGAAAACTGCGGCGAAGAACTCTGAAGACGCGACAGGGAAGAATTGGCTGCGTTTTTGATTAAATAGGAACCAATGGACGGCTCAGATTGATCGGAGGAGATCCAACGGCAGATCTTGCTCTGATTGGAGCCAAACTTTAATGATGATGATCTGGGGTCAGGATCTGCCTTGTGGTAGCTCGGATCCTCCAGATGTGCAACGGATGGTCCAGATCAACTCTATCTATGAATGGACGCTCTAGAGCCCTCCTTGCTTGATCCAACAGTTGATTGAGCTCTGATTGGGATGAAACCTTCAGATCTTGATCATAGAGCTTGATCAACCCTAACCCTAGCTCGGATTGCTTCAGATCGTCCCGGATGGCTCAGATCTAGCCGCTCTTGAATCGGACGGCCCGGATTAATCGTAGGCTTGATAATTCGATCCGGTTCACATCCGACTCAAGTTTGACCCAGTATGCCCTAGGTCCAGGATCTTTTCATGCCTACAAAAATATATCAGAAAATTAGTGGCCAAATAATCCAAAAATATGTAATTTTGTAATTAAGTCCAAAATAATAGGAAATCCTAAAACCTAGGGTAAAATCACAATTAAACAATAAAATCATAGGTCAAACATGGATTTTAGCAATTAAAATAGTCAACAAAATGGTACTTATCACATGTATACTCAAATAGTGAATTATCATTTATTAAAATAAATGTTTTCAATCATAAGGCGATTGCCTTAGGACACTTCTCTCATATCACTAACAGTTTAGTATCTTCATCCTTGGATCTCTTCGTCGTCAGAGTGTAGCACTCTTTCGTGGAGTGGGTGGTACTGCCATGAAAGCCGCAATACTTCTCCAACAGTTTAGGTCCCTCGGTGTCTACCGTCTCTACCTGCTTCTTCCTTCAATTTCAGTAATCCTTACCAGAGTAAGGATCCTTTGCTCGGGTTGGTGCGGGTGGTTCCTTCCTTTCGGATCGTATCGAGATTTGGATGGGGACTCCTGCCGAATCATGTCAACAAGAGTACTACACCTCTTCTATATTAACATGCTTGACCAACGACCCCAATAAATCATCAAAGTTGGTCGGTGGTTTCTTCACTAGTGATCGGAAAAAATCTCCTTCGGAAAGTCCATGTGTGAAGGCGCTAACGAGGATCTCGGAAGTAGCACTTGGCATATCCTGCGATACCCGATTGAATTGTTGAATATAATCTTTTAGCGGCTTCTTGCTTTTCTGCTTTAGGGCAAAAAGATTTAGTGCCGTCTTTTGATATCGCAGGCTACTGACGAAGTGATGTAGGAAGATAGTCTTAAACTCTGGAAAGGAGTTTATTGAATTCGACAGCAACCTCTGAAACCATCTCTGTGTTACTCCTAATAGCATGTTCAAAAACACCTAGCATTTCATACTATCTATGTATTGGTGTAACAGGGCTACATTTTTCAACTTGAAGATGTGGTCTTCTGGATCCGTTTTTCTATTGTACTCAGCAATTCCTGGACTATGAAACTACTTGGACATGGGATTAGTTATAATGTCCTGGGCAAAAGGTGTAGATGTGGACTTTAGGAGGACCTTTGCAGGTTCGCTCTTCCCTTGTCCTTCAGCACGCAGCAACACGCTAGAGGCTAAGGAATGTACTTTCTCCATCTCTCCTATAGAGTCTTTCCGGTGTCCGAGAGCTATCTTTACAGTGCTCCCGACAGTGAGATGGATCTTCGGTTCCGATTGTGCGAAGCAGACACCCTTGGAACCTCGGCCTACATCGGCGCCGCTCGTTGAGATGTGACTTGTTCAATCTGTTGTTGTTCTAGTGTGTTGATGCAGTCTGACCCTGATTGTTATTTCAGTGTTGACATCGATTTTAGTTTAGGTTGATGAGATGATTATGATTAAGTCCTGGTCGTGGACTAGGCATACCTAGTGGGACTAGGTTTGATGAAACCCTGGCTTGGAGGGTCAGGTCCTAGCCTGGAGGGCTAGGTTGGAAAAGTCCTAGCTTGGGGGGCTAGGTGTGGAAAAATCCTAGCTTGGAGGGCTAGGTGTGGAAAAGTCCTAGCTTGGAGGACTAGGTGTGGAAAAGTCCTAGCTTGGAGGGCTAGGTGTGAAAATTCCTAACTCGGAGGGTTAGATGATTGGAAATCCCGGTGAGTGAAGCCGGGTCCTGGTGACTGAAGCCAGGTTGATTGGATATCCCGGTGAGTGAAGCCAGGTTGATTGGAAATCCTGGTGAGTGAAACCGGGTGCTGATGAGTGAAGACAGGTTGACTGAAGTCCCGGTGAGTGAAGCTGGGCATGGAGTCTTGGTCCGAGGGACCAAGCACGAGTTAGGGAAGGGCTGGAGGCTTGTTCTCGTGACTTAGAGTGGATTTGGCCTTGCCTGGATCGGTCCGATGACTGATCAGGGAAGTTGGCATGAAGTTCCCTCGTGGATCGGTCTGGTGACCGATCCAGCTATGTCTGATCGGTCTGGTGACCGATCAGGGAGCATACAGTGAGTTTGGAATCTTACTGCTTGGATTCTGATCGGTCTGGTGACCGATCAGGGAGCATGCAGTTTCCTTACTGCTCGGCTCCTGATCGATCTGGTGATCGATCAGGGAGCATACAGTGAGTTTGGGAACCTCATCGCTCAGCTCCTGATCGGTCTAGTGACCGATCAGGGATACTGTTCAGATCGTTCTGGTGAACGATCAAGTGTAGCGAGTTCCTCACTATGACCGATCAGGATGGAGCCTGATCGGTCTGAGCAGGCCTTGATCGGTCTGGTGACCGATCAGGAGGGTTGGACTGCGATGCTGAGAAATCACCCTGCAAAGGGGTGGATCAGTCTGGTGACTGATCCACGACCTGGGATCGGTCTGGTGATCGGTCCCGGAGAAGTGGCGATTTCTGATTATGCGTTGGGGACCGATCAGGATGGAGCCTGATCAGTCTGAACCCAGCCTGATCGGTCTGGTGACCGATCAGGAGTCACTCTGATCGGTCCGGTGACCGATCAATAGCTGGCAGATTTAATTCAAAATTGTTGTCAGAGCTCTGATTGCGTCTGTTTCACTGCTAATTTTCTACTGATTTCCGCTCCTAACTTCTGATTGTTGATACTCCATTGATTTGCTGAGCTAATGAGCTGCTAAGTGTGCAGGTTACTCAGGGTTACTTCAAGGGAGTCAAACTGAGGCTTTTGCTACGACAGATTGTGCAGTTTTCCATCTCAGGTTGCAAGGGACGCTGGCGACGACTGGCAGCTGACTGGGGCTCGACTGGGGCTCGGCTGAGGAGAGCTCAGGGAGTCCAGGAGAGGTCAGGGTAGTTAGGTTATCTCAGATGAGCAGCTGGGAGCTGCAGAGGAGCGTCTTTGGCAACGCAGGTTAAGAGATGAGATGAGAAGTGGTGAAGAAGCAGTTCTCAACCATCGAAAGCTTGGCTCCATCACTTGTGCGATTACTCTGATCTGTTGATCCATTATTTATGAAGCAACCTGCTGTTACTTGAGCACTTGGGAAGAAGAAACAAGAAGCTTGGCGAGTCCATCAGCAAGAAGACACGAAGAAGGGAGTTCTTTCGTGAGATCTATGCTGAGTGGAGCTTAGTGAGAAGTTTGCTTGTGTTCTTGAGGTTCTAAGTGCTCAGTAAGATTTCTTCTTCTGTTTCCTATACTTAATACTTCATTCATCTTGAGACGCTATGGAGAGGTTACTCCACCGAGAAGGAGGTTGCTTTATATCCAGATTTTTCGGGACTTGATTTGCCGACGATCAAGGGATTGCCCACCTTAAGGGCACGCCAAGGAGTAGGGGCAAGTTATCCCCGAACCTTGTAAATCCTCTTTGTTATCATTTTTGCTGTATTGCTTCCGCTGTGCTACTAACCATAAGTGCAGAAGTTCATAAAAGAAAGCGATTTTTGGTGTCTGACTACATTCACCCCCCCTCTCTAGCTATCCAAGTTCCAATAAGTTGTATCAGAGCTTGGGGATCTGTTCAAGCGAATTAACAACCGAGAGTCAACAACAATGGCGTTGAGAGAAGGTTTTAGTACCACTCGACCTCCCTTCTTCGATGGAGCAGATTTTCAATATTGGAGATCGAAGATAGAGTATTATCTAAAGATGGACATCAACACATGATTCGCTGTGAAGGATGGTTTTTTCCCTCCAAAGGATGATGAAGGAAAAGAATTGGAATCTTGGCGTTGGACGGCTGAGCAAATCCAGAAAAGTGAAGCTAATGCGAAGGCGGTGGTGACTTTGCAATGTGGAATGAACAAGGATCAACTCATCAAGGTTGGTCCCTTTACGAGTGCGAAAGATTTGTGGAATAAACTCATTGAACTCCATGAGGGAACCCGAGACTCGAGAATCGCCAAGAGAGATTTGTTCCTCAACCAACTCCAAAACCTCTCCATGAAGGAGAGTGAAACGGTAAGCGAGCTTCATAGTAGATTCAAGGAAGTCCTCAACGGTCTTCATTCTATTGACGAAAAGGTCGAGAACCGCGACCTTGTAAGGTATGTGTTAAAAGCTTTCCCAAGGAATGCTTTGTGGTTTTTAGGAAAGACTCCCCATGAACTTTGGTTTGGGAAACCACCTACGGTTAAACATCTTAGGGTGCTTGGTTGTAAGGTGTTCATCCTAAACACCAAGGACCACCTTGGAAAGTTCACGGCAAAGGCTGATGAAGGGATACTGGTCGGGTATTCCCTAGTCAGCAAAGCCTATTGAGTCTACAACAAGAAATCTAGATTAATTGAAGAGTCTTCTGATGTTGTCTTTGAAGAAATTCCAAAAGTCAATGGTCAACCAGAAGATGAAGTCCAATTCGAACTTAGGAGACTAAGTTTGAATGAGAGTCCAAATGTTGTTGATGGTGATGAATCCGATGACGGTGAGCCTAGACAACCCATTGATCAGCCGGATCCTGAGGCTGAGCTTATGTCTAGTGAACCTATTCAAGAAGCACCACCAACACCTAGGCAAACTAGATTAGCCTCTAGTCATCCCCAAGAACAAATTGTTGGAGACATCCACCACGGGGTTAGAACTAGATCATTCTTTCGGAATGAGGCTAATGAGGTTGCTTTAATTTCCGAAATTGAACCTAGGAAAATTGATGAAGCATTAAATGATCCCGATTGGATCATTTCAATGCAAGATGAACTAGGTCAATTCGAAAGAAGTCAAGTTTGGGACTTAGTCCCTAGACCTAAGAAGACCACCATCAATAGAACCTAATGGGTCTTCAAGAACAAATTGAACCATAAGGGAGAAATCATTAGAAACAAGGCACGCTTAGTAGCCAAGGGCTATAGTCAAGTTGAAGGCCTTGATTATGATGAGACCTATGCTCCCGTGGCACAATTAGAGTCCATCCGATTGATGCTTGCATTTGCAGCACATCGAGGCTTCAAGTTATACCAAATGGATGTCAAATCGGCCTTTTTAAATGGTCTAATAAGAGAAGAGGTCTACGTTGAACAACCTCCGGGGTTTGAGAGTACTGAATTCCTAAATCATGTGTACAAGCTCAAAAAGGCACTCTATGGCCTTAAACAAGCACCCCGAGTTTGGTACGAGCGGTTGTCGGCATTCCTAATTGAGAAGGGCTTCGTTAGAGCCTAGAGGTCAAATAGACCCTACACTATTTCTATGAAGAGATGGTGACAATATTTTTGTAGCCCAAGTATATGTCGATGACATAATTTATGGCTCAAATAACAAGGGCTATTTAAATGAATTCATTGGACACATGGAAAGTGAATTTGAAATGAGTCTAGTGGGAAAGTTAACTTTCTTCCTTGGACTTGAAATCAAATAAACCCGAGATGGGATCCATGTTCACCAATCGAAATACACACAAAAAATGCTCCGTAAATTCAATATGAGTGATTCAAAAGAGTTAACCACTCTCATGGCTACAAACACAAGATTAGACAATGATGAGAGTGGTAAACCTGTTGATTTGACTCAATATCGGGGCATGATAGGGAGTTTGCTATACCTCGCAGCTAGTCGACCAGATATTCTTTTCGCTGTGGGTATGTGCGCAAGGTATCAAGTTTGTCCCAAGGAATCTCACTTAATCGCTGTCAAGAGAATTTTGAGATACCTTAAAGGCACAATTGGAGTCGGTCTTTGGTACCCCCGTACCGAATCTTTTGATTTAATTGGCTATACCGATTCCGACTACGCTGGATGTAAGTTGGATCGGAAAAGCACAAGTGGGGGCTGCCATTTTCTAGGATCATCTTTAGTTAGTTGGTCAAGTCGGAAGCAATATTGTGTTGCTCTCTCCACGACCGAGGCAGAATATATCGCCATGGGAGAGAGCGTTTCACAATTGTTGTGGATGATTCACACTTTGGAGGACTATGAATTAAGTAACAAAAGTGTGCAAGTGTTGTGTGACAACATTAGCACAATTAACCTAACCAAGAATCCAGTCCATCATTCTAGGACCAAACATATTGAAGTACGTCACCACTTCATTAGGGATCATGTTGCTAGGGGAGATATTGTACTCTCACATGTAGAGTCCAAGTTAAACCTCACTGACGTTTTCACTAAACCACTCCCCGAAAATGAGTTTAGTTTCTTGAGAAGGGAGTTGGGAATGTGTCGCACTTCATAGTTTCCATAATGCATTCAAACCCTTCATGATAATTTCAAATTGTTGGGAAACAATTGGGTAACTTTGGGGACATCTCACACAAACTATAAGGCTTACCAAAACGTTTTTGTTTGCTAGAAATGGGGTGAGATGCTAGGATCAACTAAATTTCTCAAAATGTCAATGCATCCCTTGAGAAATTAAGTTGACAAGATAAAAATCACATCGGTGACCAAGTATGGGGAAAACCAATGCATAACATATGTGTATTTGGCTCCATGATCATACTTGGACATTCCAATCAAGAAAACTTGATTGGAAACTTGAATTTGGCATAATCTTGGTTAAAACTTGTTTGAATGATTGTTGATTGAGTTTGACTCCACTTGGGTGGAGCAAAGTGATTGTTGAACCTATAAGGACCTTCGATCCTTGTTTAGGGATCAATTTTAGTCAAGGGATCACCCCTAAGATCGATATTTGCCATCAGATTCCCTCAAAAATCATGTGAAAGTCTGAAACTGAAAGTTTCAGATCGTATCTGAGAATATCAAGAACTCTGATCGGTCACTGGACCGATCAGGCATAGGGCTGATCGGTCCCCAGACCGATCTGGCTCCACTCTGCGTTGATCGGTCCACAGACCGATCAGAGGGGTCGACAGAGACTTAACGAAATCCTGATCAAACATTCTGTGCTAGCCTGGATCGGTCCCTGGACCGATCTGGCAAATTATAGTGATCGGTCCCGAGACCGATCAGGAGGGCTTCTCGAAAATCATCTGACCCTACTGTTCGCTTCCTGATCGATCAGCCGATCGATCAAGAGTCTGCCTGATCGATCTCCCTACCGATCAGGACCAGGCCAGTCCGATCGGTCTGGACGCTATCAGATCGAACGGTGATCCGTTCAACTGCATTAAAGTGCGGTTGGTGGACCGATCCACCAACCGTTTTAATCACGATTCTTTTCTACTCCTAAGCCCTAGCCGACCAAAACCCCTCAGCGCCGAACCCTCTTCCTCCTCACTTGCGCGTGCGATCTCTTCCTTCCTTGCTGTGCGATCCTCTCTGCGAGTGCGGTCATCTCCTTCTACGCAAGAGCTCTTGTCCTTGCTGTTGGTGGTGTTAGCAACTGCTAGCTTGCGACCCTCCCTTGCGCAAGGTTCAGAAAGGAGTTTACTCTCAACCTTCAAGAACTTCTTCCATGGCACCCAAGTAAGTCCTCTTTGGTTAGTTTTCTTTTCGACTCAGTTCATAGATTATGTATTTGAGCCTAACCATGTTTTGATGTTGTGCCGTGACCTCTTGCTTTGGCCGTGACCCATTGTTGTCATGTCTTACCTTTGTTTAAACGTCTTATCCTATGATTATCACTCTATGATCAAATCTTGGTTGATTTTTGGTTAAATTCTTATCTTGACTATGTCATGATTATGGTCACTGATTGGGTCTTACCTAGTCTTGATCAATTTGATCAAATCTTATTCTTGTGATTGGTGTCATGATGTGGTTTACCTATCTTGATCAAATCTGTTTATTCCAATCTCTAGAAAATCATCTAAGGGCAAAGAAGCCGTTGAGGGAAGCTCAAAGGGGAAAGCCCCTTCATCATCTACCCCTCTTTCAAGGCCTCCACCACCTCCACATACTAGATTTCAGAATATTACTTTGGCTCTAAACTTCCAATGGCACAATTTCAAACTCATGCCATGTCGAACTGTAGACCAAACTTTTATCTACGAACATTGTCCAGCAGTTCGACAAAGTATTGAATATTATAATCTTCAACCCATTCTGTACCTTGAGAGGCCAATCAACCTTGATTTGGTCTCTGAATTCTATAACAACATGGTCAGTGGGGAGGGTACGGGATGGAAAACCCGCGTTGTCAGTGTCGACCTTGATTTTAATCTATCTATTTTCACTGATTTCCTTGGCTGTTTTGACTGTTTTGATGAATGTTATATTTGGTTGTGCTCAGTTCCTTGTAAGGTGTATTGACTTTGTTGCTACTTGCTGCACTGATATTTTGATTGCCTCATCTTGTTTAGGATGTTGGCTTATATAAGTTCACATGATTACTATTGTTTATATGCCTCATTCTATATTCTTATGTTCATACTTATGATGTCTTGCCCATATGATACATATGTTTGTGTTACCATGCCCTACTCTTATCATATGTGTTAATATGTTTATCAAAAATCAATCAAATCTTTATTGTTTTGGGATACCCCTAGGATTGAGGGGGAGTATGGTTAAACTTAACAGCCCCTCTAGACCCTTTTCGGTGTTCGACAAAGGGGGAGAGTGTTGGTTGGTTAAGTTTAGGATGATTATATTGTAGGGGGAGGATCTTGATTCCCCTATGATTCTGAAAGTTGAGAAATTGATTGAGAATCCCTAAACTTAAAATCGGATTGTCAAACAACAAAAAGGGGGAGATTGTTGATGCAGTCTGACCCTGATTGTTGTTTTGGTGTTGACATCGATTTTAGTTTAAGTTGATGATTATGATGATTATGATTAAGTCCTGATCGGGGATTAGGCATGGTATGGAAAATCCTAGCTTGGAGGGCTAGGTGTTGGAAAATCCTAACCTGGAGGGTTAGGTGTGGAAAATCCTAGCTTGGAGGGCTAGGTGTTGGAAAATCCTAACCTGGAGGGTTAGGTGTGGAAAATCCTAGCTTGGAGGGCTAGGTGTTGAAAAGTCCTAATTCGGAAGGGTTGGGTGAAAAGTCCTAGCTTGGAGGGCTAGGTGAAAAGTCCTAACTTGGAGGGTTAGGTGAAAAGTCCCAACTTGGAGAGTTAGGTGAAAAAGTCCTGGCTTGGAGGGTCACGTCCTAGCTTGGAGGGCTAGGTTTGGAAAAGTCCTAATTCGGAAGAGTTAGGTGAAAAGTCCTAGCTTGGAGGGATAGGTGAAAAGTCCTAACTTGGAGGGTTAGGTGAAAATTCCCAACTTGGAGGGTTAGGTGAAAAATCCTTAGCTTGGAGGGCTAAGGTGGATGAAACCCTAGCTTGGAGGGCTAGGTTAGAGCCCCTGGATCGGTCTGGTGACCAATCAGGGAGTTGGCACGGTGCTCCTTCGTGGATCGGTCTAGTGACCGATCCAGCGATGACTGATCGGTCTGGTGACCGATCAGGGAGTATGCGTTTCACCCATTGCTTGGCTCCTGATCGGTCTGGTGACCGATCAGGGAGCAAACAGTGAGGTTGAGTTCCCTTGCTGAACTGCTCCTGATCGGTCTGGTGACCGATCAGGATCACTGTGCAGATCGTTGTGGAGAACGATCCAGCGTCGCAGGTTCCTCTCTATGATCGATCAGGACGGAGCCTGATCTGTCTGGTCATGTCTGGTGACCGATCAGGAGGCTCCCTGATCGGTCCGGTGAGCGATCAGGAGGTTTGGACTGTGAAGCTCAGAAATCGCCCGATAAAGGGGTGGATCGGTCGGGTGATCGATCCACAACCTGGGATCAGTCTGGTGATCGATCCAGGAGAGTCCCAAAGAAATCGCGATTTCTAATTAAGCGTTGGGGACCGATCAGGACGGAGCCTGATCGGTCTGGTGACCGATCAGGAGGCTCTCTGATCGGTCCGATGACCGATCACTTTAATTCAAAATGCACTGTCAGACACTCTGATCGCGTCTGAACGTATTCGATTCTCTACGCTTAACATCTGATACATGATTTTCTGCTTGATATGCTGTGCTACCACTCTGATTAAGCTGCAGGTGACAGGGAAGATTCAAACACTCAAGGAGAGTCAATGGAGACCTTTCCTTGGAGCAGGTTTGTCTGTTTTTCCATCTCAGGTTGCAACGGGCACTGGCGCTGGCTGGAGCTGCTTTCTGGGGCTGGTCTGAGGGAGGCTCAGGGAGTCCAGAGGAACTCAGAGGTAGCTGGTGGTTGCAGGTGAGCAGCTGGAGGCTGCAAGCTGCAGGGAGATAGTGTCACTTGATACTCAGTGGAGGAACAAAAGGAGCGGAGAAGAGTTGGCTAAGGAGAGTTCTGCTGCTTGAGTTCTTGCTGCGACTTTGTGTTCTCCACAACTTGCTTGCGTGTTCTGAAGTTCCATCACTTTGAGCAAGCTACTGCAATCTTGAAGCAACCATCCCTTGCTTGAGCACTTGGAGGAAGGAACAAGAAGCTTCGAGTCCAACAGTGAGAAGACACGGGGAAAGGGTTCTTGCGTGAGATCGTCGCTGGGTGGAGCTCAGGAGGAAGCTTGCTGTGTTCTTGTCTTCGCTAGTGCTAAGTAAGATCTTTCTTGTGTTTTCATTGTGCTTAAACCTATATCTGTGATTGAAACGCTGTGGAGAGGTTTCTCCACCGAGAAAGAGGTTGCTTTCTATCCGGTGTTCACCGAGGCTTGATCTGCCGACGATCAAGGGATCGCCCACCTTACGGGCACGCCAACAAGTAGGGGCAAATTATCCCCGAACCTTGTAAACCCTCCTTGTTAGCGATCTTGCTAGTTGTGTTAGTTTTCTTTCGTTTTCTGTTTTTCTGCTTACTCTGTGTTTGCTACTTCCGCTGTGCTACTAACAAATCTAAGTGCAGAACTTTGAAAAGCTTAAAGTCCAAGTGTTTGGCTATATTCACCCCCCCCCTCTCTAGCCATCCGGTTCTAACAGGCAGCGAGTCTTCTTCATCCGAGATGATAAATTTTGTACGAAGGATGATGAGGAAGAGCCGGCGCTTCAAGGGTAAATGTAACCCTAGTGAAGTTATGATTGATAAATCTAACGTTACTTCTTATGAGTGTAGCAAAAAAGGGCACTTCAAGAGTGAATGCCCAAAGCTAAAAATGAAGGAGAAGAAATCCAAGAAGAAGAAGAAGGCCTTGAAGCCCACATGAGATGAATCCTCCTCAAGTTCATCCGATGAAGAGAAGGATGAGAAGAGTACACGTCATGTGGCACTCATGGCAATTGAAGGAGAAGAGAGCAGTGATGAATCGAGCGACTCCTCAAACGCGGCTTCATCATCCTCGGATGATGAAGAGGTAATCACTCCCGAACTAGATAAATGCTATAGAACCATTGCATGTTTGACCGATTTATTGAAAAAGTCTAAGAATAAGATTAAATCTTTAAAGTTAGAAATAGAAGATTTGAAGTCCGCTAGGGATAAGGATGTAGATGATTTACATGTAGAAATGTTAGAGGATGAAAACAAATCTTTGAAGAGTGAAGTTGAGAGACTCAAGAGTGTTCTTGAGAAATTCTCAACAAGCTCAAAGACTTTAGATATGATCTTGAATGCACAAAGGGTTGTCTACAATAGGGCCGGTATTGGTTATCGACCCAAAGAACCATCATTTGTGTCCTTAATGTCTAGGACTGATGTTAGACAATTTAAGACTCCTAGGGTTCAAAGGAAAGTAGTCAAGGCATGGGTGCCTAAATCGTGCTTAGTAGGTGCTTTAGGTCCCAAGATTTGGGTACCTAAATCTTCTATTTTTCGAATTGTGTAGGTTATGATTGAGGGGGAGCATCTATCAACTTGGTTCGTTGATAGTGGGTGCTCCAAACATATGACCGGTGATAAATCATTATTCACTACCCTTCAATGCAAAAATAGAGGTAATGTTTCCTTTGGTAACAATGGTAGTCTTAAGGTTATAGGAATATGAGACATTCAAATATCCGAATGTCTTAGGATCAAAAATGTCCTTCTAGTCAAGGGGATGATATTTAATCTCCTAAGTGTCAGTCAATTGTGTGATGCGGGTTACACAATTGATTTCCAATCAAGTCAATGTCTAGTTAGACAACATGACACCTATGACACGGTACTAGTAGGCACAAGGGTAGATAATATTTATCAAGTTTCTTTTAAAAGTGCTACTAATGCTTTTGTTAAGTGTTTCATGTCAAGAGAAGATGAGTCTACCCTTTGGCACCGGAGACTAGCACATGTGAACATGAAGAATATCCGAAAATTGGCCAACAAGGGACTAGTTCATGGCTTACCAAGCATCAAGTATGAAAAGGAAAAGATTTATGATGCATGTCAAATGGGTAAGCAAACAAAATCTGCACATAAAGGTAAAAGCAATGTAAGTACTTCTACCACATTGGATTTACTTCACATGGACTTGTTTGATTGTAGTACAATCATATCCTTGAATGGTAGTAGATATTGTTTTGTTATCATTGATGATTTTACTAGATATACATGGACCTATTTTCTAAAGTATAAGGATCAAACTTTAGATGTGTTATCTCATTCTGTAGAAGAGTTGAAAATGAAAAATTATCAACCATTAAAACAATAAGAAGTGATCATGGAGGTGAATTCCAAAATCAAAGATTTTTAGAGTTTTGTCAAGATAGAGGGTATAGGCATGAGTTCTCCACTCCAAGAACACCACAACAAAATGGTGTTGTAGAGAGGAAGAACCGAGTCCTACAAGAGGCTGCTCGAAACATGCTCAATGAGTACTCATTACCGGGGTACTTGTGGGCCGAAGCTGTAAACACAGCTTACTACATGCAAAATCGAGTCCTCATTCACAAATTTCAAGGGAAGACTCCTCATGAACTTTGGTTTGGAAAACCACCTACGGTTAAACATCTTAGGGTGTTTGGTTGTAAGGTGTTTATTCTAAACACCAAGGACCACCTTGGAAAGTTCACGGCAAAAGCTGATGAAGGGATACTGGTCAGGTACTCTCTAGTCAACAAAGCTTACAGAGTCTATAACAAGAAATCTAGATTGGTTGAAGAGTCTTCTGATGTTGTCTTTGAAGAAATTTCCAAAGTAAATGATCAATCAGAAGATGTTGAAGGAGCTCAATTCGAACTCAGGCAACTGGGTTTGGATGAAAGTCCAAATGTTGTAGATGGTGGTGATGAGTCTGATGACGGTGAGCCTAGACAACTTATAGATCAGCCGGATCCTGAGGCTGAGCTTGTGTCTAGTGACACCATACAAGAAGCACCACCAACACCAAGGACAACTAGGTTAGCCTCTAGTCATCCCCAAGACTAAATTGTTGGAGACATCCATCATGGGGTTAGGACTAGATCATTCTTTAGGAATCTTGCTAATGAAGTTGCCCTAATTTCCGAAATTGAACCTAGGAAAATTGACGAAGCACTAAATGATCCCGATTGGATCATTTCCATGCAAGATGAACTAGGCCAATTCGAAAGAAGTCAAGTTTAGGACTTAGTCCCTAGACCCAAGAAGACCACCATTATTAGAACCAAATGGGTCTTCAAAAATAAATTGAACCATAAGGGAGAAATCATAAGAAACAAGGCACGCTTAGTAGCCAAGGGCTACAGTCAAGTTGAAGGTCTTGATTACGATGAGACCTATGCTCCCATGGCACGATTAGAGTCCATCCGATTGATGCTTGCATTTGCAGCACATCGTGGTTTCAAGCTTTATCAAATGGATGTCAAATCGGCCTTTCTAAATGGTTTAATAAGAGAAGAGGTCTATGTTGAATAACCTCCGGGGTTTGAGAATATCGAATTCCCAAACCACGTGTTCAAGCTCAAGAAGGCGCTCTACGGCCTTAAACAAGCACCCCGAGCTTGGTATGAGCGATTATCGACATTCCTCATTGAAAAAGGTTTTGTGAGAGGACAAATAGACCCTACACTATTTCTAAGGAGAGATGGTGATAATATATTTGTAGTCCAAGTGTATGTCGATGACATAATTTGCAGCTCAAACAACAAGGGCTATTTAAATGAATTTATTGGACACATGGAGAGTGAATTTGAAATGAGTCTAGTGGGAGAGTTGACTTTCTTCCTTGGACTTGAAATCAAGCAAACTCGTGATGGAATCCATATGCACCAATCGAAGTATACTCAAGAGATGCTCCGAAAATTTAACATGAGTGATTCGAAGGAAGTTGCCACTCCCATGGCTACAAACACACGTTTAGACAATGATGAGAGTGGTAAACCTGTTGACCTAACTCAATACCGGAGCATGATAGCTAGTTTGCTATACCTCACAGCTAGTCGACCTAATATACTCTTTGCTGTGGGTATGTGCGCTAGGTATCAAGTCTGTGCCAAGGAATCTCATTTAATTACGGTTAAACGAATTTTGAGATACCTTAAGGGCACAATTGGAGTTGGTCTTTGGTGTTGGATCGAGAAGAACGATAGAGGGGGGTGAATATCTTAAGTCGTTTCGGATTGAAAAAGAGAAAATGCAGCGGAAAAATTAAAACAAAACAATACACAAAACACCAAGATTTTACTTGGTTCGGAGTCGCGGTCGGCTCCTACTCCAAGGCCCACAGTCGTTGACCGTTTACTGCGGGCAATTATATATGTACGCAAAAACAGTTTACAAATAGATGTTACAATTTCAGTATAGTGAACAAAGAAAAGACAGCTCTTCGTTACCGACGTCCGGTGTGAAATGTATTTCGGAACAGAGGGACTAATAAAACATAGCAATTATGAACAGTACAAAGTCTAAAACCAATGTAATTTTGAAAAAAAAATTCATACTCCCCCTGAAAAATAATTGTGTTATAAAACAACAATTAACTTAACTCTTAACTTTGACCTTAATAGTTGTGTTATAAAACAACAATTAACTTAACTCTTAACTTTGACCTTTCCTCCCCATTTGACATATATCAAAAAATATTTATGGGTGAACAACATATCTAACAGGGATATTTGAGTTTTTCTAAGTGCTTCATGTTTTTGACAAAGTATTTTTCAAAAATAGAGTAAAAGCATTTTCCCTATCAAAACTTTTTACACTAGATAATTTTTCATTATGAAAAGTTTTGCAGGCCTAAATTTTGAAACAAACTTTTACTTACAAGGCCAAAAAAAATTTTGCTTAGGCAAAATTTCCATTCTTCAAGCTAAAAATTCAACTTTGGGAAAAAATTTTGTTTACTAAAGAAAATTTTGCACATTTAGACGAATTTGCTTGGAAACACTTTGTGCATTTTAAAAAATATAATTCTTAAGAAATTTCTAGACAAGTTTTTTTTTTAAAAAAAATCTTGTTTACTAAGGAAAATTTCACATAAAAAAATTGAAATACTTAGAAACTTTTGCTTTACTTTTGAAAAAAAAATCCTTTTTCTCTTTCTTTCTCTCCCCCTTAATGTGAAACTCTTCTCCTTATGTTTTAGACCATTTCTAAGATACACTTTCATTAAAAAGGGCAAAAAAAGTTTAAGGAAGAATTTAATTTCACTTTTTCAACTCTCCCCCTTGGCTATATATCAATAAAAAACTTTTGAAAAATATATTTTGAAAGAAATTTTAAAATTTGTGTATCAGAGCTTAAGAGTCTTGAAAATATAAAAATACTTAGCATAATTCTTAAAAGTATAGCAAAAAGCTTTAAATTGCAAAACTCCACTTTGAAAGGTATTTAAAAAAATTGTAATTGTAGGCAAGTCTTTTAGAAAATTCACGCACTTAGAACACTATTGCATTGAAAAATATTAGTACTTTTGAAAACATTATATAGAAGTACTTTTGAAAGATATTATGCATTTTTGAAGATATAAGTACTTTTGAAGATTATGTATTTTTGAAAAATATAAGTACTTTTTGAAGATTATGTATTTTTGAAAAATATAAGTACTTTTTGAAAAAAATGTTATGCATTTTGAAACCATAATATTTTACTTGACTAGGTTTCTTTTCCAGTCTGACACAATCCTAGGAATCCTTGTTAACTACAAGGACATTTTCCTAAGTATCCTAGAAATTCTCAAAACTCAAGCAAATATTATTTCAAAAGGTATTTCAAAAATAATTTTATAAGCCAAAAAACATTTTAAAATAATAATATTTTGTAAGACAAATTACTTATATTTTCGACACAATTTTGAAAATATAGTGTATGGAAACATATTATTTAAAAATGTTTAATAACTCTTTTAATTTGACCTCCCCCTAAACTTGACACAATCCTTGGAAGCTTGTTGACAATAAGTATTCTTCATCTGAGTTCTTAGGGTTTAGTTCAGATCAAAAGAATTATTTAATAATTTCAAAGATAATTGCCAAAGAAAATACTTGTTAGAAATAATTTCTTTTAGTTTAGACTCCCCCTAAATTTGACACATCCTAGGAGTCCTTATAAATCATGAAGTGGGCCTTCCTCTGTGTCTTTAGGGTTTATTAAAATCAAAAGAATAGTTTGAATAACGGTATGGTAATACAATTTTTGAAATTCAAATTCAAACTATTTTTTGTCAAATTCGAATCTAACACAAATTCTCGGTTAATTGTAGATTCAAACATTTTTTTAAAAACAACTATTTTCAAAACTAATTCAATTTTTTTTAAATAAATCATAATTTTTCAAATTAATTCTAACTAAATCTGTCTCACAAAAACTATAAGGATAACATGATTGATAACCCTAGATCCAGTGAGACAGCAAACTTAATCAAAATTCATTTAATAACTGCATTGTTGCTTAAATACAAACATTTAGTTTAGAACGGCATTAATCTAACACTAGTCAAACCATGGTCAAACCATGGTTAGACCAGTCAAACCTGAACAAACAGGTCAAATCTGGTCAAAAGCAGTCAAACAAGTCTATCAAAACAAAATTAGACAAAAAACTGTCACCTCGGGCGCCCGTGACCCTTAGGGCGCCCCCACCCTTCTCTCCTCCATCCTTCAAGACAAAAGGCTGCAAAAGTAGCCATTGAGGGCGCCCAAACCCTTGCGGGCGCCCCGAGGCTCTGATACCACTTGTTGGATCGAGAGAATACGATAAAGGGGGGTGAATATTGTAAGTCGTTTCGGATTAAAATAAAGAATACGCAGCGGAAAAATTAAAACTAAACAACACACAAACACCAAGATTTTACTTGGTTCGGAGTCGCGGTCGGCTCCTACTCAAGGCCCACGGTCGTTGACCATTTACTAGGGGCAATTCTATATGTGCGCAAAGAGTTTTACAGAAAGATTACAGTTGTAGTATAAAACAAATGAAATGATAGCTCTTCGTTACCGACGTCCGGTGTGGAATGTATCTCGGAGCAGAGGGACGTCGTCGGCGCTTGTATCTCGAGTTGGGAGGTTTCTGGAGCAGCGCGCTTGAGTAGAAGAGCGTAATTGCGTTGGAAGCAGTGATTAAGAAGCCTTGGGGGTCGAGGGCTTTATATAGTAGGTCTGAGGGTGCCCTCCATGTGGCCTTTGATCCGCAACAGTCTCGGTCAGCGTTTTATCCCTCCAAAATAGGGATCGAACCTTGACGGGGGCACCGGGAAGCAAGGGGCACCCTGGTTGACTCTTTCAGCGGGCTTCTCGACTTGATGAGGTTTATCCACTTCGCTGGCCTAGGCGCGGGGCGCCCTGGGAACTGGGGGCGCCCTGGTGCCTGGGGGCGCCCTGGGAACTGGGGGCGCCCTGGTACCTGGGGGCGCCCTGGTGCCTGGGGGCGCCCGGGAGCATGGGGGCACCCCCCCCAGTAAGCTTGCGAAGTGGTTTCTTGCTTAACTTGTTTTGCCTTAACCTTGGGGGCGCCCGGGACACTGAGGGCGCCCTACTCAGCTGTTGCCTCTCTCCTTTGAGGCGCTCTGAGCTGCAGACACTCATTCCTTCGGTCCTACATCCAGGGTTAGTCCAAAACAACATAAAGCAATCAAGTATTAGTTTTATACAGCCTTAGTTGTCTTGGTTCTGACTTTGGGTCTTCTAAAATGGAGGCCTAGGTCGAACCGACGCCTACTGTTCCCTCGACGGGGAACGCGTCCTCACCTACTCCTCCAGGAGAGTTTACCTTTTGCCAACCGGCTTCTCTGGTTGGACTTTTGCCTAGCAGTCCTTCGCTAGGGCTTTGTATCCTGGCATTCCTTCACCAGGTGCCTAGCAGCCCTTCGCTAGGTCTTTATTTCCTGGCAGTCCTTCGCCTGGTGCCTAGTAGCCCTTCACCAGGACTTTGTTTCCTGGCAGTCCTTCGCCAGGTGCCTAGTAGCCCTTCGCCAGGACTTTGTTTCCTGTCAGTCCTTCGCCAGGTGCCTAGCAGCCCTTCGATAGGACTTTGTATCCTAGCATTCCTTCACCAGGTGCCTAGCAGCCCTTCTCTAGGACTTTGTTTCCTGGCAGTCTTTCACCAGGTGCCTAGCAGCCCTTCGCTAGGACTTTGTTTCCTGGCAATCCTTTGCCAGGTGCCTAGCAGCCCTTCGCTAGGACTTTGTTTCCTGGCAGTCCTTCGCAGGGTGCCTAGCAGCCCTTCGCTAGGACTTTTCCTGCACACTTGAGTAACATTATTAGATCACCAATAATACTTAACTTTGAACCCTTTGCCAATATCAAAACAAGGTTCGATATGGTGCTTCCTGCACCAACATTTGGTAGCCCCGTACCGAGTCGTTTGACCTAATTGGCTATACCGATTCCGACTATGCTGGGTGCAAGTTGGATCGGAAGAGCACGAGTGGGGGATGCCAATTCTTAGGATCATCCTTAGTTAGTTGGTCAAGTCGGAAGCAACATTGTGATGCTCTCTCCACGACCGAGGCAGAATATATCGCCATGGGAGAGAGTATATTGTAATTGTTATGGATGATTCATACATTAGAGGACTATGGATTAAGCTACAAAGGTGTGCAAGTGTTGTGTGACAACATTAGCACAATTAACCTAACTAAGAATCCAGTCCATCATTCTAGAACAAAGCATATTGAAGTGTGTCACCACTTCATTAGAGATCATGTTCCTAGAGGAGATATTGTACTCTCACATGTGAAGGATCGAATGTGTCCGCTAGAGGGGGGTGAATAGCGTTTCGAACCCCTTTTCTTCCTACACGGTTAGTGTGCGCAGCGGAATATACAATAAAAACAATCAAACAAATACTAACCAATACTAACACGAGGATTTACTTGGTATCCACCCCGGCCGGGTGACTAATCCAAGAATCCGTTGGTGGATCACTCCTTAGATAACCTCCGGCTAGCTCTCGTCGCTCCTTGTGGGTGGAGAAACCTCACCACAACACCTTGAGAACCTCTGAGCACAAGACTACTGTTTGGCCCTTAACCAAGACCAAACTCGTCAAGGATCTCAGCCACTACGAAGTCCTCTTTAAATAGGACTCGGGCTGAAACCCTCGCTACCAGTCGACTGCCCCCAAGGCAGTCGACTGGTGCCACTGAAATTTGACCGTTGCATCCCAACGTTCGAATTCTCAGCCAACTCACCAGCCACCTACCAGTCAACTGCCCCCTGGGCAGTCGACTGGTCCCAGGCTGAGACACTTCTGTGAGTTCCATCAGTCGACTGCCCCCAGGCCAGTCGACTGGTCTACTCACCCACCTAAGGTTACCCTTCCTGAGTACATTCCACTCCGCACTCAAACCCTAGGATTTCCCGAGTACAATCACACAACACTCGTACCCTCATGACTCGACTGACTCCTCATCCGCAGCCTCGACTGTTACCTTCGCGCCCTCTTCATCTTCGGCTCCCGTCCCTCTGATGCACGCAAGCCTCCAGCTTGCCTCCATGCCATCCTTCACGCATGCCTCAAAGTCCGCGCCCTCAGCTCATTGTCCCTGCTCCATCAAGGTCCCTCGGGTGCACACAAGCCTCCAACTTGTCTCCATGCCACCCTTCACCGTACCGAGACCGTCCAGTCAAGTCAATATGTGTACCTGTACAACCTGCACACTCAACATACACATATAAGAACACAAGGGTAAACCTAACTTAAACCCTTTGCCCAAACATCAAAACACATGGTCACTCAAGACCACAGATTGCCTCAACAATCTCCCCCTTTTTGATGTTTGGCAATACGTTTAAGGTAGGGAAAGCAAAATAGTAGTCAATAGCAAAAACAATGCTAAAACATGCATACGCAATGCATACATGGATCCTATCCCAAGGCATCCCACACCTAACCCTCCAAGTTAGGACATTTTCACACTTAACCCTCCAAGTTAGGATTTTTCCACACCTAACCCTCCAAGTTAGGATTTTCCCACACCTAACCCTTCAAGTTAGGAATTTTCACACCTAACCTTCCAAGTTAGGAATTTTCTACACCTAACTCCCCAAAGTTAGGAATTTTCACCAAAATGGGCTTTTTAAAGTTTCTCCCAAGCTCCCCCTACATTGGACTTACAAAGGCTTTTTAAGAACCTCTCCAAGGTTCCCCTCACGTCAAGAATAGAGCAATCATGCTCTCTCTTAATCTTAGCTCCCCTAAACCTAGGGTTTCTAGCAAAGGAGTGTTTGGTTTTCCAACTTATACCCAACACTTCTCCCCTTTTTCCTAACATCAAAAAGAACCCAACAATATCCCAATTATTTATTCTTTCAATCCCCAATGATTATAAACAATGTGTACTAACCCCCCCCCCCCATACACTTGTTTTTCATCATTTGGATACATACCCAGCTGCTGAAACTTAATTCAGCCATTACCAGTCGACTGCCCCAAATGGCAATCGACTAATACTCTGAAAATCAGAATTTCAGCCTTTCTGACTAAATTCAGAAATGCGCCAGAAATTTCACAAATCTCCAAAAATTCCCAAATTTTGTGGAGACATTTGTGGTACCCATACCTACTTGGAAAAAATACATTCCAAAATGTATCTATCACAATTCCCAAGTTTGACATAAAACTCAAAACTAGCTAAAAACTTCAATCAAACCATGACCTAAAGTCGTAGTTTTGGTTTTCTCTTGATGTCTTTGCCCATGCCAACCCACAATGCATCCCTAGCATTGATTTACATGGCAATTACACACCAAAATCCAATTTTCATGCAATATGACCCCAATGTCATATTTCCATGCATGAAACTCAAAAACACCGTGCCAAACTCCAAGAATTGAGACTCAAGTCCGTCTTCAACTCTTTTGGAAAACTCCATGGTCCATCTAGACCTCTAGGAGCAACCCTCCCAAGGTCCATTCACCATATATCCCAAAGGCTCCTAGAGCTCCCCCTAGAGCTCTTAGCCCTAGCCACCTCCCTAGGTGACTCAACCATCACTAGGCCACACCGGTGTACCTCCGGTGACTCTTGGCCTACAAACTCAACCCTCTTAACCTTGGACCCCTTGTCCTTAATTAAGACCTTTTTATTCCCTTTAAATGGCATTCCCTTGCCATTTTTGGACTCCCCCTTCTTGCCATAATCATATGCTATCCTAGCATATCTCTTTCCCTTGGCATGGGAGATCTTAGATCGGTATCCTAGACCCGATCTATCATTGGTGCGGTTTAGGCCACCCAACACCATATCCAAATCCTTAGATCCAACCGTGAAGCTTTCTAGGGTCTTTTCTAATGTATCAAACCTTGCCCTCAAGGAAGGCTTGATTTTCCCTTTCTAGAGTTCTAACCTTAGAACCCATATGTCCACCTTTGACATTCCCAGGACTACCCATTTTCCTAGGCACATTCCTTCCCTTCTTGGGATTAGTGTCATGATCCTTAGGTCTAGAAGTCTTGAGTTGATCATGATGCATGTCTTTCCTAGGGTTTTGATCTATCTTGTTAACCCTAGTCCTATCATTATATTTAAAACCGAAATTTTGCACCATTAAGCATTTTTCATTAAAACTAGCATGCATGGATGGGTAATTAACATGATTTTTAAAATGCAAAGAAGAACTTGAAATTGAATTACTTTTTAACCTAGGGTTAGGAATTACCTCCCTTACTCTTGAAGTTCCTCCTTGATGTGATCTTTGCTTCCTCCTTTCTTCTTTCTCCCATCTCCTCAAGTGTCCCATTTTCTTGAGCTCTTTCTTCCTTGGACACTTGGTGTGGTAGTGTCCTAGCTCTCCACATGTATAGCATCGGATTTTCTTCTTCTTCTCTTGGGCTTCTCCAATCCTACACTTCATGTTAGAATTTAATTGAATTGAAATAGGTCTGGAGGGTACCTCCTTTTTACCTTTCGGTCACTTGTCCTTGTAGTGCCCTTTTTCGTTGCACCCAAAGCATGTGATGTGGTCCTTTTTCTTTGCTTTGGTGGAGGTGGAGGCTAGGTTGACTTCTTCTTCAACCTTAGATGAATTGGATGCTTCCTCTTGTTCCGGCATTGTTGAGAGTCTCTCCTCCCCCTCAATCCTTGACATTGACACCTCCTCTTCTTGTCTTGATACGGTGGATGACTCCTCACTTGATTGTACCATTCCAATTGATGAAGTTGATAATTTCTCTTTCTCTTGGTCTTCTTGAACACTAGAAATTATTTCTTCGGCCTCTTCCACCAATTGACCTCGTGTAGGGTTTTTATGGACTTCTTCTATCTATTTCCATAATTCATGTGCATTTTGATATTCTCCTACACAACTCAAAACATGGTTAGGCAAAATATTAATCAAAATATTTATTACCTTCTCATTGGCCCTAGATTGCTCTTGTTGTTCTTGATTCCAATATCTAGGATGAAGCTTCTTTCCGTGCTTGTCCTTTGGAACTTCGAAAGGCTCTTCAAGCGCAATCCGGAGGTCCCACTCCATTCCGAACCATGTCTCTATCCTCGACTTCTAATACCCGAAGTCTTCATGGTCGTAGGGCAGTGGAGTGTAGATGTCGTCCCCAAATTTATCTTCCATGTTTTCTCCTCCTCTAGGGTGTGCTCTCTCGGCGATTAGTCCGATCAGGAGCGGTCCTTCGCTCTGATACCAACTGAAGGATCGAATGTGTCCGCTAGAGGGGGTGAATAGCGTTTCGAACCCCTTTTCTTCCTACACGGTTAGTTTGCGCACCAGAATATACAATAAAAACAATCAAACAAATATTAACCAATGCTAACACGAGGATTTACTTGGTATCCACCCAGGCCGGGTGACTAATCCAAGAATCCGTCGGTGGATCACTCTCCGGATAACCTCCGGCTAGCTCTCGTCGCTCCTTGTGGGTGGAGAAACCTCACCACAACACATTGAGAACCTCTGAGCACAAAGACTACTGTTTGGCCCTTAACCAAGACCAAACTCGTCAAGAATCTCAGCCACTATGAAGTCCTCTTTAAATAGAACTCGGGATGAAACCCTCGCTACCAGTCGACTGCCCCCAGGGCAGTCGACTGGTGCCACTGAAATTCGACCGTTGCACCCCCAACATTTGAATTCTCAGCCAACTCACCAGCCACCTACCAGTCGACTGCCCCCTGGGCAGTCGACTGGTCCCGGCTAAGACCCTTCTGTGAGTTCCATTAGTCGATTGCCCCCAGGCCAGTCGACTGGTCTACTCACCCACCTAAGGTTACCCTTCCTGAGTACATTCCACTCCGCACTCAAACCCTAGGATTTCCCGAGTACAATCACACAGCTAGCACTCGTACCCTCATGACTCGATTGACTCCTCATCCTCAGCCTCGACTGTTGCCTTCTCGCACTATTCATCTTCGGCTCCCGTCCCTCGGATGCACGCAAGCCTCCAGCTTGCCTCCATGCCATCCTTCACGCATGCCTCGAAGTCCGCGCCCCTCAGCTCATTGTCCCTACTCCATCAAGGTCCCTCGGGTGCACACAAGCCTCCAGCTTGTCTCCATGCCACCCTTCACCATACCGAGACCGTCCAGTCAAGTCAATATGTATACCTGTACAACCTGCACACTCAACATACACATATAAGAACACAAGGGTAAACCTAACTTAAACCCTTTGCCCAAACATCAAAACACATGGTCACTCCGGACCATAGATTGCCTCAACAACATGTAGAGTCCAAATCGAACCTAGCGGACATTTTCACTAAACCACTCCTCAAGAATGAGTTTAGCTTCTTACGAAGGGAGTTGGGAATGTGTTGTGCACCATAGAATTAAGAGCTTTTAAAATCCTTCATGATCAATTCAAATTGTTGGGAACAATTGAGTAACTTTGGGACATCTCACACAAACTATAAGGTTTAACAAAATATTTTTGTTTGCTAGAAATGGGGTGAGATGCTAAGATCAACTTAATTTCTCAAAATGTCAATGCATCCCTTGAGAAATTAGGTTGACGAGACAATAATCACTACGATGACCAAGTATGGGGAAAACCAATGCATAACATATGTGTACTTGGCTCCATGATCATACTTGGACATTCCAATCAAAGAAACTTGATTGGAGACTTGAATTTGATACAAATTTGGTTAAAAATTGATTGAATGTTTGTGTTTGAGTTTGCCTCCACTTGGGTGGAGCAAATTGATTGTTAAACCCATAAGGACCTTTGATTCTTCTTAAAGGATCAATTATAGTCAAGGGATCACTTCCAAGATCGATAATTTTCATCAGAACTTATCAGAAATCGATAGGCAGTCTGAAACTGACATTTCAGATCGTATCAAAAAAATTCAGGGAGCCTGATCGGTCACCCGACCGATCAGGAGTATGTCTGATCGGTCCAACTGACCGATCCAATCGAATTGCGATACTCCTCTGCAATCTCTCTGTGTTGGCCTGGATCAGTCCCCAGACCGATCTGGCCCCCTGTGTGGATCGGTCCACAGATCGATCAGGAGGCTCACAGAAAATTTCGAAAACCCACTGATCGCTTCCTGATCGATCAGCTGATCGATCAGGAGCCTGCCTGATTAGTCACCCGACCGATCAGGACCAGGCCAGACCGATCAGGCTGGAGTCTGATTGGTCTGGGCGCTCCCAGATCGAACGGTGATCCGTTCGATCACATTAAATTTCGGTTGGTGGACCGATCCACCAACCTATTAACTTCGTGTAAACCCTACATCCCCAAGCCCTAGCGCCGAAACTCCTCATCCTCCGTGCGATCTACTTGCTGTGCGTGAGTTCCCCCTGTGCTTCTTCCTCTTGCGCGTGAGTTTTGGGTTGGCGCTCGAGTTGTCCTGCTAAGGTTTCCTGTGAGCTCTTCTCCTTCCTGCACCAAGTTAGGCGAGACATGTGTGAGCTCTGCGGTGCGAGCTCTCCCTGTTTCTTCTGTGAGCTTTTTGAAGTCTCTTTCTCGCTCAAGCTCTTGAGCTCATCCTCTGTGCAAGTTCTCCTTCAAGCTCTCAGGATCTTCTCAATCAACTTGATGGCACCAAAGTAAGCTTTTTGTGCGATTTTCATTTGGTGTTTATCATTCTTACAGTTATCATGTATTTGGGCTAATCATAATTTGTCTCTTAATGTGTTTTCTTTTTATGGTGTGACCTTTTCCCTGTCATGATCTTACCATGACCTTAATCCTACTGATTAAACCTATTTTCATTTGAACATCTTCTATTATAATTTATGTGATCCATGCCTTACACTACAAATTCATTCGTGTGCCATGTATTTCTTCAATTCAAATCTGTGTCTTGATTATAATCTCACTTCACTTGATCCAATCGATTGCCATGATTTATTCCCAACATTTTTGAAAGTCATCTAAGGGAAAAGAACCCGCAGACGGGTCCTCCAAGGGAAAAGGCCCTTCATCATCTGCCCCTTCTCGAAGGCCTCAGCCTTCTTCGAGTTCCCATTTCCCTAACGCTGCTTGTGAGCAAGCATTCCAGTCCCGGACCTTCAAGTTGCTTCCTTGTAGTTCCATTGATGGACCTTTCCTGACTGAGCATTGTCCCTCCATTGTGGAAGTGATTACCTTCTACAACCTCGGCTTTCTCCTTTCCCTTGAGCGGACAATCAACTATGATCTCGTGTCCAAATTCTACAATAATTTGCAACAAGGGCCTCAAGAAGGTTTTGAATTCACGACCCCGGGTAGCAAAGAGGAACCTTGATTTTTCCTATGACATCTTGGCAGAGTATCTTGGCGCTCGTCGATCGCCGAACTTTTATTCTATCTACCCAGAGCTTCCTGACCCCTTATTGCCTCCTTTTGCGGACGTCACCCACGATGGTATTTATCAGCACTTCTTTGGCCACCCTCGACCAGCTGGTCTTGATGAGTTAGGGCCTGACTTTTCGACTTTTGCGGCCTTTCGTCTTTCCCCTACTGATTACGTTCTGTTCAAGATAATCACCAACTGCATTTTGCCGATCACCTCAAAACCCTTAACTGAGATCCAACCTTACCACTGCTTGATGCTCTATGGCATGCACCGCCATCTTGACTTTGATATTATGGAGAGCATTTTTCAGTCGATCATTTCCTATCGAGAGCCCAGTCGTCGCACTATGTATATGTCGTTTGGTCACGTCATCACTGACTGACTTATGTCAATAGGTATTGATGTAACCAAGGGCAGGACAGTGCCCATGGTTAGATAGGATTGTCGAGTTGGCAGGCGGGCATGTGCCAAGTCTGGCATCATCATCAGAGATCAGGATCGGGCTCTTGTGTGGAAGGACGGGCGGGGTCTTGGAGAGCTACCCAGGGGCACACACATTCAGGCACCGGCAAATGCTGCTGCTCAGTAGGAGGCGTCCATACCAGCAGCGGATTATGTTTATGAGCTAGATCCAGACCTGCGCTGGCAGATTTTAGAGCTTGATCGGACCATCCAGCATGATCTTCATTTGAGCGAGCTCTTGCGAGAGGAGGTCCGGTCTGGGTTTCAGGTTTTCGACCGCAGACTGCTGACGATCGAGTCTGACGTCTCTGGGGTCCGCTCCAGGCAGGAGACATGGCATGAGGAGTGGCGCAGTTGGGCAGCTGGTCATCCATACCAGCCTTCATCTACTGGAGCTGTACCCTCTGGCAGTACCGCACCGGGGTCCTTCGTACCTAATGATGACACGATTGATGACCCGATGCAGGCTGACCCCCCGGGTGACGATTGACTATGGATGTACTCTGCCTCTGCCCGTAACTTGACTATTTGACTGTTTGGATTATATGACTTTATGGCTGTATACCTATGATTTGCCTTTTATGGCTTTTTGCTTTGTTCAACTTGACTTTAATGCTATGTGATGCATCTGACGCTATGATTGATTTTTATGTTTGACTTACTATATTATGCTTATTGTTAGTTTATATGATTGTTCATATGACTGCTATCATCATGTATGCCTTGCTAGATTATGCATTGTTATGCGTATTCATACTCCATGTTCATATGATACATATGATTGTTTTGCCATGCTTTATACTTATCATATGTTTTCATATGCTTTCAAAATTCAAATCAAATCTTACATTGTTTTGGGTTAAGCCCTAGGATTGAGGGGGAGTATGGTTAAACTTAACAACCCATCTAGACCCTTTTCGGTGTTTGACAAAGGGGGAGAGTGTGGTTGGTTAAGTTTAGGACGATTACAAGCTTAATCATTGTAGGGGGAGGATCCTGATTCCCCTATGAGTGTGAAATTTGCGACTATTGATTCCAAATCCCTAAACTTAAAATCGGGTTGTCAAACAACAAAAAAGGGGAGATTGTTGATCCAGTCTGACCCTGATTGTTGTTTTGGTGTTGACACCGATTTTAGTTTAGGTTGATGAGATGATTATGATTAAGTCCTGGTCGTGGACTAGGCATACCTAGTGGGACTAGGTTTGATGAAACCCTGGCTTGGAGGGTCAGGTCCTAGCCTGGAGGGCTAGGTTGGAAAAATCCTAGCTTGGAGGGCTAGGTGTGGAAAAATCCTAGCTTGGAGGGATAGGTGTGGAAAAGTCCTAGCTTGGAGGGCTAGGTGTGAAAATTCCTAACTCGGAGGGTTAGGTGATTGGAAATCCCGGTGAGTGAAGCCGGGTCCTGGTGAGTGAAGCCAGGTTGATTGGAAATCCCGATGAGTGAAGCCGGGTCCTGGTGAGTGAAGCCAGGTTGATTGGAAATCCCGGTGAGTGAAGCCGGGTCCTGTTGAGTGAAGCCAGGTTGACTGAAGTCCCAGTGAGTGAAGTTGGGCATGGAGTCTTGGTCCGAGGGACCATGCACGAGTCAGGGAAAGGCTGGAGGCTTGTTCTCGTGACTTAGAGTGGATTTGGCCTTGCCTGGATCGGTCCGGTGACCGATCAGGGAAGTTGGCACGAAGTTCCCTCGTGGATCGGCCTGGTGACCGATCCAGCTATGTCTGATCGGTCTAGTAACCGATCAGGGAGCATACAGTGAGTTACTGCTCGGCTCCTGATCGGTCTGGTGACCGATCAGGGAGCATCCAGTTTCCTTACTGCTCGGCTCCTGATCGATCTGGTGACCGATCAGGGAGCATACAGTGAGTTTGGGAACCTCACTACTCGCCTCCTGATTGGTCTAGTGACCGATCAGGGATACTGTTCAGATCGTTCCGGTGAACGATCAAGTGTTGCGAGTTCCTCACTATGACCGATCAGGATGGAGCCTGATCGGTCTGAGCATGCCCTGATCGGTCTGGTGACCGATCAGGAGGGTTGGACTGCGATGCTGAGAAATCACCCTGCAAAGGGGTGGATCGGTCTGGTGACCGATCCACGACCTGGGATCGGTCTGGTGATCGGTCCCGGAGAAGTCGCGATTTCTGATTACGCATTTGGGACCGATCAGGATGGAGCCTGATCGGTCTGAACCTAGCCTGATCGGTCTGGTGACCGATCAGGAGTCACTCTGATCGGTCCGGAGACTGATCAGTAGCTGGCAGCTTTAATTCAAAAATGCTGTCAGAGCTCTGATTGCGTCTGTTTCACTGCTGATTTGCTACTGATTTCTGCTCCTAACTTCTGATTGTTGATACTCCATTGATTTGCTGAGCTAATGAGCTGCTAAGTGTGTAGGTTACTCAGGGTTACTTCAAGGGAGTCAAACTGAGGCTTTTGCTACGACAGATTGGGCAGTTTTCCATCTCAGGTTGCAACGGACGCTGGCGACGACTGGCAGCTGACTGGGGCTCGACTGGGGCTCGGCTGAGGAGAGCTCAGGGAGTCCAGGAGAGGTCAGGGTAGCTGGGTTGTCTCAGATGAGCAGCTGGGAGCTGCAGTGGAGCGTCAGTGGCAACGCAGGTTAAGAGATGAGATGAGAAGTGGTGAAGAAGTAGTTCTCAACCATCGAAAGCTTCGCTCCATCACTTGTGCGATTACTCTGATCTGTTGATCTATTGTTTGTGAAGCAACCTGCTGTTACTTGAGCACTTGGGAAGAAGAAACAAGAAGCTTGGCGAGTCCATCAGCAAGAAGACACGAAGAAGGGAGTTCTTGCGTGAGATCTATGCTGAGTGGAGCTCGGTGAGAAGTTTACTTGTGTTCTTGAGGTTCTAAGTGCTCAGTAAGATTTCTTTTTGTGTTTCCTATACTTAATACTTCATTCATCTTGAGACGCTGTGGAGAGGTTACTCCACCGAGAAGGAGGTTGCTTTCTATCCGAATTTTTCGGGGCTTGATCTGCCGACGATCAAGGGATCGCCCACCTTAAGGGCACGCCAAGGAATAGGGGCAAGTTATCCCTGAACCTTGTAAATCCTCTTTGTTAGCGTTTTCGTTTGTCTTTCATTTCTGCACTTTGTTTTTGCTGTATTGCTTCCGCTGTGCTACTAACCATAAGTGCAGAAGTTCATAAAAGAAAGCGATTTTTGGTGTCTGGCTACATTTACCCCCCCCCCCTCTCTAGCCATCCAAGTTCCAACACAGTACTCCTCAAACGGCGTTGGTGACTAAGCGGTCCAACTCCTCCCGTGTCAAAATGATGGGTTGTCCTTCTGGTTCCACCATCGTAGTGTTCCTTCTGGTGTTTAGACTAGGTTCCCATAGACGACGCCAAAACTTATTTTAGAAGTGAACGACGAGGATGACGAATCACCAAAGTGTAGCCTGAGGTGACAACGGGGAGGGAGAACGCTGGTGCCTGTGAAATTAACATGAGCATAAAGAGGATACACCTGAAGGAGTTCCGGTGGAGCCCTCTCCAACCCTCAAGTCAGAAAACTCTGTAGTAGGGAGCAAACGAGAAAAAATATTAGAGTTTAGTTTTCACCGTGACCCAGAGACTTCACCTGGGTGCCGAAGCACCTTATATACTCGATGTCTCTCCTTCCCATGATCCTCCGTTGTTTGGCAGCTGTTCTCCTCTTAGGAAGGCCGATAATAGCCACCACAACCATTAAGTCCATTATTATCATACGTTACAGGCAATAATTACCTGTTGCGTTTCTTATTCTAAAGGGGGGAGGGTTTGAAGCTTTTCAGTCTATTTTCTACTCCTCGAACTGCTCTTTGGGCTCCACTTTTCCAAGTTGGTCTCAGAGCTCTGCTTCCCAGTCTAGTTTTGGAGATCCTCCCGATCTAGTCTTGGGGACTCTTCTTCCCAATCTGGTCTCAGGGACTCTCCCGATCCAGTCTCGGGGACTCTCCTTCTCAATCTGGTCTCGGAGACTCTCTTTCTCAATCTGGTCTCGGAGACTCTCCTTCCCAATTCAGTCTCAAGGACTTTTCTTCCCGATCTAGTCTCGGGGAGACCTTCTTCCAGATCTGGTTTCGGAGACTTTCTTGCTGGGCTAACCTCTGGTATTCCAACATGGTTAATCCTGCCACGTAGCTTCTTCGTATCATGTGTCTTCCCTAAAGTACTTATCCCTATCTGGAGTCATTCCGAGTTAGTGCTTATGATGAAGCAAATGCAGAGAAGCGAATGTTTGAGTTGAACCTTGTAACAGAAACAAGGGGCATGGTTGTAGCTTGTCTCAGGGCATATAGGTCTTCCCTAATTCTTTCCAAATGGATGATTTCACGTGAAAGAAGATATAACCTGCAAGTGAAGTTGAGAAATTAGAACTCTAAACCAATGAGAAAGACTTATCATATATGTCAAAAATCGAGTTCTAGAGCTTAGGCCACCTCCAACCCAACACCAAAATATCAAATCCATACCAAAACATTCCAACTCATACACTATATCTTATGCCAAATTTGATGTGATAAATAGTGTAACATCAAATTTGGTGATGCATTATTCATCACACCATATTTGGTATTATAATTTTTTATTTTTTTAATATTTAAAAAATCATATTATATTATATAATTAATAAAATTAAATATAATATATATTATTAAAGATCATAAATAAAAATTAATTTATAATTATTATTTTTCATAATAATAATTATGTATTATAAATTTAAATAAATATATTTAATAGTATATTTTAATTTTATTATGCATATTTATAAATATTTAATTTATTAAAAAATTTATTTATAATATAATTAATATATTTAATGTGAAAATGACACCAAAAAAAATTTGAATTGCATAAATGTAAAATACATCATCCATTATATTATATTGGCATACAAAATAAAAATAATAATGACACAAAATCAAAATATTACTAATAATCACTTAACAACATGAGTTACACTAAGCACACATAATCTTAAAAATATTCGAGAAATACAAATAAAAACGATACTGGGATACTTAAACTTAACAAATAAATACTTCAAGGAAAGAGTATATAATATGAGTTACTATTTAGTTGATAGTATATACTCAAAATGGCTAATATTGGTTCAAACGTTTTATGATCCACGAAGTAGAAAGAATAAATTATTTGCAATGAAGCAAGAAGTATGTAGAAAGGATGTTGAGCGAGCATTTGCCGTGTTCTAATCACGCTTTGCAATTATTGTAGGACCTTCATGTTTTTGGCGGACAAATATTTTATATGATATCATGACATCATGTATAATTATGCATAATAAGATAATTAAAGATAAACGTGATTTAAATACACCAATCGTGGAACACTTCGAGGTGCCAACTCCAGATGTTGAGCGAGCAGTAGATGATCGTACTCGATTTAAAGATTTTTTAATTCAATATAGACAAATTAAAGACAAAGAAGCTCTTATTGCCCTTCGAAATGTACTAATTGATCATATATGGAAATAATATAGTAATTTTGAATGTTAACTTCCTATGATATTGTATTTTCAATTAAGTGTCATTGTCTGTTTTATATTAGTAATATATTTTATCTTAATTATATGTGATTTTATAATATTTTTAAAATATATTTATGTCCGAATAATTATGAAATAAATATTAAAATGAAAATTATAATTTTTTATATATATTAATTGATGTAAACTTTTAAAAAAATAATTTATTAAATATAAATGAAGTATTAATTTTAATTATAATAATTATCATAAAATGATTACTAAATTAAAATGTATATCAATAATTAAATTATGAATAAATGAATAAGAAAAAATAAAATATTCTAAAACTTTTTGGCATAATATGTATGAGTGGGTTGGAGCTGAAATAATGTTTGACGTTAAAATTATATTATTAGTGTGAAAATGACACCAAATATGATGTTAAGAATTGGAGATAATCTTATTATCTATAAGATCAACTCAGGCGCCTTGGAACATTTTTCATTTCCAATCCTACCACGTCTAAAGGAGGTGTCGGGTTCATTATATTCCTCTTTCTTGCAATTTCAGTTATGTCAAAAACAGGATCAGTCACTTGTATTATATAATAGTGGTTCCTGTGATGCAACATATGGAATGAAACCTCAAAGAAAGAACAATTCCATCCATTTAACAGAGGAAAAAAATGTCACGATGAGAGTTGACTGTTTAGGATTTTAATAAAAAAAACAAACACAATAGTCTTGCTTGGACTGTTGCTCTACAACTCCCATTCCTTTGGAAAAAAATCAGAACAGAGATGAGAATTTTAGCACATGAAACTAAAAGAAAGAAAAATAAAAAAATACCCCATTTTATTAGAATCGCAAAACAGAATTCTTTTTTTTTTTATCTATTATTAAAATAGCCCTTCATTTCGTGCATTTTTATTCTAAAAAATATCATTATTTTTAAATTATTGTAACAATTAAAGATCATAATTAATATATAGTTGTAATAGTTTTAATTACTACTATATAATATTAACTAGCGTTAATAAAAAAAAGATCTATATAATATAATATTATTCTGTATTAATCATAAATGAAATATACATATTAGAGTTATTATTGGAGAAAAAAATAATATAATTTATCCCAAAAGGTCAGTACGAGATATTTTACAAATGAAAAATTAACTTCAAGTATGAAAAATAACTATTGCGTTAATACAATACCCTTTCTAGAATGTGAAAACCGTCTCTTAAAATGATAGTAAATAAAAAAATAATAATACTCTTTCGTCGATTCCAATAACAAAAAAAAAACGCTATTTTATCGATTCCAATTGTAAAAAAATACCCTTTCGATTTTTTAGCAGGAGTCAAGCCTCGTGCGTGGGCAATTTACTAAGCAATGTACAATTTGCCCTGGAGCATCAACTCGAGGCGAGGTTGAACGGTTGACGCATGTCAGGCAAGATAACCATTTCCCTAATGCAGATACAATATGGACATATGTGCATATTGGCGCTCTCTATGCAACTTATTCAATGCAGCCAAGACAGTTAAAACTTGAACAGTGTGGGTTACATCTATTCAAATGGAAATGGTGCTGCAGCTGATTACATTGTGATCAAGACCGAGTATTGGACTGAAAGAAAAACCAACAAGTATGCCTTTACCCTTAGCTGCTTCGCCCACATCAATGACCATTGTGCTCAGACCTTGCCCTATCACGTAAATACTTCTTCCAACAGCCACGAGGTGACAAGGTGGTCTTATAAGGTGATGAGACAACCTTCCGATCAAAGCCCATTCTTTCTGTGCATTCTCCCACTTCATAAGTCTCGTGCCTAAAGTCTCATCCAACATGTAAAGTGTCCCATCTACCACAACTGTCGGACCACATGAACACAGTGCAATTTCGTCGTCGGTAATCTGCCAAGTTGCTGATGCAGGATCGTATATCCCAGCGTAATGCAAGCCTGTCTCTGATCTGTGAATGGTGTACAGTTTTCCATCAAAAGCAATAAGCTTTACAATGTCATGGTTTGGAAGAGGATTCTCGTGTGATATCCAACTGTCTGAGTTTGAGTTGTAGACGTCCCATGATTTTGGGGATTTTGAATTAAGACCAAACCCGCTGCCAATGTAAAGTTTCTGATTCAGAGAAGTTGATGCAAAATAACACCTGTAAAATGAGACAGTAACGTATGTAGAGAAAATCATTGGAATGATGCATCTATGCTTAATAAATGGAGATCGAAACATATTGTTGTCACACATATTCTGGAAATCAGAGAAGTCTCACCATGAAGCCATTCTCTAAATAAATTAACAACGGGAGAAGTGAGCCATGAAATGAAGTATTATTACCTAGCTGTTGGCATTCTGGAAGACACTGTCCATTTGTTTGATGAAGCATCATAGCAATGCACATCATCAGTAGCATCTTCTTGCCAAGTACAACCACCTAAGAGATACAATTTCTTTTCTAAAGCTATGATGGACATGCCATCATTTTGTGAACATGGAATGCGCATACACTGCATTAGTTTCCAATTCCTGTCAGTAGGATCTGGATCTAATACATAGCATAGGTGTTCCTTTAAGTTTACTTTACACACGGCATAGACCCAACACTCTTCAGTATTGTTCTTTCGGCGACTGATATGCCACTCTTCACTACCTAATAACTCTCTCCACCTCCTTGATACACATTTAAGGACACGATGGTACCTTCTAGGAACCCTTGACAAGCAAAGAATAGCAAGGTCATCAGGAAGACCAGATATTAGTGCCACATGTGTCTGTGTATTCTTGAGATTCTCAGTGCAAGACATGGTCATGCCTACACTGCTAAGAAGAGAACAAAAGATTAAAATCAAGAATGATGCAATATGAGCATGGAAAAATCTTTAAAAAAAAAACCCCACTGAAATCGACCATTTGTTGGTTCAGGCAGAAATAAAAAATCATTGCACTTAAAAGCATTTATGAATTGTAAGGCAATTGGATTTCTCAACATGAGTAACCTATATAATATAATCATGGTTTAGATTCTGGAACTGCTGTTTCACATTGATTCCCATTTACAATCGTAACTACATTATAAAACATATCTAACTGAAATAAAACAAATCAAATAAATATCCTATACTATATTTATAAAATTGCAGTAGCAAACAATAAACGAAATGCTCATACTATATTTATAAAATTGAAGTAGCAAACAATAAACAAAATGCTCTCTCTATCGCTCTAATTGACTTTCCATATTACTTACTACCAGTACTATTAAACTCCAACATTGCAACATAGATTTTATTAACTTTCTTCATCATGTTTGTGTATCTACATTTATCCATTATATCTCATGTTTAAATCAAACATTGAACTACATATTATATCAACCAAATAGACAACTTGAAGATGAGGTCATATATTAAAAGATGAAAAAAAAATAAAAAGAAAACTGAGTACTAATAGAATAGTTGTTAATAGATGATAACAAAGGCAAGAGATGAGCAAACAGTCAATAATTATTAGAAAATAAGGCGAGTAGCATATTTGTTTCTTATTTACAGCTAAAAGCCTAAAATCGTCATCTGTACCCATAACTACAATGTTACACTTTCAAACTCAAAATTTCTAAAACTTGTTAATGCAATAGGAATTATGACTATACATTCTCAATGAGGTTCCGTGAAATGGATCTTTCCCCTTATTAAGCTCTACTCAAGGCTATAAAGAGGGAAAGATGATTTTAAAAAAAAAATTGATTAACGAGGTTGGATAACGTTGAATCTCGGGCGACCGACCCAGCCCCACAGAAGTTTTCCATCGACTGCCAAAGCAAATCGAGAAGTGCTCGCAGTGGCCGTCTAGAAGCTCAGCATTTCCCATCTCAGGGAAAGATGATTTAGATTCTATTGACAATCACTCATTTGTCATCATCTTTAATACTTTTTATGAGGATAAAAGCTAAAATCTAAATCATTCATCAAAACTGTCACTGATCCCAGGATGGCAAAGATCCAAGGAATCTAATTGTGTTCTACCTAAATCAAAATGCTTCCCCATATACTCCACTACATCTATCTTATGCATTTCCTTTTTTGCCTTCCTTTGAATCGTCCGTGAAGTCTAACTTGATCCAGTATATGACCCCCAAGAGCTGACACAGATCTGAAAATAGAATAACTAAAGCTGTCCCTCAGACAAAATCCTCCTCTTTTCAAATGCTTTATAAACTTTAGGAAACAATTGATAGGGGGGGGGGGGGGGGGGGGGGGGGGGGGGGGGGGGGGGGTGGTTCCGTCGTCTTTTTTTTCCCCCCTCCTCTCTCCGCACCCTCATCTGCACATCTGACATCGACGAAAGGGGGAAAAATAACAGACGCGGTATAAAAACCAAACCAAAAAACAAAGCAAAATAAAATAAAAGATAACCTAAACACGCAGACGATGACTGAGGCCGGCGTCGGAGAGAATCGAGAAGCGGCGTCAGAGGGGAGTATCGGATCTAGGGTTCAGAATTCGGCAAAGAGAGAAGGCAGAAGGGCGAAAGGGAATGGATCTCAGAAAATGGAGAACCAGGGTGATCCGACGACCGAAGGCCGATTTCCACAAAATCCAGAGGCGGAGAAGCGTTGTTCTTTATTTGCTAGTTTCACATTTTTCGTCCCCATAGGGATCCGGAATGATTAGTGTATCAAGATATTATCTAAGAAATCTTGAGTTCGAGTCACGTGAATTGTACTGGATTAAAATTCTAGACATTTGATGTATTAATTCTCGGCCAAACTGTATACTAATTACTCAGGGATCGTGATTTATCTTTCTCGTGATGGCCTTAAGACGGATGTGACGGGACGTTGGGTTAGCGATTTCATTTTTTTTTTTTTTTTTTTTTGTCTTAGTTTCACATCTTTCCAATTTGCCCATCGGACTTTCTAGATTCTCAAAAACTCGTGTTTTTACCCAGCTGCCTGTTTTTTTTTTTATCAAAGACAAGTTGATTAACTCACAAAACAAATCAAACCAAACTAAACCCACGCTTTGATCCTATTGGGAAAAAAAGGGATTTTATTTTCGGATAAGAAGTAAAATTTTATTTTTTTCCCCGAAATTAATAATGTAGATGAGATAATTCAAAATAAAAGTGTGTGATTTGATAATTTAAGAATCACAAATAAATTATAGAGATTTTTTTTTGGAAAGAGTAATAATTTTTATACTTTTGGACGTGACATTGATGAAAAATATTATGTATCACAAAAAATCATTTGGAACTTTAATCATTAAAGATTTTATAAATCATATAAATAAGTTTCAATATTGTCCATCAAGTCACCTCTGATATTATGGTATAGTGATAGGATAATTAGTCGCTATTTCAGATATTTCCGATTTGATTCTTAGCTACGACATATTTTGTAAGAATTTTTCTTTCAAATTAAGCGTAAACCCTGGGACACTGAGCTTTTAGACCGTCTACTATGAGCGCTTCCCGATTTACCCCAGTGATCGATAAGAAATTTCCGTAGGGCCGGACCGATCATCTCAAGTTCGTTTGCTACCTGGTCTAATATTTTTAATATTGTCCATCAAGTCAAATTCGAGTAAAAGTCAAGTAGTTATTCTCCCTTATACGTTAATCACTGTCCAAACTAATAATCTTTTTAATTTATTTCTTTCATGTTGACTTTATAATGAATTGGTGAGGACGTTAAATTGGTGAGGACGTTAAAGACGAACGAATCGTCTTTTACCACTAAAATATTATCCATCAAATACTTAATTTTTATAGTTTTAAAAATTATATTTTTTTCACCTTGTTATAAAATAATTACGTGAATTTATATGTATACTCTTTAAAATTTTTCTCTATTAATTTAAATTTACACTATTCTTAATTTATTCCATCGAATTCAGATATAAAAATATAAATATAATACAGAGACTTAAAAAGTATATTAGTTTAAAAAAAATTTAGATTTATCCATCAATTTCGACCACAGATGGATATTTATTATTTAAAAATTCATAATATTTTTTACATCTAATCCTAAAATTTATTGATGTTATTGGTTGTGTATGACCTATTGGACTTTGAAGTCCATCTATTGATCAACTTAATTAAGTTTGATGATATTTAGGAGTTAGGAGCCTTGGGATTATAAATTTAGGATAATTTTTAGTCAAAAATAAAAACGACGTCATTTTTTTCCATAATTCAATAGAGGGCGCTCCATTTTAATTTTTAATCTAAAATATTCTTTTTCACTATTTAGTCATACATTTACCTTCTTGTCCTCCAATACTTTTTCATTATTATTTCTTGTCCATATCTACTACCTAAATTTGAACGACAATTTACCAAAGGACGTACCTAAGAATTAGTATTTACCAAAAGACATATCATGGTTTCAATATTACCAAAAGGCGCATATATTTTAGTAAACTTCTTCTTATACTCCTACCGTCAAGTACTGCATGTTTTTCTCATTCTCATTCTCTTTCTCTTTCACTTTGTCAGTAACGAATTTCGAGACGGACCATAAAGAGATATTACTTTATATTTTGATTTTTATATTATGAAACCTTTCTCAAAATAAAAAAATATTGAAATTAATTAAAATATTTTTATTAAATTAAAACTAAAAGAACATTTCAACCACCCACGTTGGGCCTGAAATGGTTCTATTTCAGGCCCAACGTGGGGCTGAAATGTTTCCATTTCAGGCCCAACGTGCCCAATATTAAGGGACTTTTCTCGATTCTTTGTTATTACATTTTAACACCTCGGAGAAGTCTAAATAAACAATGAATAGTAAATTTGAACTCCTAGTAATCTCAGAAATCCACAGGAACTGAAATTTTTACAATCGGAGCTCTCTAGGTCAATCAGTGGCCTTTTAGAGTCATTGGACCTGAAATGGAAACATTTCAGGCCCACGTTGGGCCTGAAATGGAAACATTTCAGGCCCACGGCCCCAACGTGGGCCTGAAATGGTTCCATTTCAGGCCTAATGATCCTAAAAGGGCTAATGTGTCAAAACCCACTGATTGACCTAGAGAGCTCCGATTATAAAAATTTCAGTTCCTATGGATTTCTGAGGTTACAAGGAGTTCAAATTTGCTATCCATTGTTTATTTGGACTTCTCCGAGATGTTAAAATATAATAATGAAGAACCGAGAAAACACCTTTAATATTGGGCATGTTGGGTCTGAAATGGGCACGTTGGGCCTGAAATAGAAACATTTCAAGCCAACGTGGGCCTGAAATGGATCAGGAACCAATAACCTTAAAAGGCCTAATGTGTCAAAACCCACTGATTGACCTAGAGAGCTCCGATTATAAAAATTTCAGTTCCTGTGGATTTCTGAGGTTACAATGAGTTCAAATTTGCTATCCATTATTTATTTGAACTTTTCCGAGGTGTTAAAATGTAATAATGAAGAATCGAGAAGAAATCACACATTAGGCCTTTTAGGGTCATTGGACCTGAAATGGTTGGACACCTATTGTATTGGTGATATCTAATATATAGATGTTTAGACACCTAAAACATTATCTCCTACCTCTGACCTCTCTATTCATATGGAATTTTCAGAAATCCAGATATGGGAGGTCTATCAGTAGGTTTTGATCAAAATTCACTGATATTTCTAAACTACTCCTATTTGATTGGTGATATCTAATATATAGATATTTGGACACCTAAAACATCATCTCCTACCTCTACCCTCTCTATTCATATGGAGTTTTCAGAAATCCAGATATGGGAGGTCCATCAGTGAGTTTTGACCAAAACTCACTGATATTTCTAAACTACTCCTATTTGATTGGTGATATCTAATATATAGATGGTTGGACACCTAAAACATCATCTCCTACCTCTAACCTCTCTATTCATATGGAGTTTTCAGAAATCTAGATATGGTAGGTCCATCAGTGGGTTTTAGTCAAAACTCACTGATATTTCTAAACTACTCCTATTTGATTGGTAATATCTAATATATAGATGTTTGGACACCTAAAACATCATCTCCTACCTCTAACCTCTCTATTCATATGGAGTTTTCAGAAATCCAGATATGGGAGGTCCATCAGTGAGTTTTGACCAAAACTCACTGATATTTCTAACTACTCCTATTTGAGTGGTGATATCTAATATATAGATGTTTGGACACCTAAAACATCATCTCCTACCTCTACCCTCTCTATTCATATAGAGTTTTCAGAAATCCAGATATCTAAGGTCCATCAGTGAGTTTTGACCAAAACTCACTGATATTTCTAAACTGTCTATTTGATTGGTGATATCTAATATATAGATGTTTGGACACCTAAAACATCATCTCCTACCTCTACCCACTCTATTCATATGGAGTTTTCAGAAATCCAGATATGGGAGGTCCATCAGTGAGTTTTGACCAAAACTCACTGATATTTCTAAATTACTCCTATTTGATTGGTGATATCTAATATATAGATGGTTGGACACCTAAAACATCATCTCCTACCTCTAACGTCTCTATTCATATGGAGTTTTCAGAAATCCAGATATGGTAGGTCCATCAGTGGGTTTTGGTCAAAACCCACTGATATTTCTAAACTACTCCTATTTGATTAGTGATATCTAATATATAGATGTTTGGACACCTAAAACATCATCTCCTACCTCTACCCTCTCTATTCATTTGGAGTTTTCAGAAATCCATATGAATAGAGAAGGTAGAGGTAGGAGATGATGTTTTAGGTGTCCAAACATCTATATATTAGATATCACCAATCAAATAGGAGTAGTTTAGAAATATCAGTGAGTTTTGGTCAAAACTCACTGATGGACCTAATATATCTGGATTTCTAAAAACTCCATATGAATAGAGAGGGTAGAGGTAGGAGATGATGTTTTAGGTGTCTAAACATCTATATATTAGATATCACTAATCAAATAGGAGTAGTTTAGAAATATCAGTGGGTTTTGACCAAAACCCACTGATGGACCTACCATATCTGGATTTCTGAAAACTCTATATGAATAGAGAGGGTAAAGGTAGGAGATGATGTTTTAGGTGTCCAAACATCTATATATTAGATATCACTAATCAAATAGGAGTAGTTTAGAAATATCAGTGGGTTTTGACCAAAACCCACTGATGGACCTACCATATCTGGATTTCTGAAAACTCCATATAAATAGAGAGGTTAGAGGTAGGAGATGATGTTTTAGGTGTCTAACCATCTATATATTAGATATCACCAATCAAATAGGAGTAGTTTAGAAATATCAGTGAGTTTTGGTCAAAACTCACTGATGGACCTCTAATATCTGGATTTCTGAAAACTCCATATGAATAGAGAGGGTAGAGGTAGGAGATAATGTTTTAGGTGTCCAAACATCTATATATTAGGTATCACTAATCAAATAGGAGTAGTTTAAAAATATCAGTGAGTTTTGACCAAAACCCACTAATAGACCTCCCATATCTAGATTTCTGAAAATTCCATATGAATAGAGAGGTTAGAGGTAGGAGATGATGTTTTAGGTGTCCAAACATCTATATATTAGATATCACCAATGCAATAGGTGTCCAACCATTTCAGGCCCAATGACCCTAAAAGGCCTAATGTGTGTTTTCTTCTCGGTTCTTCATTATTACATTTTAACACCTCGGAGAAGTCCAAATAAATAATGGATAGCAAATTTGAACTCCTTGTAACCTCAGAAATCTACAGAATCTGAAATTTTTACAATCGGAGCTCTCTAGGTCAATCAGTGGGTTTTGACACATTAGGCCTTTTAAGGTCATTGGTTCCTGAACCATTTCAGGCCCATGTTGGGTCTGAAATGAAAATATTTCAGGCCCAAGTGGGCCTGAAATGGTTCCATTTCACAACGTAGGCCTGAAATGTTTCTATTTTAGGCCCAACGTGCCCATTTCAGGCCCAATATGCCCAATATTAAAGGTGTTTTCTCGGTTCTTCATTATTTTTTTAATGCCTCGGAGAAGTCCAAATAAACAATGGATAGCAAATTTGAACTCCTTGTAACCTCAGAAATCCACAGGAACTGAAATTTTTATAATCGGAGCTCTCTAGGTCAATTAGTGGGTTTTGACACATTAGCCCTTTTAGGATCATTAGGCCTGAAATTGAACCATTTCAGGCCCACGTTGGGCCTGAAATATTTCCATTTCAGGCCCAATGACCCTAAAAGGCCACTGATTGACCTAGAGAGCTCCGATTGTAAAAATTTCAGTTCTTGTGGATTTCTGAGGTTACAAGGAGTTCAAATTAGCTATCCATTGTTTATTTAGACTTCTCCGAGGTGTTAAAATGTAATAACAAAGAATCAAGAAATGACCCTTAATATTGGGCACGTTGGGCCTGAAATGGAAACATTTCAGCCCCACGTTGGGCCTGAAAACGTGTGTGGCTGAAATGTTCTTTTAGTTTTAATTTAATAAAAATATTTTAATTAATTTCAATATTTTTTTGTTTTGAGAAAGGTTCCATAATATAAAAATCAAAATATAAAGTAACATCTCTTTATGGTTCGTCTCGAAATTCGTTACTGACAAAAAGAAAGAGAAAGAGAAAGAGAAATGTATGCAGTACTTGACGGTAGGGGTATAAGAGGAAGTTTACTCAAATATGTGCGCCCTTTGGTAACATTGAAACCATGATATGTCTTTTGGTAAATACCAATTCTTAGGTACGCTCTTTGATAAATTGCCAAAATTTGAATGAATTAGATGCATTGTAGTAACTACGAAATAATAATTACTATGCATGCCATAGCAGTTACGATTTGATGATGGAAGAGATAGCATGTAACTTGTGTGATATTGAATTTACATACGAACATCTTAAAATATCATCTAAAACTTATTGATTCCAAAGAGAATACTAGGAAATTAAAAAATAATAACACTACAAAAAAATATTATTAAATTAAAAAATTTCTCCTTAAGCATCAATTAACAAGACGTTTATATAAATTTCAAATCCTAATGTTAGTGATATGAGAGAAGTGTCCTAAGACAATCGTCTTATGATTGTAAACATTTATTTTAATAAATGATAATTCACTATTTGAGTATACATGTTTGTGTATTTGATTGGGATCTTAAACTCATCTACTGAATATCCGCAATACAATTCACAGCATAAGAGAATTTGTGATGGGATCACAACTAGTGATTATCTCTACATGTGCAATTGTGAAGTATTGAAAATATCCCTAGTCGATGAATTGATAAAAACGGGCACTATCAATTCTGTTGAGACTAGCATGGGTTATTCTCTAATCAGTTGATTCTCACTAGCTGGTGACATTGGGATGTCCGGAGATAAACATGGATGCTAGTTAAGGGAACTAGTTCATTGGAGTGACTAGCTGTAAAACTTCATATGGTTATCTATATAGATATGTCAATGAAGTTCTTACTGCAGCTTAAGTGCGATGTTCCTTTGACTTGCGGTGTTCAAGTCATCTTGGTCATGGAGACTTATACTTTGACATCTTAAGCAAGCATCTCCAAGGAGGTGTGGACCCAGGATGATTGGGTATAAGCCGAAGTGCCCGAAGATGTTTGAACAGCCTATAAAGGATTCACCACTCCTTGCGAGGAGATGTATACCCAGGCCTATCGTCGGATTGTTACTCAAAGCCTCTGGCCAGAGCATGTTATATATAGAGTGCGAGTCTCTAAAATACATGAGAGTAATTAGAAATCCAAAGGACGAGAAAGACACTACTTGGGCTAGGTGTGACGTAGTCAGTCTAGTGGGGACTGACACAAACAGACCATGTCCTGAACCAAGTGGGTATAAGATGGTGAAGGGAATGAGGTACGACTCATTAGAGCTGCTGAAGGGTTTCAGAATTACTTCTGAGGTCAACCGTTGATCTTTCGATTAATTAGGGGTCATGATGTACTACTAGGTGCCACTCATGATCGTTCTATAATTAGTTGATTATAGACGGCCAACATAAATCGAAAGCCTATTTAGTCACACGCACTACGAGTAATCCGAGGGATTTAAAACGAGTTGAAAATTGGATTTTCCGATCAAGAGAAATAAGTCGAATCTAAATTTATCAGAGGCGCAATGGAAGCTAAAAATGGCTTAGTCTTTTGAAGGTTTATTGGGCGAATTAAATGAGTTTAATTTGCGATGGATTCGGCTCGGTTTTGCCGGCCAAAGAGGGTGTCCACCCTCTTGGTTTGGCCGACCAATACAAAGGGGAGAAACCAATTTAATTGGTTTAATTAATAAAATAAATCAAGTGCAATTTGTTTTATAAAATTATGGATAAATAAATTTATTTTCATGGAAATTAAAATAAACTTTAAATGGTTTATTTTTATTTTATAAAATCAATTATGAATTGATTTTTCCATGATAAGAAAAATTTATATAATAAATTTGTTTTTTTTATGGAAATTAAAATGAACCATGGATTGGTTTATTTTATTTTATAAAATCAATTATGAATTGATTTTTCCATGATAAGAAAAATTTATATAATAAATTTATTCTTTTTATGGAAATTAAAATGAACCATGGATTGGTTTATTTTATTTTATAAAATCAATTATGAAACTAAAGGTAGACTAGTAGCTAAAGGTTTCAAGCAAATTCATGGTATTGACTATGATGAAACTTTTTCTCCAGTAGCGATGTTTAAGTCCATTCGGATCATGCTTGCTATTGCAGCCTACCACGATTATGAGATCTGGCAGATGGATGTCAAGACAGTGTTTCTGAATGGAAACCTCCTCGAGGATGTGTACATGACACAGCCTGAGGGTTTTGTAGATCCACAGCATACTGGCAGAGTATGCAAGCTGCATAGGGCCATTTATGGTCTAAAGCAAGCTTCTCGGAGCTGGAATCTTCGATTCGATAATGCGAACAAACAGTTTGGTTTCATCAAGAACGAAGATGAACCTTGTGTCTACAAGATGGTTAGTGGGAGCACAGTAGTCTTCCTAGTCTTGTATGTGGATGACATACTACTCATTGGGAACAACATCCCTTCGCTACAGTCTGTGAAGACTTGGTTGGGGACTTGTTTCGCAATGAAGGACTTAGGTGAAGCAGCCTGCATTCTATGCATTAAGATCTATAGAGATAGATCTAAGAGATTGCTTGGCCTAAGTCAGAGTACATATATCGATACGGTATTACACTGTTTTGCCATGCAGAATTCCAAGAAGGGAAATCTGCCAATGTCACATGGCGTGAGTCTTTCGAAGACTCAAGGTCCCTCTTCTAGAGAGGAGAGAGACCGCATGAGCAAGATCCCTTATGCCTCAGCCATAGGATCTATCATGTACGCCATGTTATGTACTCGTCCTGATGTCTCGTATGCTTTGAGCATGACGAGCAGATACCAGTCAGATCCAGGTGAACGTCACTGGATAGCAGTCAAGAATATTCTTAAGTACTTGAGAAGGACTAAAGAATATTTCTTGATATTTGGAGGCGATGAGCATCTAGTTGTAAAGGGTTACACTGATGCCAGCTTCCAAACCGACCAGGATGATTACAGATCGCAGTCAGGGTTCGTGTTTTGCTTGAATGGCGGAGCTGTGAGCTGGAAGAGTTCGAAGCAGGACACAGTTGCAGATTCTACAACAGAAGCTGAGTATATTGCTGCATTAGAGGCAGCAAAGGAGGCAGTTTGGATCCGCAAGTTCATCACTGAGCTTGGGGTGGTTCCTAGCATATCTGATCCCGTAGAGCTCTATTGTGACAACAATGGAGCTATTGCGCAGGCTAAGGAACCTCGCTCTCACCAGTGGACCAAACACATACTACGGCGATTCCATCTCATTCGAGAGATCATCGATCGAGGAGATGTGAAGATTTGCAGAGTACCCACAGAGGCTAACGTCGCAGATCCCTTGACCAAGGCTCTGGCACAGATGAAGCATGATGGTCACACTAGGTCATTGGGTATTAGATACTACAGCGATTGGCACTAGTGCTAGTGGGAGATTGTTAGTGAGAGCCCTAGAGCCAATCATATGATGATCACTTTTTGGACTCATTGTATCATATTCTTGTATATATATTTCTTATATATAAAGGCATTTCTTATGGTTATTGTACTTATGTGTATTGGTGCCAAATAACTTAGTATAATAACGTCCTTGAGTAGAAGGTTCTTATCTATATCAATCGATTAGTTGAATCAATAGTGAGATGATATAGAGAACACTACTCTTAATTATTCCTAGTCAAGTATTAACATTCAAGGACAATGTTAATGCATAGAGACTAGCATGTAGGTCAACATGATGACTTGATCTCACAAGTTATGGATATGAGATATCAAGTTGACACATGGGTATACATTAGAGAATGTATACTGAATGGCCCGCCATGAGAAAGTATCATGGATCGTTATATAAGTGTCATATACTTTCTCATGTGACTATTAGTATGACTATTAGTCCTTGGACCTGAAGTCGCCATAGTTCCCTACATAAGGAGTTATGTACTTTGGTTTCGTCAAATGTCACCCGTAACTTGGTGGACTATAAAGGCGATTACTGGGTATGTAACAAATTATGCGGAGGGATGTGAGTGATGTAGATGGGATCTATCCCTCCTATATGACGGGAGAGATATCATAGTCTTGATAGAGTGAGATCACTAAGTGCATGGCCATGCCCAAATAAGGCAATATGAGATATTGAGCTTATTTGATTATAGTGAGTCTACTTGGAGTTCAAGACACATAGATTGATTTGAGGATGACACAGTCTATGCCTCATGAAAGATCAATCTAGATATCGAGGATAGAAGGACGTTGTCACATATTGTGATGGTCACAATTATTAGTCACAATGGTGATGTTGGATCTCGACATTCTTGTAACTTGGATAGCAATGATGTGTTGCTAGATACCTCTCATTGCTTATGTCCTTAAATAGGTTTAAGGGCATTGCCAACGTTACAAGAACCTATAGGGTCACACACATAGAGCAATAGATGGAGAATAAGTCCATATGATGGATCGAGAGTAATGAAGTCAAAGTTTGACTTTGGCTAAATATGGAAAGTCCATAAAAGGCAAGTTTGACTTGACTCAAATTAGACAACTTGAGTTGGACTCGAGTTTGATCCAAGTGTTGGATGAATTTAATCATGGGAGAATAATGAAGTCAAAGTTTGACTTTGGCTAAATATGGAAAGTCCATAAAAGGCAAGTTTGACTTGACTCAAATTAGACAACTTGAGTTGGACTCGAGTTTGATCCAAGTGTTAGATGAATCTAATCATGGGAGAATAATGAAGTCAAAGTTTGACTTTGGCTAAATATGGAAAGTTCATAAGAGGCAAGTTTGACTTGACTCAAGCCACATCACCTTGACTTGACCAAGTGATGACTTGGCATCATCATCAAGGCTAAGTAACCTCCCCATTTGAATTTTGAATTCAAATGGGGGGTTACCTAAGATGGTGGCCGGCCACTTAAACACACAAAAAGGATTCTTTTGTGTGTGGTTGATTGATTCTTCTCCCAACTTGGTTTTTGTTTTTGCTCTCCCTCTCCTCTCATCTTGCCGAGACCCCAAGGAGTGCTAGCACACTTTTGGGCTCTCCTCTCCACTCTCTTGCTTGTGTGGATACTTCTAGAGGGTTGCTACTTTGCATCCTTGAGATCCGACACCAACCGAGGAGCGAGCGGGAATTGCGGGGCACGCATCGAAGGTAGTTTTCTCTTCTCTAATAGATCTAGGTTGTAGATCGGTTTTGAAGCATGTAAACGAGCACTCGTAATTTTTGAAATGGGTTTCTTCGCTCGGATCCTTTCTATTGGGGCTTTCGGGGTTTCCGCAACGCGAAAAAGCGATTTTCGCGGCCCGAAAAACCCTACATATATATACCCCAATTCTTAACTTGTAAAGAAAGAAAAGAAATTTTAATAGAAAAGAAATTTATTTTAAAAGACGCACAATCCTAAAATAACATAGACTCAAAATTCAAAAAAGACAGATGATATGGTTGAATAGTCCGTGCCCGACACGAGGGATGAAGAAAGCTGCGGGGCATGACATGACTGAAGCAACTTCCCTTCCTGGGCCCCGAGGCCCCCCTTAGGAAAAACACCCGGAAAAGATAGTTCGAAGACCTCTCTTTTTTTTTTTTTGATGAAATGTAAATAAATATCATCAAAGTAAAGGGTACAGCCAAACATGTGCCCATATAAATAGCTAGTCGTTTCTGATGAAGTATCAGATCCGAGCAGCTATCAAGGGGTAAAATACATGGATGCCTACCATCATGAGTACCATCCATAACAACAACAATCTCGCCATGTGTACCATCCCCTATAAGACATCGCGTCATGCGCACCATCCACTACAAATCAATCCACCGCTATGATATCCGCCGACTATCCCACCGTCCTGCTGATACCGTCCATCAACCTCTGCATCATGGTCCGTCAAGGCCTAGGCATCTGGAGGCCGAAGTCCTGAACTCTGGCATACCCAATCTCTGAAGTCCTGAGTCATCCACCCGTGACATGGCCGACTCATCACGAACGTCACACGCTCATGATAACTCTGAAGCCCTGAGCCCTCCTCACAGGATAAGTGCCAGTCTCCAATGCTTTCAAACCCGAAGTTCACTTTGGGTAAGTGACCAACCATAAACGGAATTGACATGTCTTTACCATAGCCGTTACTATGGACTAGATAGGCCTATGGTGGACCTATGCACCCTCACCGGCTTTTTGGTAAAGCCACAGCCATCAACGGATTTGATATGTCTTTACCGTAGCCGTTTGCTACGGACTAGATAGATCAAAATAGGACAACCAACGAAGTCCGCCACTTAGTCAAATCTGGATACGCAGAGGCGAAAGGAGTACAACCACAGCACATTTGACTGAGTCAGAAGGTTTTTTTTTTTTTTTTTTTTTGACCCAGTCAAAATGGGTCAACAATTGCTTTAACCCTATGCTACTGTCCAGCGTGGCACGCTGGTCAACATCCGTTGACTCCGTCAAAATTGGTCAACTTTTTTTTTTTACCCGGTCAAAATTGGTCAACAATTGCTTTTACCCTATGCTACTGTCCAGCGTGGCACGCTGGTCAACATCCGTTGACTCTCTCAAAATTGGTCAACATAATAATAATTTTTTTTTTTTTTTTTTAGGACTAAGTCCGCATTTTTTCCTTGACTGAGTCAACAACAAGCAAGACTCAGTTCACAGCATCCTCCCACTAGACAATTGACTGAGTCAAATTGACTAAGTTCACAAGTTTTTTTTTTTTTTTTTGACTTAGTCAAATTGACTAAGTCCGCAGCTCCATCCAACCTGGCGCTCTGTACCCGCGTGACTTAGTCGCGTTGACTAAGTCAATAGCGGCCAAAAACCTGCACAGTGCGCCAGCTAGACTTTTCCCACTGTTACTGTTGACTTCGTCCAATTGACAAAGTCAACCACTAAAAGGCACGACAGTGAGACAAAAACATCCTACCACTACTGTACCAAAGTTGACCAGGTCAGCAGTGGTAAGAATGCTAAGAATGCAGTGTCAAAATCCTACCTATAACTTATATTGTGTCCACGTGGCTTAGTCATTTTGACTTAGTCAACGTGGCCAAGGAATTTTTTTTTTCCTAACTTTTTTTTTTCCTTTTTTTCTTTTTTTTTTCTTTTTCTTTTTTTTTTACAAACGCTCTAGCCTCACTCATCCGGCCTCTAAAGGACCCTAAAAACATGGACCTGAATCTTCCTAAATAGTGTCTCTGCATCCAAACGACCTCCATCAAACCGGCATTGATTCCTTGCCTGCCAGACAAGGTGTACCATCGTCGCTACCGCCAAGTGGCGTGCCCGCATCTGCCGACTCCCTCCTCTGTACTGCCTGATGAACACTCTGAACATCCTCCTGTAAGTGCCCATATCCGGGGTCATCTGTAGCCAAGCCCTGATATGACTCATATCAGCTGTATCTGTGGGCACCTGAAAAATAAGTGCTCCTGTGTCTCAAGCTCCTCATGGAAAATGGCACATCGCCTAGCCTCGTCATCCTCCAGATAAGCTAATCTGTCCCCCGTGAGTAACTTACGCTGCGCCAAGAGCCACATCGTGAAAGAATGACTCGGATGAACATACTTCTTCCATACTGTACGAACCCACACTTTCCGCGCCCCTGCCGGCCTAAAGAAATCATAAGCCATCGCAATCCCTCTGTGGTGCTGCCTATGCTGTGCAAACCACTGACTCAACTTCTATCGCGCCGCCTCCACTGAACCTGCGGCCACAAGTATACGGTCTCTGATGTGACATAGCCTCTTAATCAACGGAGAGTCAGTGTGCTTTGGCTGCCAATGCCAAATGTCTACATGCTGCAGATATGTATGATGCACCCACCGGATCCACAATGCATCCTGCCTATCCTGAATACGCCAAAGCACCTTTGCCAGCAGAGCATCATTCCAAGCCTTAAGGTCCCTGAACCCCAGTCCTCCCTCTTCCTTAGGCTTACACATCTCCAACCAAGCAATGGGGGGATGCTTGGAAGTCCATAGAAACTCTCTGCATATACTATAAATCCTGTCTATGACTCCACTCGGTATGGGTAGGATAGACATCCAGTAACATTCCACCCCCTGAAGCACTGACCTAATAAGCTGAGCCTTCCCTGCATGTGTGAGTGTATTCTTGGGCCAAACACTAATCTTTTTCCCTAAAGCATCCAATAGCGCACCATAATCTGTAATCCTGAGCTTCTCCGATGCAAGGGGGATCCCCAGGTACCGAAAAGGCATAGTACCGCTCTGAAACCCTGTAAGCTGCAACAGTGCCTGCCTAGTGCCCGCATCAACCCCTGTCATGTAAATGTTTGATTTGTTCAGATTGGCCCTGAGTCCTGCCATCTGACCAAATCGCTCCAAGCAATCTATTAGTATCCCAACCGATGCAGTATCACCTCTAGAGAACAATAGCAGGTCATCAGCATAAGCAAGGTGCGCTATTCTCAGCTCCGCACACCATGGATGGAAATGGAAATCAGACCTTATAGTACGGAAATCTGACCAAATCGCTCCGAAGACCTCTCTTGAGAGCATCCCGGGAGGTTAGGCCCCGAGAGCACCTCGGGAGTTATAGCATCGAAGGCCCCCCGAGCTCACCTCGGGAGGTGGAGTCCCCGCAATAACCAACCTCAGGTACTGACCCCCCTCTCGGTACGGATAAGCATTCCCGCAAGAAGGGGTCCCCACGACCCTTAAATGTCGCAACAGGTGGACGCGTGATAACGGTGCAGACCGTTTCAAAGGATATCCCGCTACCGCTGAAATAAGGGGGCGTGGCTTACGTATCGGAGACGTGACACCGATCGAGGGGCACGTCTAGTCTGTCGACATCAGTATAAAAGGTAGTCCACCCCCTTCGGTAATGGGGTTATGCTCTCTCAACTCTAGACATCTTCTTTACTTTTCGCAACCTTTTCTTCTCGATGGACACTGACTTGAGCGTCGGAGTGGACTCCACCGGACCCCTACCGGTGGGTACCCTAACTCTCGTGTTAACTTCGCAGGACCCTAAGTTCCTTGCCGCCTCAACAACTACCACAAGGGCAAAGCTCTAGTGCTTGGCCATCGTCGTCGACTCTTTCCAGAACAAATTTGGCGCTGTCTGTGGGAATTTAGTAAAGCACTTGAAGGAGCACCGATGACAGGATCGGAGGAACAACCCCTTGCCCTCACAAGAGAGGAACTGGACCGTCTGGTGGCTAACACCATCAAGGAAGCGCTGAAGCAACATCAAGTCAAATAGGCTGCCTCGCGACAAGGGGATCCGGCGAGGGAGGAGATTCCCAGAGTCTCCGTCTCGCATTCACGGATATCTGTTACCCCTGCAGGGCGACAGGACGGAGCAGCCCCGGGCCTCCAGAGAGAATCTCCCAAAGACATTGAGAAGGCCTACTTGGTGGCCTCCAGCGCCCAAAGGCACGAAGAAGGATAGGGGAAGAGGGATGAACCCAAGACCTCTTATAAGGTCCCCTCTACCCCATTCTCATTCGAGATTGTTGAAGACCCCATGCCCAAGCAGTTCTGCGGGCCGGGGATTCTTGATTATGATGGGAAGACGGATCCAGAAGATCACATCTGTAAGTTCGAGAATGCGACACTCCTGCACCAGTATACTGACGGTATGAAGTACCGGGTGTTCTTGAACACCCTCTCCGGAGCAGCTCAGCGGTGGTTCCAGAGGCTGCCACAAGGTTCCATCAACTCCTTCACGGAGTTCAAGACAGCCTTCCTCCACCATTTCGCGAGCAGCCGTCGCTACCAGAAGACGACATTTAACCTGTTCGCCCTTGAGCAAAAGCCTAAGGAACCGCTCAAGGAATACATCCAGAGGTTCAACCGGGTGGCGCAGGACGTGCTTAATGCAACATCAGAGATACTCGTCAGTGCCTGTACTCAAGGACTCGCTGAAGGGGACTTCTTTCGATCTTTGGTAAGGAAGCCCCCTGCCAGTTTTGATGATTTACTGGGACACTCCGCCAAGCATGTCAATGTAGAAGAAGTACAGTATGTCCGTCGCAAGGATCTAGTCGGAACCCCTCCTCCAGTGGTTCCCCGATTAGACAGGAGAGAGCCCCCGGCCCCGGCCCGGGGGAAGGAACTTCACCGCGGGAAGGACCAGTGGGCTGGTAGGCGCCGGATGGTGGAGACGGTAGACACCGACCAGCCAAAACCATCACCAAGGTACTGCGGTTACCATGGCAGCTCGACACATTCCACTGAAGAGTGTCACGCCTTGAAGAAGAAGTTTGGCAAGGAGGCAGACACCAAACCTCGAAGGAAGTGGAATAAGTCAGGGTACCCCAGAAGGTCCCCACGGCGAAGTTTCTCTCCTTGGTGACAGCATGTCGGGGGAGACGAGGCCCGACCTCGGTCTCGATCACGATCACGATTGCAAGGTAGGAGTCGAGTCCTGCACCCCGAAGATCTCTCTCCTTGGAGAGAGACCCCCAGAAGGGCAAGGCCCCCATGCGAGGTCCGCCCTCGGGTCATGTGGGAGTCATCTTCGGGGGACCTACTGGAGGGGACTCCAACCGGGCCAGGAAATCTTATACCCGATGATTGGAAAACTACTCCATCGGCATGAGCCGGAGTCAAGAGCCAGGCCCTACAATATCATTCGGGCCATCCGACCTTGAAGAAGTAGAAGCTCCCCATGAAGACGCCATAGTGATTGTGGCCCGTATTACTAACTATGAGGTTAAGCGTATCTTTGTGGACACAGGTAGTTCTGTGAACATCCTGTACAAGGCGGCTTGGGAGCAGATGCAGATAGACAAGGAGGAACTACTCTCGGTCTCGACTCCGTTATTTGGGTTCACAGGAAATCGAGTACAGCCGGTGGGGCAAATCACCTTGTCACTCTCATTGGGCAGTGACAGGCTCGAAAGAACCCGGAGGACTCCTTTCTTGATCGTAGATGCGCCCTCCTCCTACAATGCCATCCTAGGTCGCCCTGCACTCAGCACTTTCCAGGCGGTGGTCTGTATGTACCACCAGAAGATAAAGCACCCGGTAGGCGACCGGGTGGTTGAAGTCCGAGAAGACCAGCTGGTGTCTCGGCGGTGCTACAGTGGAGAGGTCAGAACAGAGTCTCGGAAAAACCCGAAGGGCCTGGAAGATTAGTTGGAGGAGAAGGGAAAAAACTCAGGAGGTCCTGGCCCGGCTGCGATCTTGGACCCTTCTGTTCTCGGTAAGATTTCCGCTTTATTTAGAACATCTGTCTGTGTTTCTCTGTGCTCTCGCAGCAAAATCAAGTAATAAAAGGAGACGTTTTTTTTTCAAAATGACAATGCGCCACCAAGGAATTAAAAAACCCTCATACCCAGCGGTGCAGCCGATTCCCAGGGCACATAGGCTTGGTCTGGGACCTACGCGCTCGACCAAGTATCCAAAACCCTAATACCTTATGGAGCAGCCGATGCCTGGGGTACATAGGCTTGGTCTGAGACTTACGCGCCTGACCAAGTATCCAAAACCTAATACCCCGCGGTGCAGCCGATGCCCGGGGTACTTAGGCTTGGTCTGGAACCTACGTGCCCGAGCAAGTATCCAAAACCCTAATACCCCGCGGTGCAGCCGATGCCCGAGGTACTTAGGCTTGGTTTGGGACATACGCTCCCAACCAAGTATCCCAAAATCCTAATACCTCACGGTGCAGCCGATGCCCGGGGTACTTAGGCTTGGTCTGAGACATACGCGCCTGACCAAGTATCCAAAACCCTAATACTTCGCGGTGCGGCAGATGCCCGGGGTACTTAGGCTTGGTCTGGGACATACGCGCCCGAGCAAGTATCCAAAACCCTAATATCTCGCAGTGCAGCAAATACCGGGGGTATTTAGGGTTGGTCTAGGACATACGCGCCCGACCAAGTATCCAAAACTCTAATACCTCGCAATGCAGCCGATGCCTAGGGTACTTAGACTTGGTCTGGGACATACTCGCCCAACCAAGTATCCAAAACCCGAACACCTCACGGTGCAGCCGATGCCCGAGGTACTTAGACTTGGTCTGGGACATACGCCCTTACCAAGTATCCAAAACCCTAATACCTCGCGATACAGCCGACCAAGTATCCAAAACCCTAATACCTCGTGGTGCGGCCTGATGCCCGGGGTAACTTAGGCTTGGTCTGGGACATACGCACCCGACCAAGTATCCAAAACTAATACCTCGCGGTGCAGCCGATGCCCGGGGTACTTAGGCTTGGTCTGGGATATACACGCCCGACAAGTATCCAAAACCCTAATACCTCACGGTGCGGCCGATGCCCGCGGTACATAGGCTTGGTTTGGGATATATGCGCACGAACAAGTATCCAAAACCCTAATACCTCACGGTGTGACCAATGTCCGGGGTACTTAGGCTTGGTCTGGGACATACGTGCCTGACCAAGTATCCAAAACCTTAATACCTTGCGGTGCCACCGATGCCCGGGGTATTAGGCTTGGT
>JAGFNQ010000771.1:88728-280636 GCA_024364735.1 Boesenbergia rotunda
TGATAGGTGCAACGACAAACTGACTAACACACATGCACAGCAAACGCAATATCAGGACGAGTCATAGTGAGATAAAACAGATTCCCACAACTGTATGATAGAGGCTAGGATCTGGTAAAGGAGAACCACCAGAAAAATTGTATCAGAAGGAAAAATTGTACGAACACATCAGAAAAAATTTTCCTGGGGCTTCGCCTCGAACCCTGAGCGAGGGCGCACTGCCCCCCGCACCCCAGCGAACTCACCGCGGAGTTCGATCCGTGAAAGCTGTGGATTGAATTAACAGTCCTCCAATCGAATAATCAAAGCCATGAGAACCTTGCTCTGATACCATGTAGAAATTGAGAAAAGAAAAATACCCGTCTTTATTAAACCAAAAACTATTTTAGAAAGAAATAATATAGTCTTATATAGATGGGTTAAGAAACTCTAAACCCAAAACTGAAAAGGAAAAAAACTAAAAGACCCTAAAAATTATAAATAATTAAAATATATACAATCTAATAATTTGGAGAGTCCTGATGCTTCTGGTAGCTTGAATCATTTCGATCAAATTTCGATTTTGGCATATGCTCCTAGTAAATATGAGCACACACATATCTCTGACGCAAAGAATTCTTGCAATCGAGTGAATGCTGTGTCTCTAGGACTTCAATCGCACTCTCTTATGCAACTATCTGAGGAGCCTGTCGAGGATGCAGTTTGGGTTGCATTATGAAAAGAATTGCTCCTTGAGCTCATGGCCCGTTTGCTCCGAGTTTAAATTTTACTCCGTACACCATGTCTTTCCATCAAACACAATGCTCGGATGATTGAATGGTGCATGACTATGTTGGTTTCTCAAATTTGAGCAGCTTCTATTTGGGAACTCGCTGATCCCAAGGAAGGCTCTAGTTAGTGAAGGGTTTTGGGATTTTACAAAACACCAGCTTTGCCTCGTTGCTTGTCGTATACAGAGCATTGAACATTTGCCGGCCGAATCTACTGTTGATGCTTGCACAATTAGTATTTGCTTGTGGTTCCCTGATGTTGGGCAAATTTGGAGCAACAACAATGAGAAATATTCAGGATACTTTGACCCAGTTTCATTTTGGAGCACTGACAATTACATGGGTATTCTATATTGGAAGATGCAAGGAAGTGTTGTGCAAGTGACAACTCAAAAAGTGCTAGTAAAGAGAAATATCCTGATGGAAAACTTTTCGTGATTTTAGATTTGGTGCATGCTTTACCTGTGCCATTTGATGCTGAAAGTCAGAGTCTCCAAAACATAAGCTATGAGATACAGTTAATGTTGTTATCATCTGTCAGAATGAATGAAGCTGTAAAAATCTCAGCAGAAGGAATATACAATTCACAAACTGGACTGCTTTGCATGGTTGGTTGTGGCTATGTTGCTTCTTTGGTGCTAAGCAGCAAATGGAAAGAGGTGAGATAATGGACGTGAATTATTATTAGCATCCAATTTGCTCCTCCGAAGCGCAGGGCAGGGGATAAAATCACTGGCCACAATTAGGAGCACCGGTGACAAGCTATCTATACAGAGCAGGCAACCCAGTCAATATGGAGAATGGATATAGAAATTATCATGGTTATGATTTCTCTCACACTGTCATGTATTTTTGTTGGATAGCAGCTCTTCCATGTGAAGAAGAACCCAGAAGTACTTCCATCCATATCTATTATTATTGATCTGGCGAACGGTTTTTTTATCAGGGTTGGGGCCCTATCGGAGATTACCCGGTTCAACCCGGCTCAAGGAGAACAGAGGCCGGGGCAGGCGGAAGCTCAGGTCCGGAGTCAAACTCACCCAGGGTCGAGCCCTCGAAGCTGAGCTCCCGAGGTCGAGCAAACGAGGTCGAGCCCTCGAGGCTGAGCTCCCGAGGTCGAGCCAATCGAGGCCGAGCTCTCGGGGCCGAGCCCTCGAGGCTGAGCTCCCGAGGCCGAGCTCTCGGGGCCGAGCCCTCGAGGCTGAGCTCCCGAGGTCGAGCAAACGAGGTCGAGCCCTCGAGGCTGAGCTCCCGAGATCGAGCAATCGAGGCCGAGCTCTCGGGGCCGAGCCCTCGAAGCTGAGCTCCTGAGGTCGAGCAATCGAGGCCGAGCTCTCGGGGCTGAGCCCTCGAGGCTGAGCTCCCGAGAGCTGAGCTCCCGAGGTCGAGCAAACGAGGCCGAGCCCTCGAGGCCGAGCTCCCGAGGTCGAGCAATCGAGGCCGAGCTCTCGGGGCCGAGCCCTCGAGGCTGAGCTCCGAGGCCGAGCTCTCGGGGCCGAGCCCTCGAGGCTGAGCTCCCGAGGTCGAGCAAACGAGGCCGAGCCCTCAAGGCTGAGCTCCGAGGTCGAGCAATCGAGGCCGAGCTCTCGGGGCCGAGCCCTCGAAGCTGAGCTCCCGAGGTCGAGCAATCGAGGCCGAGCTCTCGGGGCCGAGCCCTCGAGGCTGACCCTCCCGAGATCGAGCGATCGAGGCCGAGCTCTTGAGTCACATTCATCGCAAGGCTCTGTCAAAACTCTCCGTTAAGAGATGCCGTCATCACCTGACGTAGCCGCCTAACATTAATTAGGGTCAGGAGGAGCAGGATCACAGGCTAGCAGGTTGCTGTGTCAGCCTCACTCCGCCGCTAAGATAACCACTTACTTAGCTTAATCCCTGACTAATCCTTAACAAGATGTGACAGTTCGCACGCTGGAAGACCTTTTCGCCTCCCTATATAAACCCCACATGTGCTTCATAGAAAGGGGATCGCGGCCATTTGCAACCACACCACTACATTAAGAGCTCTGTCTCAGTCCGACCTCCCAAGTTCTAGCAGACCGGGTCGGCTTGGTTAGACCGAGTCATTCGAGTGAGAACCAATCTTCGCTTGTCGACAGGATCAATTATTATGCTTGTCATTCTCACTTTGGTGAATATGATTCCTTTGGTGCTGAACTTTCAGGCTTAGTTTAGAACTAGTGACAATCAGAATGTTTATCGTAGAGTGGTGGATGGCTTGAGGTGATAGTAAGGGTCATAACGATGGTTGCTTTCCTGCTACAATTTCGCTTCCTTCAACTTTCATGGACTGTGATCCTGTCGACAAGCGAAGATCGGTTCTCGCTCGGTTGACTCGGTCTGACCAAGACGACCCGGTCTGCTGTAACTCGGGGGTTGGACTCGGACTCAACTAGGAATCAAGCTCAAGTCACTCGGCTCGGACCAAAATGAAGCTCACAGAATGGTGGTCTGGTTGCAAAATGGCAACAATCCCCTTTTTGGAGCCCCAAGGGGGGTTTATATAGGGGGAGGAAAGCTCTCTGCCATGTCAGAGATGTCTTGTCTCATTAAGGATGAGTCAGTTGTCAGATTGAACCCGTGGCAGCTTTGGCGGCCCTATGAGGCTGACATAGCCGCCTGACACCCTGTCTACCCCGCCTCTTCTGATTCACATTAACATCCGGTGGCCCTGTCAGGCGGCTCTGTCAGGTAATGATTATGTTAGAGGTCTGCCAGTTTGTCCCTGCAAAGGTGGTCCTATAATTGTTTGGTTGGCTTGTCCCAACTGATAGTCCGAATTGGTCGAGTAAGTCTGGATCCTGAGCCTACACTCATGGAGCAAACTCAGGGTGCTCGGCTAGGGGTCCCTTGACCTCGGGTGACCGACCCCGAGTGCCCGACCTCGGGTGACGACCCCGAGTGCCCGACTTCGGGTACCGACCCCGAATGCCCGACCTCGGGTGATCGACCCCGAGTGCCCGACCTCGGGTGACCGACCCCGAGTGCCCGACCTCGGGTGGCAGACCCCGAATGCCCGACCTCGGATGACCGACCCCGAATGCTCGATCTCGGGTGACCGACCCCGAGTGTCCGACCTCGAGTGTCAGACCTCGGTGTGATCGACCCCGATGCTTGAACCTGAACCGGGGCTTTATCTACCCCGACATTCGCTCTTCTGGTCAATCATCAAGCCATGCCCATGAGCCCGAGAGCGACCCGGCTTAACTTTCCCTAATTCAGGTCACGCTAGATCTAACCCGACTGGTCATCTGACCTTCCTAAAAAACCATCCACCCGGATCAGACTGCAAGATCAAGCAATGAGGCCTGGTGGGATGTATGGTCAGCAGAGAAGAATACTATCAAAACATGCTTGCCTTTGTATTTGGTTGTGTTGGATACGATTTTGATGCCATCGATCGTTGAAAGTCAAGTTTGACTTCAAAATCGAAATCTACGTTTTGCGTAGATAAATCTGGACTATTTATTTGCTCAAAACTGATTAAGGGTGAATGAGAAATTAATTGTTCAAGATACGTTCAATGATGGCCGTCAGATCAAAGATCTGGCTAGATCGCAAGAAGGTGTGATCTGGAGCGTCGGATCAAAGATTTGAATGTGAGAGGGAGAATGGATCTGAGGCGTCGGATTAAATGTTCTAATCTGACGGCCGAGATCAAGATGGATCAATGGACGAGATTAAATAACCTTTAAAGGGTTATACCCTTTCGTTATGAATGGTCCAGATCTGTCCGAACCAAAGGATACTTACCTCTTCACTCAGTATAAATAGAACCCTCCCTAGATCATTTCATTCATTCAATCATTCGAAGCATTCAAGCATCTAAGCATTAGAGAGCTCATCTTCTGCATCGAGAGTCCGAAAATCCTACGAAAAGGTTCGCCGGTCTCGGAATTTGAAGTCTACTATTCCGAGACGACGTCGTTGTATCTTAGGAACGAATTGCTGCTATCCGTGAGCACCGTAGCGGAGCAATATCGTTTTACGGAGATAGTGTCCAACACTAGCCTCGACGTAAACAAATTCAGTTTGCTACCTCCCGGCAGCAACCTCCCGGAAGTTCCGACGGTCGAGTAAAATCGACTAAGTCAAATACCGTGGAGATTACAAAAAGGTCACAGGACCGCCAACAATCGTAAAACGATATTGGTGCAATTATTATAAATAATTGACGTTAAGAGGAATCGAACTGGAGACCTCTTATAATGTTAATTTAAGGCGATAACCAACTGCACCACCACACTAAGTTGAGAGAATCTGCTCTACAATAAAGTTATTTGGCAAACTGAAATGACCATGATCAACGACATACCGACCTCCATCCCGCACGCCAGAAGCCGGAGAAATTCGCCGGAGCCGATTTTAAGAGATGGCAGCAGAAGATGCTGTTCTACTTAACCACGCTAAACCTTGTACGATTTTTGCGTGATGACCCGCCAGCCGCTGCGGAAAATAATTCCGAGAGTCAGGCTGCTCGCGAAGCGTGGTCACATGGGGATTTTCTGTGCCGCAACTACGTTCTCAATGCACTAGACAATGCGTTGTACAACGTATTTAGCGTAATTGAGACAGCCAAATCCCTGTGGGAATCTCTGGAGAAGAAATACAAAACCGAAAACGCCGGACTGAAGAAATTCATCGTCGGCCGGTTTTTGGATTTCAAGACACTAGTAGAATTTCCGGCATTTACTTCGTATATTCACCGAAGTCATAGATAGATAATTACCGAAGTAGACGCACGTGAAGTAAAAAAGGGATTATTTTACTTCGCCATATAACCGAAGTCATATCCATGAAATTAGCGAAGTCTTTTACCGGTTCAAAGAGGCAATCCGGTTCAAATTTAGACCGATTCTGAAGTAAAAACTTGTCTTTTACTTTGTTGGTTTTGTAAAGTGCCGAAGTAATCGATGATATATAACTTTACAGTTTAAATTAATTGTCGAAGTAAAAAAATATTTGTTGCTTTAGTAGTTTTGTAATGCGACAAAGTAATAGATGATATATAACTTCACAGTTTATATTAATTATCGAAGCAAATATATTTTATAACTTCGTCAGTATTTATATTTATCGAAGTATATAGTATTATATTACTTCATCATATACGTTTATTGGCACAGTAATCGATTTCAAAGACTTCGTTATTTTGTATGATACAGAGGCAATAGATTTGTAACGACTTCACAATTATTAAATTGTGATGAAGTAAATATATTTTTTAACTTCATCACAATTCAAATGGATGAAGTATTTTAAATAATCATATTTTATTACAATATAATTTTAGTTTAATGAAGTAAATGTCAATTACCACCGCACTAATTTAATAAAAGAGTGAAGTAAAAATTATTTTTACTTCATTAAAATTAAACAATTATCCATTCAAAATGATAAATATATATCAACGAATCCATCAATGCACAAGTACATATCCACAAATCCACAAGTATATATAACCAAAATATATATCCACAAGTATATCCAAAATCCATAATGAAAGATCAAAATATGTATCCTAAGTACACCACCAATTTAGACACCTACATATGTGTAGACAAATTCACTCCATTCACTTCTAACATCATCATATTCAGATTGTTGGTAATATTGATCCTTGATTATTCCTGCAAACTTTTAAGCAAAAATACAAAATGCATTAGATTAATCCAATTGTAATAGTTTATCTCAATTATAAACCAAAGCATATAATACAAAAAAATATTACCATCCTCTCCAACTATGGATTTTCACATTCTACTATCTCTTTCATGTACCTCATCACACAATATCCACATTCAATTGAACCACTTTATTTTAGATTACCCTATAATGAAATATAAAAGGTAATATAATGGTCACAATCAAGTTATAAGAATCACCCATTCATATCTTCATACATAAGCACAATACATACCGTTAATTGTTTAAAACCTGGTCTTTTAGAGATACCCTTTGAGGCATTATACATCTTGACCCCACTACATTTTAAAAAGTAAAAAAGTTATTTTTTCCATATTTATAAGTGAATGCATTAGAAATCAACATAATCTACTACTTACTTGGTCACTATAGTTTTCCATGCATCATCGCGATTTTTGTTTGACATGGAGTCCAATAAATATATCATATCTTTATCTTCATTGACGATAGTCAAAATCCAATGGTACCTGGAAAAATAAAAATATAGCATTGACTAGTATGTAGTAAAAAATCAATAAATAGCTAAAATATTACCCAGTGTTATATGGGATGAGGCAAATGCTATCTCTACACATTGCTTTTAAGTGATCAGCAATATTTTGTGATAAGTTACGACCATCTTTGCCAAGTGGACATGTAGGTATGTAGTCGGGATCCATAAATGAAATACAATCAGCTCTGTCTTCGTCCCTCAAATATTTGTAGAGATAACTACACTCAAATATTATATAACTCAGTTAGAAATGTTTCAAGATATAGACAAGTTCCAAAAAAATATAAATATGCAAACAAACATTGTAAGTGAGACATAACATACCTCATATAAATCAAAATTTGTCTGGCACCTATCTCTCTCATCTCCATAAAGCATAGGATATCTTCTGAACAAACTCAATGGCTTCTGAACTCACAACAGGATTATATAACTCACATTTGCTTTGCATGCTAAGAAGCCATCATAAAGGAAGCAACTTCAATGCGCTTTCAAAATATGGAGCATATGCTTGAAACATAATGATATTTCGAGCATATGCTCGAAACATAATCAATTAGCTTTATGCCACCTACTTCAGCAAGAAAGGCATCAGATACAATGGGGAACTTATTTTATGTATCTCATGGATTGGAATGGAGAAATAAGTTGAAATTCCTAGATAATGGTTATTTCTCATGGCTAGTTAATCCTGCCATTTCCCTCATGAATTTGATCCAATTTCTTTCTGAGCCTTTCTTGTCAAGAAGCTCTCCAGCATACACACATCTTTATTGTGCAATTACTGTCATGGTATTACAGAGGGTGAATGACTTGAATAGAATGCTTAAAGTGTACACGTTTTTGCAAAAAGAAGGCTCACATGGAAGCAAAATTGTACTTGAAAATTCTGATGTCCATAAATCAAGCAAACGATTGAACAGACTCATTGCTATTTCCAGGAGTGAGGCAATTGAGTTGACTAACTTCTTAACTGGTAATCTACAGAATATGGCTTCACGTGGTAAGTGCATATGCAACCAAAGCTTCAATTCTTCTGATATGACAATATCACTTTCAGATGGAAACAATTTGGGCAATCATGTTTGCTCATTCTCTGGGAATTCGTTACCTGGTCAACTTTGGCTACTTATGTGCCAGAATATTGATGTTTGGTGGACTCATGCCTCTAATAAGAATCTTAAGGTGTTTTTGTCTCATTTGCTTCTATACTCCTTGCCTTGCCGAAGTGTTTTGGAGGAATCAAGCATCGGTGGATCTTTATTATGGAATGTTAATATGCACAAAGTGGCATTGGAACTAATCAGCGGCAGCATTTTCTATGAACAACCAGTAAGTAATGCTCTATATTACAGTGTAATTGGATAGCAAGATAGTTCTTAAGGCTGGACCTTTACATCCAGTCTAGTTTTTCATGATCCAGCCTATTCCTTTTCTAAACTTTGTAAATATTAAGTTATCCTTTCTTTTTTTTCCCTTCTAATAATTGTCTTTGTCCTGAGTTAATCTTAGATGCTTCTGGAGATCTTACAAATTTTTATATTCTAGGCTTTATTCAAGTACTTAACTTCAAGGATCTGTCGTGCTCTAAAGAGATCTTTCACATATTTAGCAGATAATTATAGTGCAAGCTGCAAACATATGTATTCTTTATCAGATTGGTCAGAGATCCTTAACACATTAGTTCAAGGGGCAGTAGCTGATATTAGTGGTAGTTCTTCCCTGCCAGTACCAAATTGCACTTGTTCTGACATATGTAGGCAACAATCATGTACTTCATCGCAAATCCAACTCAAAGGTTGTGAAGATTTGCTGCATCTCTTGTATAAAATGCCTGCAGTTCATGTTACTACTACTGCTTTCACTGATTACGCAACATACATACTGAACATTGAAAGGTAGGAAAACTCTGAAGTTTGTTTTCTCCTTATATGCTATACTCTCTTATTCCATTAATGCATAGAATTTCATACTAGTGTTTTTTTAACTATTATTGTTTATAGAGATTTTGAAAGCGCATTGAAGTTGCTTCCTTTATGATTGTGGATTTTTTTTTTGTGCCTTGTGGTGGAGCTATTATGCAATATGCAATATGCTCGAAACATAATGATATTCCATTCAAAATGTATCACTACTTGATGTTGGATTTCAAATAACACCATCACTATGATATTAAATATTTCAAAAAAAAAAACAATACCATTGTTGATTTTTAGAAAAACATCACTTGACTTAAAGGACAGTTCTGATATTAAGTTAATAAAAGAGCATGCAATATGCAAAAGCTACTTGAAGCAATGAAATAGATATGGAGCATACAAAAAACAATACAGAATTGAGTGGATTGATTATGTAATCAATATGCAAAAGCTGTAAAAAAAGAAGAGAAGAGATGGGAAATTCTAATAGCTATTATGCAATATGCAATATGCTCGAAATTCTGATAGTCAATTTAACATATGAGCTCGAGGTAAAAAACGAAGTCAAATTATATCTATTTTGGCATACTTTCCTTTGATCTCAAAGAAAATCAACTTAACTTAACTAAAGAAGCTGTAAAAAAGAAAACCAACTTGAAGCACCATCGTCTGTACCAATCTTATTCCTCAACTTAGAAAAAAACAAGATACGTGTATAAACAAGAAGAATAAAACAGATATGGAGCCGCTATTAGTACTTGGAGTGAAAGATATGCAGCCAGATTTTACCGTCCAATAAAAACCCTAGCACAGATATGAGCCCTTTGGAGAGAAAAATTTCTCCCTGAAGAGAAAGAGCCGCTAACTTGAGTTCGCGATTTGGAGTTCACGATCTGTGGTCGCCGCAAAGCAGAAGCAGAAAAGAGAAAGATAGGGGGATCGCGATCTGTGGTCGCGATCTGTGGTCGTCGTGAAGCAGGAGCAGAGAAGTGATGTGAACGGAGAAGAGAAGAGATGGGAACAAATCGCCGGGAAACAATCTAGCCGCCGAAGCAGAGCAGAGCAGAGAAGAGCAGAGAAGAGAAACTTAGGTCGCCGATCGAGAAGAGATGGGGTGACGCGCGCGGGAGAAACTTAGGTCGAAGCTAGCGGGAGAAGGAAAAGCTGCGAAGCGATCGGCTGTGGTAGAAGCGATCGGCTGCGGAGAAGAGATCGGCCGGCTGATATAATTTAGGTTAAGTGCAGTAGAAAAGTAGGGAAAGAATATTAAGCTGCGGAGCGGGAGAATTTTAGCGCCAAGCGAAATAGGGGATTAACTGTGCATAGCGGGAGAAAATTAAGGATATTAGCTGCGGAGCGGGAGAAAAACCGGTTCAGATTTTATTTTATTTTACCGGTTCAATTTTATTACTTCGCCAATTAAAATTATAAATTTTATTGTAAACCTTATTACTTCATTAAATATAAATTGCGAAGTAATAGTTATTAAAAATTTAAAAAAATCTATTCTTTTAATTCTATGAAGTCTAAAATTATATTTACTACGTCAATTTTATTATCGAAGTTTATTAATGTATATTACTTCGTCATTAATTATCGCCGAAGTAAATGCCGGAAATTCTACTAGTGAGATGGTGGATTCCAGGAGCATAATGTCTCAAGTCCAAGACATGCAAATAATAATGCATGATCTGGACGCCGAAGGCATGCCACTAAATGAATCATTCAAGGTGGCCGCGGTAATCGAGAAACTCCCTCCGTCGTGGAAGGATTTCAAAAATTACCTGAAGCACAAGCAAAAGGAGATGGCACTTGAAGACCTGATCCTGAAGCTGCGCATAGAGGAGGATAACCAAAAATTTTCCGACTCTAAAGGAACAAAGCGGACAGTTGACGAGATGTCCAACCTGGCGGAACCGAGAGCCAAGAAGCTGAAACAACCAATCAAGAAGGCTCAAGGCAAATTCAAGGGGTCCTGCTACAACTGCGGAAAGTCAGGACACATGTCCAAAGACTGCAGACGTCCGAAGAAGCCAACCAAAGGCCGGAAGGATGTTGCAAACCAGGTCGCAACTTCCAACGAAATGGACCTGGACCTCGCTGCGGTCGTGTTTGAAGCCAATACGGTGGTGGACAACCCGAGGCAGTGGTGGATCGATACTGGAGCAACACGCCATATCTGTTCAGATAAGGCACTGTTCTCCACGTATACCCCGATAAGCGGAAGAACGCTCTTTATGGGCAATTCCGCTTCATCTCCGATTGTTGGACTCGGGAAAGTAGTTCTGAAAATAACGTCCGGAAAGGAGCTAACTCTCATTGATATGCTCCATGTTCCCGACATCAGGAAGAACTTAGTTTCTGGAGCGGCACTTGTTAAAGTCGGCTTCAAATTGGTGTTCCAGTCCAACAACTTTGTACTTACGAAGAACGGTGTCTTCATAGGTAAGGGATACTTGGAACAAAATCTGTTCAAGATAGTTGTAATGACTGTACACCGTGAATTTAATGGTAATAAAATAAAAGCTTCCAGCTATGTTGTTGAGTGTTTTTATTTATGGCATGATCGACTCGGACATGTTAACAATAATACACTAAAACGTCTCATCAAGCTAAATTTATTACCGAACATCGATATTGACGAAATGCACAAATGTGAAGTGTGCGTGGAAGCGAAAATGACGAGACTACCCTTTCACTCGGTGGAAAGGTAAACGACGCCTCTAGAATTAATACATAGTGATCTATGTGATTTAAAATTCGTGCAAACTAGAGGAGGTAAAAAGTACTTCGTTACTTTTATCGATGACTGCACGAGGTTCGGTTATGTCTTTCTTTTAAGAAGTAAAGACGAAGCCTTAGAAGCTTTTAGAACCTATAAAACTGAAGTTGAGAATCAACTTGATAAACGAATTAAAACAATTCGTAGCGATAGAGGTGGAGAATATGGTGCACCGTTTGATGAATTCTGCTCAGAATTTGGCATTATTCATCAGACAACGGCGCCCTACTCACCCCAATCGAATGGCGTTGCCGAACGTAAAAATCGGACACTGAAAGAAATGATGAATGCTTTGCTAATAAATTCAGACTTACCCCAAAACTTATGGGGGGAAGCTATATTATCAGCAAACCACATTCTCAATAAAATCTCTCACAAGAAAAATGACAAAACGCCATATGAACTATGGAAAGGTCGCGAGCCGTCATACAAATACTTGAAAGTGTGGGGGTGCTTAGCAAAGGTCGAAGTACCTAAGCCAAAGCAAATAAAGATCGAACCTAAAACGTTCGATGCAATATTTGTCGGATATGCCCAAAACAGTAGTGCATATCGCTTCATAGTTCATAAGTCAGACATTCCTGATATTCATGTGGGTACAACCATTGAATCTCAGAATGCAATATTCTTTGAAGACGTGTTCCCAAATAAAAAGGGAAACGTTCAAAGTGATGACAACGAAAGTCCAAACGAAGATAACATTCCAGAACTTAGTTGTCATAAAAGAACTATTGACGATCAAAGCGAAGAGCCACGTCGGAGCAAACGGGCTAGAGTTGAGAAATCGTTTGGGCCAGATTTCATGACCTTCATGTCAGAAGTAGACCCAAGAACTTTAAGCGAAGCTCTCTCTAGTCCCGACGCCCCATTGTGGAAAGAAGCAGTCAATAGTGAAATCGAGTCCATCATGAATAACCATACTTGGGAATTAGTAGACCTTCCTTCTGGTACTAAACCATTAGGTTGTAAGTGGATACTAAAACGCAAGTATAAAGCTGATGGATCGGTTGACAAGTATAAGGCCAGACTTGTAGCCAAAGGGTACAAGCAAAAGGAAGGCTTAGATTACTTCGATACCTACTCACCGGTGACAAGGATTACGTCCATACGAGTGTTGATAGCTATAGCAGCACTGTATGACCTTGAAATACACCAAATGGATGTTAAGACTGCATTCTTAAATGGTGAATTGGAAGAAGAAATCTACATGGAGCAACCCGAGGGGTTCGTAGCTCCGGGAAAAGAGGACAAGGTGTGTCGACTTGTTAAGTCGTTGTACGGACTTAAACAAGCGCCCAAACAGTGGCACGAAAAATTTGACAAAATAATGCTGTCAAACGAATTCAAAATAAATGAATGTGACAAATGCATTTATGTCAAAAGCACACCTGAAAGCTATGTAATCGTTTGTCTATACGTAGACGATATGCTTATAATGGGAAGTAATCATGATATAATCATGAATACTAAGAAAATGTTGACCAAGAATTTCGACATGAAAGATATGAGTTTAGCAGATGTCATATTGGGAATTAAAATTCTCAAGACATCCGATGGGATAGTTTTAAAACAATCCCATTATGTAGAGTCAATATTGAAAAGGTTCAATGCATACGACCTCTCTACTGTCAAAACGCCGATGGATCTAAGTCAACACTTAGCAAAAAACCATGGTGAGCCCATATCACAATTGGAATATTCTCGGACAATAGGCAGTTTGATGTATCTCACAAACTGCACTCGCCCGGATATTGCCTGTGTGGTCAACAAATTGAGTCGTTTCACGAGTAATCCAAACGACACTCATTGGAAAGCATTAATGCGAGTTCTTAGATATTTGAAATATACTATGAACTACGGATTACATTATGGAAAGTATCCCGCTGTCTTAGAGGGATATTGTGATGCTAATTGGATATCGGATACAAAAGACTCCAAATCCACTAGTGGATATGTATTCACGATCGGTGGGGGAGCAGTGTCTTGGAAATCCACTAAGCAGACGTGCATTGCTCGGTCTACTATGGAATCCGAGTTTATAGCACTTGACAAAGCAGCTGAAGAAGCTGAATGGCTGCGGAACTTCTTGGAAGATATTCCGAGCTGGATAAGACCTGTGCCCGCCATACTTATCCACTGTGATAGTCAATCGGCGATTGGAAGGGCACAGAGTAGCATGTACAATGGTAAGTCACGACATATACGCCGTCGACATAATACCATTAGGCAGTTGATCTCGAATGGAGTGATTGCAATCGATTATGTCAAATCTAAAGATAATTTGGCAGATCCCCTTACGAAGGGGCTAAATCGAGATCAAGTATACTGCTCATCAAGAGGAATGGGATTAAAAATCTACAACTAAAAACGGCTGTAGCGGTAACCCAACCTTGTTGACTGGAGATCCCAAGATCTTGGTTCAATGGGACAGCGAAGTTACAGAAGTTGTGTAACAGCACAAGAGATGTGTTATCTCTATCCCAATCCTAGGATGAATTGGTGCTGCCCTACCACATGTAGTGAGGCTAAGCTTATGCTTTTAATGACTTCTATACTTTTACAAGGTGGAGTATAGTAGGATACTCTTGATAGAAGTGTCACCTATGTGAGTGTGAAGACAGGCTGCTTCAATGAAACACTCATGAATCCAAGATGGTGTCCATGGCCGAAACGGAACCAACCCATGAGAACTAAAAGTAGATGAGATGAGTCTCTGTGTGAGTGTTATTGTCTTAGTATACACCAACAGCTGAGCAGTTCAAGACATCACGTTCACTGCGCAGCCTAGTATACTCGATAGCATTCCACTACGGAAGGTTCAAAGCCACAAGCTACCTATCCCGATGCATTGACTTATCGATTGGACTCTTGTAAAGTGTCAGCATGCATACATGCAATAAATGCATTAATTTCCATTCATATGGGGGATTGTTGGATACGATTTTGATGCCATCGATCGTTGAAAGTCAAGTTTGACTTCAAAATCGAAATCTACGTTTTGCGTAGATAAATCTGGGCTATTTATTTGCTCAAAACCGATTAAGGGTGAATGAGAAATTAATTGTTCAAGATACGTTTAATGATGACCGTCAGATCAAAGATTTGGCTAGATCGCAAGAAGGTGCGATCTGGAGCGTCGGATCAAAGATTTGAATGTGAAGAGGGAGAATGGATCTGAGGCGTCGGATTAAATGTTCTAATCTGACGGCTGAGATCAAGATGGATCTGAAGAGTTATAACTCTTCAGATCAATGGACGAGATTAAATAACCTTTAAAGGGTTATACCTTTTCGTTATGAATGGTCCAGATCTGTCCGAACCAAAGGATACTTACCTCTTCACTCAGTATAAATAGAACCCTCCACTAGATCATTTCATTCATTCAATCATTCGAAGCATTCAAGCATCTAAGCATTAGAGAGCTCATCTTCTGCATCGAGAGTCCGAAAATCCTACGAAAAGGTTCGCTGGTCTCGGAATTTGAAGTGCTACTATTCCGAGACGACGTCGTTGTATCTTAGGAACGAATTGCTGCTATCCGTGAGCACCGTAGCGGAGCAATATCGTTTTACGGAGATAGTGTCCAACACTAGCCTCGACGTAAACAAATTCAGTTTGCTACCTCCCGGCAGCAACCTCCCGGAAGTTCCGACGGTCGAGTAAAATCGACTAAGTCAAATACCGCGGAGATTACAAAAAAGTCACAGGACCGCTAACAGGTTGGAGGAATGATTGCCTGGTTGGTTCACATCTTTCATAGCCAAGCTCATGGAGGAAGACCGACCTCTCTATGGCAAGCAGCTCCATGATTCTCTTTGGGGTAGTCTAATATCCTATGCTGGTTTGATACTCGATGGTTTTTTGCTTCCTCAAGTTATCTTCAACGTATTCTCGGGCTCTAAAGAACAGGCTCTTGCCCCTTCCTTCTATATTGGACATACTGTTGTCCAAGAAATGCCTCATGCGTATGATGCTTATAGAAGTCGCTATTATGTTCCTCCTCTGAACTCATCCTACATATATGCTAGTCCATATGAGGGTTTTTATTCACTGGTATTGGATATCCTTGTCCCTTGTGGAGGAATCCTTCTTTCAGCGTTATATTCCTTCAACAGAGGTTTGGTGGTGCTTGTCTTTCTCCTTTTAAAAAGATGGAGCCTAAATCGTACGAGTTAGTTCCCATAGCGGCCTCTTAGTATACAGACATCTAATACCATACAAACAAGAACACACCGGCTTATTTCATAGTGTGAAAATTATGTTTGGACACCATGACTGTCATTTCATGAATGCTACATTGAAAGTGTGTTATATAATGCACTTGCCTTTCACTAATCTGAAAAGAAAGAGAAGGAAAATATGTTCCCTGTTGCACACTGGCACGCCTTGAACGATCATCAGGTGATGAATCTCTCATTTTATAGCTGAGCTATTGGAATTCCTTCCTTCTGATTTTCTTTGCACGAGATTTCAGCCATTAGCTTGTCAAGAAGTTAGTTGAATTTCAAGGAAGTAGTCAATTCTATATCAGTCAGTATCCGAGTTTTGTACTAGAAACTAATAGCATTTTTCAACTAAATGTGCTTTATTCTGCCTCAAGATAATTGATAAATATTCCAAAAGATGAGTACATTAGTTACATTTGTGCTACTTATGTTTTATTTAAGTTTTTGTTGTTTCTCAAACTGAATTTAGTAGTCATCCTTTTACATGGCAGTGTAAGCAAACTGTCTTATAAGTTTCATTCAATCCAGTTGCTCAATTATGATTCAGTTTACATTGCACTCATACACTTATTGGCATTTTAAATTTTAAATTATTTACATTGCTAAATTTTAAATTTCGTAACAAATATTAGCATTTTAAATTTTTATTGAATTTAGAATTATACATAATTTGTAACTAAGATACTATAGTTTCTCATTACATATAACATATGCCATTGTAATATGTAAAATATATTTTTTAATTATGGAAAAAAATCAACTATCTTTATAATCGTGGTCTCATATTTAAACATCTTAACAAGATCCTAATTAATATATAGTAATACGGCTTACTTAGGAAAGAAATAAGAATTTTTTTCCTAAAATAACCTGAATTTGGGGAATAATTTAAAAAGGAGCGAGTTATTTTGATTCCGTTAACGTGAACCCGATTTTAAATAAGCCATTTATAGGAACTAACTCGCAACGTATCTTCCTATAAAAGCCCGTATCGCTTTGCGGAAGGGACCACCCTAGAACTGCCCGCCGTATTCCTTTCGCTCGCAGAACTCGTGCCCCCAACTCGAAGGATCTGCAGGAATTCCCCCTCCTCCAATTCGTTTCAATAATTCGTGTGAAGCAACCTGTCTGCATCTGGTGAGTGCTTTTGTTTCCTTTTTATTTTCGTTTTTCTGATGTTGTTTTTCCGTTTGCTTCCTTATGTTGTATGTTTGACGCACGGAGGAGTTGATTTCGAAAACCCTAAATTCCATTACGATTCATTCGATTCTATTGCAATGCATTTGGTGCTCCTATTTTTTTTCGGATCATAAATTTCTTGTTTTTTTTTTAATGTTTCGCATCAGAACTATCCTTAAATGCTTGGTGTTTGATTCTTAGAGCCCTAGCTTGTTTTGATGTTGATAATTTTAAATGCGAAAGGTGTAGACTTTGGCATGTTAGGTTATAAAGAAGACGATATCATGATTGTATGTTTTCTTGTTGTTCGATGCCTAGAGGATTCAAATTTGTTGATGAATAATTAGTTCGATTTTTTTTTTTTTGGTTGATTCTGAAAAATCTATATTATGCCCATATAACTCTGGCATATTAGATAGTTTGAAGGGGCATTGCTTCTTAATTTCATAGTTATGGATGTGCAGATGGAAATAAAAGCGTTAACAGAAGAGGCAATTGCAATGAATGAGAAGAAGATGAACATGACCTTAGGTATGCCAGGAACTTTTTCCGTTGCATCTGAAGTTATTCTATCTGAATAACTTAGTCCTAATACAACTTCACATATTTATTGTAGATGATATTATTAAAATGTCAAAGAAAAATGCTGCTAAAGGGAAAAGACCTCCGAGGCATCCTGTGAGTGAATATATTCTTGCCAGCAAAGTTTTTTTTTTCTTCAAATTATTAAATAATTGATTGCAAAATTCTTTGACTACAGATTAAAAACCAAGGCTTCCAGAATAGAAATCCTTCCCATGGTAACAACATGCTACAAGGATTCATGGATTCCAGATCATCAATCAGACAGGTAATAACTAGTATGTTGTGTTTTTCTAGAGGATATATATGTTGTACATTTATTAATCTGTGTCGACCATCGATGTTCAGGGTGTGCTTGCAAAGAGAAGGTCAAATTTTCATGGGAATCAATTCCCAGTAATCACAGAGGTGGCTAGGAAGGCTGCTGCCATTTCTGTCCAGAAAAGGATGATAAATCAGAATGGCAGATGGTTCTTAGTCCTTTTTCCCTTTTCTAACTTTTATCTTCTTTATTGTTTTTTACTATAGCATAGATTATGAAACTTTTATTCTGTCTGAATTTCTTTCAGGTAAATGTGGTTCTTATTTAAATCACACAGACTTCCCATTTGCGCTATCATATTATTGTAGCTATCCACAGTTGTTTTCTGGACCCTCAGCTGTTAAGCACTTTGAACTGCACCTTCATTACTGTATCACCAAAATTTGCTCTGGTCTCATTTTGTGGTGTTTTTGGATTGCCATGTTCCACCAATTCTGGTTTTTGACCACTTGAATATCTCAGTCATATACATTTTGGGTTAGGATGGATAAACATGGCTTATAAAAGATTACTGTGCATCAAGAGTATTCTTTATTATTGGATTATGAGAAGATTGGCTTCTATCTATCCAACAATTGAAAACAAAATGGAATACATGATTACATGATACATTTCTTGGTTAGATTTGGGTTGAAGGTATTATGTTTGACATATAGTTAGCATGGGAGCTCATGTTTATCTACACAAGTTCCTGGAGTTTTCTTCTAAATCGGTGAAGCTTTCCATTGCACCTTCCTAACAAAGATTTTCAGACGAGTTCCATCATAGAACAATAATTTGCCCTTCAGATGTAATCAGTTTCATGGTATAGATTAGTCTGCCACAATTGCCTGCTATGCTTTCTTTTGGCATGAATGGGGAACCTGCGATGGAATCTGCTGTTTTGGGGTGTGGATGAGGAGGATGCTAATGTTTAAGCACAGAGATGGAAGCTGGTTGCTTGCTGCCTGTATCAGTGATCTTTAATGAAAAGTTTTGCAGACCGCCATGGCTAGAGATTATATACCTTGATCTCATTGCTGGTTTTGCTAAATCTTGCTGGTTTAATAGACATGGAGTCTTCTAAGCACAGACTCGTTTAATGCGATGACCATTATAATGCTCTTGATAGATGAACCTGAAGGATTATTTTATGGAGCCTGAAGTACTGTTGTGAGTATAAGGATCGCAAACGGTGTCAACCAACTTCAGTGGTGTATTTTTGCTTCATAGTTATGAGAAATGTTGCACTTGTTTGGCAACGTCATCCTTTCTACCTCTTTCTCAAAATATCTACATTTGCCTCTTAAGGATGTTGTAGATCTGAAGCATGGTGATGGAGTCAGAGTTGTCCAATCTGTTTCTAGTTTCCTGTCATTACCATATTTCTGTGACTAGTTAATTAAACTCATTCTTTTCTTTTAAACGAATGGTAAGTTCTCAATTGCCTTTATTGTTGGTATTAGACCTACCAGGAAGAAAATATTCTGACTCAAATTAAATTTTTGCTTATAATAGTTTTATCCTCTAATTTTGAGATTGAGCTTACTGGTGCAGGGTATTGACACCAATTCAAAGGAGTGCTAATGCTAACTCCAATAGCAAGGTAACTTCTTACGAGCGCAAACTCTTAATCCTTATGTTTGATTTGATGACTTCCCTTGGCCTTCCTTTAAGAATCAATTAACAGCAGCGAATTGTATTGTCCTATCGATTATGTTTGGGCGGATAGTATTGTTTTCTAATGTCAATTTTATGCATTTGCCAAGCAGCAGCTTCAAACCTTGGATGCACTCTTTGCAAATATGAATGCGATGAGGATGGATTTTGTGATCGAAAAGATTACTCCTGACGGTAGTATGCAGTTGGCAGGCATCCCCTTTGGTTCAAGGCAGCAGCAAAGAAGAGGTGGTCCTCGTGGTGGTGTTGAGCTGGTACAGAGGCCCTTTGGCTCAAGGCAGCAGCAAAGAAGAGGTGGCCCTAGCGGTGGTGTTCAGCTGGCACAAAGACCGTTTGGCTCAAGGCAGCAGCAAGGAAGAGGTGGCCGTGGCCCTCGAGGTGGTGTTCAGCTGGGACAAAAGCACTTTGGCTCAGGGCAGCGGCAAGGAAGAGGTGGCCCTCGTGGTGGTGCTCATGGTGGGCCTCGTGCTGCCGCTCACTGACTTTGCTAAATAAGATCGGTTAGCTCGTTGTTGCCCAGTGAACAGATCTGCCGCCTGCGCTACTGCTACTAGCTTACTGTTACACATATCCGTCTTGCAGCAGCTGCACAAATAGCTATTATGGATGTCCTTCAGCACAGATTTCTCTTCCTTTTTCATGTACACTTCTAGCAAGTCTGATCTAACATTAGCAGTTTTCTCAAGTTACCTGACTTCATTGATGATTGGTCCTTTTGGATTTAATCTAAATCGCTCATTTGCAAGATGTGGATTTTGTATATTATCGTCGGTTTCAACACTATGGATTTCTGAGACAAGTATGAAAGATAGTGAGACATGATAACATAGATTTCTGTTTACCTGTGAACACAGTTTTTTTATTCTAAATAGCCCAATTTTGAAATGTTTTTTTTCTAAATCATCATTCAACTTTTTCATAATATATTCATGTGGTTTCTTTAAAATGATATGTCAAGTTTTATTTAATTTATTTGTTACATTGTTTTCATATTCACATCAAAGTCAGGCGCGTAAGGTGTAAATCTACCTCCCAACTATCTATACCATCTCTCTTATCATTAGGGTTTCTTGAAATCATAAATTACTTAATTTTTATCAATTAGAGTTCAACATTATTCATAATACGATTATATTTAAAGTGGATAGGGAACATAATTTGCTACAAAAGAAACTAATGTCCAAAAATAACTTAAGTTCCCTAGATTGCAATTACATGTTTCAATGAAGACATAAGCTGACAAAATATCCTCTAAATCATCAATATTTACCTCAATGTAAGATCCAACAATAAACATGAGAAAGACACTATCAGTTCACCAGCCTCAATAATCAAATTGTCCGAAGTTTACAACTACACAATTAGTTTGTAGTTTATAATTTGAGTGAGGTATAAATGAACCAAGTTGTCCATCATAATATTTTAGGAAGTGCTTCCTTGATGAGCTTAACCGATTCAACTATGTCAGCAAGAAGCTGGTGTGAATCTGGTATTGTCGATTCATCTACTCCGAGCACGACCCTCATCTCGTTCATGTAACTCTGGTAGTGAAGTGTGAGAGCCTGGAATTACTAACAATCAGAAGTTCACAGAGGATGATGCTAAACAATAAGATTAACCGGTAAATTTATGAAATGAAATGCTTTTAAGGGATTCCAACGAGACCTTTAAGAACATACAGTACTGCAAAAGCTAAGTTGAAACTTAATTTGGTGCAATTTCTAAGTTGGTGAAAAAGTAGATAGAGATAGATGTTAAAAAATATCATTATCAGTTAATTTCTTAGAGACTCTATAGTGCTAGGAATTTAGTGCCATCAAAAATGTTTATGTTAATAATAAAACAGCTATCGAGTCAAGAAGTGACTTTAGAAGGCAACTTACATGCGGATGGCCATATACACTGGGAGCAATGTACACAATCGGGTGGCCAAAGAAGCTGATTTCATCAACTGGACCAACCATGTTCGAGTACGATAGCGTTGTGTTACAAACAAGTCCGCGAATCATTGCCACAGCTAACTGTATAGTTCACAATTAAAATTGAAGAATGTAGAAGATTAGTAGCCTATGCGCATCATACAAAACTTAGCTGTGAGGGCTTTGAGAATGAACTTCAGAAGACTATTATTCACAACAAATCAAAACTTATAGCGATTCCTTCATGAATTTTTTAAAACCCATTCTTCCATACTCTATCGAAAAGAACAAGCAAACATTTAAATCTGTGAAGTAACAAAATAAGATGCATAGATATGTTGAGAATATATGAATGGATACTAAAGTTTTACAATTTGGATCCACTAGAGTTGAGTTAAAGATCTAAGAATATTATTGGTAATATAGTCCCATGTGGAGTAGGCAACCCTAATGATGCTCTCTCATAAGGAACTAAAGGAAGATGTTGTGGGGGCATGATCGTACGGTTAAAGGGGGTGAATAGCCGTTCATCCATTTCAATCGTGGTTCTCTTCCTACACTTGTTAGCGCACAGCGGAATACAAAATATAACTAAAACTAAGAAGAAACACAAACCACTAACACATGTCAATTTACTTGGTTCGGAGATGATGCTCCTACTCCACGGCTGTCCGTAAAGTGGACGATCCGGATCCGTCGGTGGATGACTCCCCGGAATGCCTCCGACTAGCTTGTGTTGCTCTTTGTGAGGGGGGGGGGGGGGGGGGGGGGAGAAACCTCGCTACAACCTTGCAATCACACCTGAGCACTTGTAGACTACTAATAAACTTTACCCAAGCTTATTTCGTCAACTTTTGCCCAGCTAAACCATGCTCTCTTAAATAGAGCTTGTTGCTGATCTAACCGTTACCAATCGACTGGTATCAACACCAGGTGACTGGTCCACTCGAATTCGAACGTTACAATCCAACATTCGAATTTCAGCTAACACTAGTCTACTGCACAGGAGATCGATCGACTGATCTCTTTGTGCCCAACACTAATCGACCGCTCTAAGCAGCAGTTAACTGCCCAAACCCTAAACCTAGGGTTTCCTTTCCCGAGTACAATCTCTCAGTCTTCTAGCTCCTCCATCATCCTTGCGTCTCTCGGATGCCTGTCCATCCTTCACGTCTTGCCTTCTGGAGCTTCCTTCGACCTCAGTCATTATTGTCAGGTCTTCTTCATTTGCCAAGATCCCACTTAGACTTTTCTCCTGTTATACCTATATCCTACATACTCATAATGCATATTAAATACAACAATAACCTAAGTTAAACATTTGCCTAAATATCAAAACTTAGGGTACCTAGATTGCTCCAACAGATGCTTCCAGTTAAACCAGTCAAAACCACTGATCCTGTCGACAAGCGGAGAGGGCTCTCACTCAGATGACTTTATCAAGCTGAATTGACCCGGTCGGACGAACGAGTTGCGGCAGTGTGAGTTGAGGTCGGGATCAAAGGTTAGCAGGACAGAATTGAGTCGCAATCGGACCGAAACGGGAACACAAGAGGAGGAGAAGAAAATTTCAGCAGCAGGAACCCCCTTTCTGAAGCACCCATGGGGCTTTATATTGGGGAGGAGGAGCCCCCCTATCCTGTCAAGACTGTCTTGTCTCATTAAAATCTAACCTACTGACATACTGGTCCTTTGGCAACCTTAGTCTCCCCGAGGGTCTGGCACAGTCGCCTGAAGGGCTGTCCAGGCTGTCACTTTCATCCCAATTAATGTTTGATACTCTGCCAGGATATGATTATGGCAGGTGTCTCTTCATCATAATGAGAAGATATGGAGGATCTTAAAAGCCTGATCATGATTTTACTGGGACATTGGGGTCACATGGGCTGATCTCGCTAGGCGCAGCGACTAATCTGCATGGATTGGCCAGCCGACCGGGAATGATTACTCGATGAGACTCGGCCACCCGGCCGCCACTCGGCTTTGGATGAGAAAGTGGCCTGAGCGGGTTCAATTATTCCTGTTACCAGACAATCTGTCTAGGCCGACCGGACCGGTCGGCTAGCCGATCGGGTATGTCCGCTCGGATAGTTGGATACAGGTCATGACATTGAAAACGGGAGTTAGTGATTTTATTTAACAGGGCGATTAAGTCGTCCGGTCGGACGTTCCCAACAGGAACCATTCGCCCGAAATTCAATTACACACTCGATACCCTCATTTTCAAGGGAGTTAGGCACGTTTTTCCGTCTGCCTGACTGACCCATCCCGGCTGGATCTGCCGACCGGGGGCGTCCGACCGGCTACTGTCGACCGGACCCAGTCCGAGTAACCTTGAACTTTGATCCCTTAGACTAGGTTGACATATATATCACCCGACTGTCTTTGCTTGACCGAGTCCTGATCCGATCGGGCTTCCAACCAGGTCAGATGACCTACCCGTCCAAATCACAAGCCTCCCCTTCAAGTCTAGTCGAAGGAGGTAATGAGTCCGACTAACTAGGCTATTCGCCCGGTCGAACATCCACGACGTCATAGTCCTGGCTCTCGTTATCGCCTCTGAATCTCAATCATTATGGGTCGAATCCCTAGTCAAATCAGCATTTAACGCCTTTGCCACGCGTCTTTCCCCGACTGGAGCTCCCTGGCAACGAGGCGTCATCTGTCAGACTCGTGCGGCGTTAGGGAGAGTGTCACAAAGCATCAGTAAGAGCGGGAAACTGACGGTCGGGATCTAATCCCACCCTTTTTAATCCGGGCATCCGACGGCTCTTATGAGTCTTCCTGCAGTATAAATAGGTCTATCTCCTCCATTTTAACCTTCTTCGTTTTACCTTCTGTTCTCAATTCCTCTTCTGTCCGATCTCCACCGTCTGACCACCGTGAGCTTCGGCATTCTGTCGTTTCCGACGATCCCGACCTCCTTTATTTCTTCGCCTTCGATTGCCTGATCCCTAGGTATATTTTTCCCTCATCTAGTTTCATATTACAGTGCCTGACCCCGACTGGATGACTGAGTCAACTTCTTCGGTCGGTGTATGGTATACTACCACCATCTCGACCCTGACCCTCGGCCATTTAGAGACCATTCGATCGGACTACCAAATCCCAGAAGACCATCTTCTAGCCCTTCCCTCTCGTCGCGACCGACCCCATTAACCTCCCTTAGGTTATTTTACCATCTTCAAAGATCACTTACTGGCCGGTCTGAGATTCCCCCTTCACCCATTTATTAAGGAAGTCTGTAGATATTTCCAAATAACTCTCTCTCAACTAGCCCCGAACTCTGTTCGGATTTTGTGTGGTACGGTAGTTGTCTTTTCTACATACTACATTCCTCTCGACCCCCGAGTCTTCCACTTCTACTACCCCAAAAAGCAAGAGCCGAGCAATTTTTTCTTCCAGGCCCAAGCCAAGTGATAAATACCATTTTGTTGATTATTTTAATTTCTAAAATCCATGTTTGACCTATGTTTTTATTGCTTAATTGTGAAATTACCCTAGGTTTTAGGATTTCCTCTTATTTTGGACTTAATTGTAAATTTACGCATTTTTGGATTATTTGGCCACTAATTTTCAGATATATTTTTGTAGGCATGAAAGGATCCTGGACCTAGAGTGTATTGGGTCAAACTTGAGTCGGAAGTGAACCGGATCGAATTATCAAGATTATGATTAAATCTGGGCCGTCCGATTCAAGAGCGGCTAGATCTGAGCCATCCGGGACCATCTGAAGCAATCTGAGCTAGGGTTAGGGTTGATCAAGCACTCTAATCAAGATTTGAAGGTTTCATCCCAATCAGAGCTCATTCAACCGTTGGATCAAGCTTGGAGGGCTCTAGATCGTCCATTCAAAGATTAGATTGATCTGGACCATCCGTTGCACATCTGGAGGATCCGAGCTACCACAAGGTAGATCCTGACCCCAGATCATCATCATCAAAGTTTGGCTCAAATCAGAGCAAGATCAACCGTTGGATCTCCTCTGATCAATCTGGACCGTCCGTGCTTAAGTATTTAATCAAAAAATTCGCAGCTTCTTCTCCTTGTCGCGTCTCCGCCATTCTTCGTCTTCTTCGCGTGTTCTTAGCATTTTCTTCCGTAGTTCTTCATCCAAGGGGCGCGACCCCTCAAATCCTTCAATAGAACAAGTGTTAGGTCAGTGGGGAGAGCTCGTGAGAAGTTTCCAGCTTGAATTTTGCCCAAAGACAGAGTTTCGTGAGGTTTCAGTAGCTTTGTCACTTGAGTTCGTCAATCTCTGTTGTATACCATTTCATTTCATCCTAGCTATCTGGAGGGGTTCCCTGGAAGGCTCGGAGCATTCCCAATTCATCTGCGCAATTCACCACAGCGAGGTTGAAGAATTCGATGGCTGTTTTCAGCTTGAGCAGAATTTAAATGGATTCGAATCGCAAGGGCTGTTTTCCACTGATTTGTTGAGCTTGCGGGTCCGAGGCTCACCCTTGCTTGACGACCAAGGAGCATTTGAGCTAGGGAGTGATTGGGGTTTAGTTTACTTAGCTAATTTCAGTTGTTTGTAGCTGTAATTTCCAATTCTGCTTTAGTTTTGTTTCTGTCTTGGTTTCAGATTCGTTAACTTCGTTAATGCAATTGTTCTAGCTTAAATTAGGTTCAATTCCTGCAAGTAGTTAGCTAATTAACTTGTTTAGTGGACAATAGCTTCTAGTTTCAATTTCTTTGATGTTTAAATCCTTGCGTGCCATTTCATTGTTGCGTGCCAAGTCATTTCTGAATTTTTCAGCTTGGTTTCTAATTTTTGCATCTTCTTTCTGTTAGTGAGAGCCCTAGAGCCAATCATATGATAATTACTTTTTGGACTCATTGTATCATATTCTTGTATATATATTTCTTATATATAAAGGCATTTCTTATGGTTATTGTACTTATGTGTATTGGTGCCAAATAACTTAGTATAATAACGTCCTTGAGTAGAAGGTTCTTATCTATATCAATCGATTAGTTGAATCGATAGTGAGATGATATAGAGAACACTACTTTTAATTATTCCTAGTCAAGTATTAACATTCAAGGACAATGTTAATGCATAGAGACTAGCATGTAGGTCAACATGATGACTTGATCTCACAAGTCATGGATATGAGATATCAAGTTGACACATGGGTATACATTAGAGAATGTATACTGAATGGCCCGCCATGAGAAAGTATCATGGATCGTTATATGAGTGTCATATACTTTCTCATGTGACTATTAGTATGACTATTAGTCCTTAGACCTGAAGTCACCATAGTTTCCTACATAAGGAGTTATGTACTTTGGTTTCGTCAAACGCCACCCGTAACTGGATGGACTATAAAGGCGATTACTGGGTATGTAACAAATTATGCGGAGGGATGTGAGTGATGTAGATGGGATCTATCCCTCCTATATGACGGGAGAGATATCATAGTCTTGATAGAGTGAGATCACTAAGTGCATGACCATGCCCAAATAAGGCAATATGAGATATTGAGCTTATTTGATTATAGTGAGTCTACTTGGAGTTCAAGACACATAGATGGATTGGAGGATGACACGGTCTATGCCTCATGAAAGATCAATCTAGATATCGAGGATAGAAGGACGTTGTCACATATTGTGATGGTCACAATTATTAGTCACAATGGTGATGTTGGATCTCGACATTCTTGTAACTTGGGTAGCAATGATGTGTTGCTAGATACCTCTCATTGCTTATGTCCTTAAATAGGTTTAAGGGCATTGCCAACGTTACAAGAACCTATAGGGTCACACACATAGAGCAATAGATGGAGAATAAGTCCATATGATGGACCGAGAGTAATGAAGTCAAAGTTTGACTTTGGCTAAATATGGAAAGTCCATAAAAGGCAAGTTTGACTTGACTCAAATTAGACAACTTGAGTTGGACTCGAGTTTGATCCAAGTGTTGGATGAATCTAATCATGGGAGAATAATGAAGTCAAAGTTTGACTTTGGCTAAATATGGAAAGTCCATAAAAGACAAGTTTGACTTGACTCAAATTAGACAACTTGAGTTGGACTCGAGTTTGATCCAAGTGTTGGATGAATCTAATCATGGGAGAATAATGAAGTCAAAGTTTGACTTTGGCTAAATATGGAAAATCCATAAGAGGCAAGTTTGACTTGACTCAAGCCACATCACCTTGACTTGACCAAGTGATGACTTGGCATCATCATCAAGGCTAAGTAACCTCCCCATTTGAATTTTGAATTCAAATAGGGGGTTACCAAAGGTGGTGGCCGGCCACTTAATGGCCAATAATGACAATTAAGTGGCCTGCCAATTAAACACACACAAAAGGAGTTTTGTGTGGGTGGATATTCATTCATCTCTTGACTTGGTTTTTGCTCTCCCTCTCCTCTCATCTTGCTGAGACCCCAAGGAGTGCTAGCACACTTTTGGGCTCTCCTCTCCACTCTCTTGCTTGTGTGGATACTTCTAGAGGGTTGCTACTTTGCATCCTTGAGATCCGACACCAACCGAGGAGCGAGCGGGAATTGCGGGGCACGCATCGAAGGTAGTTTTCTCTTCTCTAATAGATCTAGGTTGTAGATCGGTTTTGAAGCATGTAAATGAGCACTCGTAAATTTTTGAAATGATTTTCTTCGCTCGGATCCTTTCTATTGGGGCTTTCGGGGTTTCCGCGATGCGAAAAAGCGGTTTTCGCGGCCCGAAAAACCCTACACTTTCAATTTCGATTCTTGTGTAGTTAATTCCCTGCAATTGAAGCTCACATTTAGTATGCCAATGCATTAGAGTTGAGTTTGTTTCTCGGTCAGTTTTAATTCTGAATTTCAGCTTAGTTGCACTTGCGTTTCAGCCTCCAATTCTACACATTTCAATTCATTTCTGCAATTTTTAGTTGCAGTTGTTGAAGTTCGGATCAGTGAAGTATTGCTTTGGAACTGTATGGCAATTGAATATCAGTTTTCTTGTATGATTCTTGTATCTAAATTCCTGCTGCACTGAAATTCTGCTTATGGATTTTGATTTTCTGCATCCCATTCTGAGTTGAGTTTGTCTTGCCCTGATCAGTTTTGGTTTTCACTTCCTTCATTCACACGTGCAGTTAATTACATAGACAGCCTAGCCAACACCAAGCTGAATTGATCAGCTACACATTCCATACATTTAGTGGCCATTTGGCACATAGTTTCCTTCACTTGTGTGACCAGTTTCAATTGCTAGCACCTTGTGCCAAGCAAGGTCTCGGCACTGATCTTGTATCAGTTCTATATCAACATGGTTTCGGCTAGTCATTTCTGAAGTTTGTGTCAAGAAGTCATTAGCTTCTCTTGAGCTGTTTTGTTTTCTGCATTAGAGTTTCTGCAGCTCAATTCAGCACACATCCTAATTCGACAACTTCTTCAGCCCATTTCTGCATGAGTTGTTTTGGAATTCTGGACTCCATTCAGTTGGTGCATTTATTCTTCAGTTTCTGCCAGGTTTTGAATCACTCAGCCATTTGAATTGCTAGTTTATAGCTTAAGCATTGGTTTTAGTTTTTGGCACATAAGTTGTCTTGATTTCCTTGCCCACAACTGGTATCAAGTAAGGCTTGGCATTGGTTTTGTATTGGACTATTTTTAGATAGCTTTGCATTTGATTTGGATGTGCTATCAGATCTGTTTAGCAACTTCAGTTAAGTTGCCTTGGTTCATTTAGTTCCATTAGTTGAGTTTCTTAGTGGCACTTACTTTGTTTGGCTCATCTAGTTGAGTGCCTTTATTTCCATTGTGATTTCATTTTTGATTGCAACCCATAACCCAGATTTTGATTTGAAACCCAAATTTCATAAACGACACCTAAATACAAGCGCGAATCAAACAACGTCAACTAGCCCCGAGAAAAAATACGACCTGTGGCCCCTTTATTACGTTTTCATATTCTTATTGCAAAAAGGGTTTCCAGTATTTTATTCATTTATAAATTTTGATGGTCCCCCAATTCATGACAACTTTATCCTAGTATTTCGGGGCTATCACCAAGTCAGCCTTCTTAGATAAAGTCTCTTCTTCTAATAGGGATGGAAATCCCACTTCTTCTACGCGCGTTCGACCCCGCCCCCGAACTGGCTGACCGAGTGGGTAGAGGACCTACCCAATCAGCCATATATGCCCAAGAGCTATAGCTTAGAGCTGGGCTTCCAACTAGCCTTCTCCAAGATCGAGGGGCTCCACTTCCACGTCAGTCGGCTGTTGAGTGAAACTGTTTTATATATTTTCTAGTTGAGACATATTCCTACTACTCTGCCCGGCACCTTCGGTAAGTTTTTATGCTTCTTTCGAACTTTTTAGCTCTAACTAAAGCTCTCTCTGTGTTGCAGCTGAAGCCATGTGGAAGGCCATCCTCGCTGACGAACTCGGTCTGGACGAGACAGAGCTGAACGCTCGAGCGGCGGAGGAGCTGGCGAACTGGGAAGTGCCATCGGTGAGTAGTGTTGTGGCCCCCGAGCAATCAGAGAACCAGGTGACTCGGGAACTGAGCCACTGGTAGGAGATTCTGAGATAGAGCCCCAGGTGGTGAACTTAGAGATGGAGGCATAGGCGGCGGAGGCAGAGACAGAGCAACCAACTTCCGAGGGACTAACGAGAAAACGTCGCCGGGTGGCCATTGCCCCGAGCGTGCCTTTGGCTCGGGAGTTGACCAAGGAGGCTCATGATTTGACCGCCCCTCCGCCCGACCGCGCTCCGTCCAACACCAGAGCCTCAGCCTCTGGCTCGGCTCTGTTGGTGCAATCGACCCATGTTTGATCGGGTAGATCATGGGTTTTGATGTGTGTGTCAATATTATTAAGTTAAGATTTCATGTTGATCTAATATGTGTATGCGAATGTGCAGGTTTGCAGGATACACATAGACTTAGTTGGACGTCTTCAGGGTCGGTGAAGGATGGCATGGGGAGACGAGCCGTGGACTTGTATGCATCCGAGGGACCGTGGACAAAGCAGGAACGATGAGCCAAGGGAAGCGAACTTTGAGGCATACGCGAAGGATGGCATGGGGAGATGAGCCATGGGCTTGCATGCATCCGAGGGACGAGAGCTGAAGTCGAAGAAGGCTTGAAGGTAACAGGTCGAGGCTGCTAGAGCAGGAACGATCAGCCAAGGGAAGAGCACTTCAAGGCATACGCGAAGGATGGCATGGGATGACGAGTCGTGGGCTTGCATGCATCCGAGGGACGAGAGCCAAAGTCGAAGAAGGCTTGAAGGCAACAGGTCGAGACTGCTGGATGAAGAGTCAACTGAGTCGTGACGATTTGAGTGTTGAGGAAATTGTACTCGGGAAGGAAAACCCTAGCACTAAGTCGTGAGGGTTCTAGTGCTGAGAGAATTGCACTCGGGAAGGGAAACCCTAGGCTTAGAAGGGTGGCAGTCGACTGATGCTTGGAGCAGTCGACTGATGAAGTTCACAAAAAGATCAGTGGACTTGATCCTGAGATCAGTCGACTGGTGTCGACCAGAATTCGAAACGTCAGGTTGTGACATTCGAATTCACAAGGACCAGTCGACTGATGGTAGCATTAGTCGACTGGCAACGGTCAGAATAGTATCGAGCACTTTTTAAGAGGGCTCATTTTTGGCTGTTTCTTCTTGGTGAAACAAGCTTGGGTAAAGCCTGTTAGTAGCCTACAAGTGCTCAGAAGATGTCAAAGGATTGTGGCGAGATTTCTCTACCCACAAGGAGCGACAAGAGCTAGCCGGAGGTATTCTGGAGAGTCATCCACCAAAGGATCGGGATCGTCCACCTTACAGACAGCCGTGGAGTAGGAGCTCTATCTCCGAACCACGTAAATCGATTTTGTCTCTCTTAGTTGTTAGTTTTAGTTATTTGTTATTTCGCTTACGCACTAACAACGTGCAGGAAGAAAATTGAAAAGTAGCTATTCACCCCCCCCCCCCCCCCCCCTAGCTAAATGTCAAGGTCCTAATAAGCTCCACCTCGCTCAAGGGCTTTGACCTCCAGCTTGGCGCCACCTCACTCGGGGGCCTTGGTGGATCCTTCTGGAGTTGACGTCGTGGACGCTCTTTTGGCAATGCATTCACCTCCTCAACTCCCGGTGGATCTGCAGCTCCCCTCGGCAACCAGCTTGACCCAGATCGTCCAACCCCAACCTATCAATCTGCACGGTCGGCTGGTCGCGAGCTGGGATCAGGGGATGGCGACCACCCATGAGAGGAGTCCGCTGAGCCTCGCCGATAACTTTTTCCTGGACGCCACTCAAGTATGTTTTTTTTACTTATGACTTTACTTGTAACATTTGTTTCTATGCAGTTTTGGGTCGCCTATCGGGCGGTCACCCAGTCCCTGGTCAACAACACCAGGGAGCGATGGGCGGCAGAGATGATAGTAAAGGAACTGGAGACCCAGTTGACTCACTGCACTCTCCCTCCCGGCGAGGAGGGCATGGAGCGCCTTCGGAAATAGCCGCTCTAAAGGCGCAACTGGAAGAGGCTGACGCTCATCCAGAGGAGGAATATGCCCTACTGGCGTCTTCTTCTCGGGAGATAGACCAGCTGGTCGTCTGATTAGAGAGCACAGAGGCTCAGAAAAAATTGCTCTGACCCACCAAGCCCACGCACGTTCAGACTTGGACAAGAAGACTGCAGAGGCTAAGGCTTTGGCCGGGAAGCTAAAAGAGTCGGTGGCCGGCCACAATTAGACCTAGCTGGCCTTAACAAACAAGGAGACGGAGCTAACGGCTAAGGAAGAGGCCTTCAAGGCCTTGGAGGCCCAGCTGGTGGCTCGGGAGGCGGAGATAACGGAGCGGGATGCAAAGATTGCTCGGCTGAAGGGCGAAATGGAAACCTACAAGTCGGGAGAGCTGGCTCGGCTAGAGGAAAATCAACTAGCATATCTCCGGTCGGAGCCCTTCCTCTGTTTTATTTTCAGGTGGCTCGCCGCACGACCAACATGTTCAAATACGGTATCGAGAGCATTTTGCAACAACTCAAGGAGGTCGGGCACATCCCTGAAGATCTACCTCCTAATGATGTGAAGCCCACTCGGGTTCAGGAGGTCATCCCAGCAGACGCCTTCCCTCCTTTTACTTAACTTGTATTTTTCTTTCTTTTGTGACTCAGTCAGTCAGTCTTGTAATCAACTATTTCTTAATGTTAGTTTTCCTTAAACTTTTCTTGTGTTGATGTGTCTTTGCTCGGCTGCATGTGGCTTGCTTAGTAGAATTAATTTATTTCCGCTCTTTTAATCGGTCCTTCATTCCTCAGCCTTCTTTTCCTTGAACGGTTATCATTGGATGGTGGAGTTATTCAGCCAACCGTGTCGGTCAGTCGGTAACCATATCCCCAGGCCTTCACTCGACTTCTTAGTGGACGAACCCTTAAGATGTCGCTCATTTAAGGCTTAAGGCTTTGCGGTTATGACATAAATATTACTCGCGGCTTCCAAGGCATAGGTTCACTCGGGATCGGCCATTCGGGCTAGCGAAGACCACCGCTCGGGGTCAGTCATTCGGGCTAGCTAAGATCCTTGCTCAATCATCCGACTTTCACTAGGCTTTTCGCAATTCAGTGAGCCGATCCTGGACGCCTCTCGGCTTGCCCGACCGAGTGTGGACAATCACACCCGACCGACACCGAGGTTGGCGGGGTGCGTGGGAGCATTCCCACTTATAACTCGGGTGGCCGAGAGTCTGAACACTGCCTGGCTCACCCGACCGAGCGTGGACAGCCGCGCCCGACCGACACCAAGGTCGGCGGGTGCGTGGGAGCATGCCCACTTATAACTCTGGTGACCAAGAGTCTGGACATCGCCTGGCTCACCCAACCAAGCATGGACAGCTACGCCCGACCGACACTGAAGTCGGCGGGTGCGTGGGAGCATACCCACTTATAACTCAGGTGATCGAGAGTCTGGACACCGCCTGGCTCACTCGACCGAGTGTGGACAGCCACGCCCGATCGGTACCGAGGTCGGTAGGTGCGTGGGAGCATGCCTACTTATAACTCACCATGGCGAGAGTCTGGATGCTAAGTAGCATCTATCCTGATCATCATCATCAAATTTACGAATTACACTATTACAGGGTTTGCTCGAGTCTTAATCATGATACAATTTTAAATGTATGACACTCTAGGGTCTTCCCAGTTTTTTTCCTTGAGCATCTTGCAAGTAGTAGGCACCAGACCTTAGCTTCCCGACCACTAGGAAGGGTCCTCCCCATTAGGGCTCCAGCTAGCTCACCTCCCCAACTGGCTTGACTCTCTTCCATACACGGTCGTCGAGTTGGAAACTCTGGGGTAAGACCTTCTGATTGTACCTTCGCTGCATCCTTTGCCGGTAAGCAGTCATTCGGACCGCTGCCCGATCCCAGATCTCCTCGATCAGATCCAGCTCCAGACGTCTCTTCTTTGCATTATCCTCTCCATACTCTACTTCCATCGGGACTACTGTTTCACTTCCGTACACCAGCTGAAAGGGGGTACAACCTGAGCCTTCTTTGGGGGTGGTTCGGAGAGCCCATAAGACACTAGGCAACTCGTTGACCCATGTACCGCCCACATGATCCAGCTTGGTCTTGAGGCCCCACAGGATTTCTCGATTGGCAACTTCTTCTTGACTGTTGCTCTGGGGATAAGCCACTAAGGTGAATGCTTGCTTGATTCCATAGGCTGTGCACCATTCCTGAATCTTCCAACCCTGGAATTGCCGACCATTGTCTGAAACCAACTTATGTGGTATCCCATACCGACATAGAATATTCTGCTATAAAAATTTGATGACTGCCTGCTCGGTGATCCGAGCCAGAGCCTCTGCTTCGACCCACTTAAAGAAATAGTCCACAGCAATTAGTAGGAATTTTTTCTGAGCGACTGCGAGGAGGAAAGGCCCTACTATATCCATGCCCACTGATCAAAAGGGCATGACACAGTGGACGTCCTCAAAACCTCAACTAGCAGATGGGAAAGGCTTTGGTGCTTCTGGCAGGAAAGACAGGTGGTAACCATCTGATCGGTATCCTTTTGAAGTGTCAGCCAGAAGAATCCAGCTAGCAATACCTTCTGAGCCATATACTGACCTCCCGAATGACTCCCACAAGATCCCAAATATATTTCTCTTAGTACATAATTTGCATCCTTTTCCCCTAGGCATGTGACTAGCGGTCGAGAGAAGACTCTCTTATATAAGGTATCTCCCACCAGAGTAAATCGGGTTGCTCGCTTCTTCAGCAAGCGAGCTTGCTCAGGAGGAGTCGGGAGAATCCCATTCTGCAGATAAGTTATGAGTGGAGCTCTCCAGTCGCCTTCCACCTCCATTTCTACTTCCCTCACGACCTGAGCCACTAGCATGATCTGGGGTGAGGGCTGAGTGAAGACCCACAGAGTGATGGCGCTAGCTAACTTAGTCAGCTCATCAGCTTTGAGGTTGTCTCCTCGGGGGATCGGAGTATCTGAACTTCTTGAAATTCGGCTTTTAATCGCTCATAAGCATTCACATAGGTCTACAACCGCTCATTATTCACTTCAAACTGTCCAACTAGCTGTCGAGTCACCAGTTGAGAATCTGAGTGAAGTATGACCCGAGCAGCTTCCACATGCCTAATGGCTTATAACCCGGCCAGAAGAGCTTTATATTCCGCTTCATTGTTGGTAGCCCGATACTCCAACCGCACGGCCAAGTGGAGATGATCTCCTTTTGGCGAAATTAACAGAATCCCAATGCCGCTTCCTGACCGAGTGGCCGAGCCATCCACATAGACCTTCCACGTTTCTTCTTCTTCCTCAGTGTGAAGCTTGCTGAGGAAATCGACTAATGCCTGAGCCTTAATGGCAGTCCGGGGCAGGTATTGGATGTCATACTCGCTCAGCTCCGTGGTCCATTTGATCATCCGAACGGACGCCTCCGGGTTGACCAACACCTTCCCGAGGGTACTATTAGTCAACACCCGAATGGGATGAGCTAAGAAGTAAGGACGTAAACGTCTAGTCATTACACTACACCAAAATAGGTGTTTTACGACGGTTCATTATGTGATTTGCGGCGGTTCAAACTGCCGCTATTAACCATTTGCGACGGTTCTGAAATTGCCGCTATCCGTAGTGTCGCCAGCCATTTTGCGGCGGTTTTGAGCAACCGCTGGTACAACCGCCGCGAATTATTTTGCGGCGGTTTGGGTGGCAGTTAAACCGCCGCAAATCACTTGACTAAAAAGTCACGCTGAAAGTTTAACAACGGTTTAGAAACCGCCGCAACATGGTGAATGGTGATAGTTAATAGCGGCGGTTTCAAACCACCGCAATTGGTGAATGATGATAGTTATAGCGGCGGTTTCAAACCACCGCAAATGGTGAATGGTGATAATTAATAGCGGCGGTTTTGGTGGTGATTGAACCGCCGCAAATCACTTTGTTAAAAAGCACGTTAAAATTTTAGTGGTGGTTCCCGAATCCCCGTAAACAAAAAATTTTTATAGCGATTTCAACCACCACAAAATTTATTAGCATGAAATTACAAAAATTATTGCGACGGTTTATGAAACCGTCGTTATTAGTTAACATTGTGCTCAACCAATTTGTGTGCAATTTGAAATCATCACAACTAATTTAATTCAAAAGGTATTAAGAACAAACCAATACATCAATGCAAGCTAATGTCTAAGCAAATACAAATCCTTAACATAAAAAAATCTTAACAATAATAGACCTGTAATCTAAAGAAAAAAAGACTAAGGGTTAAAAGATGATGATGGTCCTTCATTTTGGGGTTCATGACTAGCCTCAGAAGAACGCCTTGCTTCTAATGGTGAGCCTATGTCTGTTGCCTGAAATTAGATAAAACGTCAATATTAGAAGTTTGATCCTGTAAAAGATGTTATAAAAATACAGATGTTATATGAGACAAAACTTAATTACAAGAAAAGACATATTGCTATCAATCCATCAAATTATAGATTAGACATAAGAAAACAAAAACATATTAATGTACTTGAAAGAAAAACATTAGCCGTAATAATTAGCATAGGATAATGTACTTGAAAACAACAACCATGAAGTAAATCCACAGTAGGCCACGACCAGCAGAAGAAAACAAATTGGTCAGATTAATGTACTTGAAAGAAAAAAAGATACAAAACATTTAACATGTAGTGAAATAGCGTTAGAAGTAATAATAAGTATAGGATAATCAAGTAATTATGGCTCGCTATTTTCTCTGATAGTGTCATCGATGTTCTCTCCTCCTGCATCCCTTACAAACTTCATTGCAATATATAAAATAAGCATATAGCTTGGACATTTCAATCATATGAGTTTATAAGAGTTGTGAAATTCCGAACCTCTTATTCGAAACTTTCTTTGGAAAATGACCATACTCCCTGCACAGGTACAATAACCGATCGATACGAGTTCAATAAAAAGTGCTAGTATCATGCTATAAATTTGAACTTCACCATTGAACTAAAATTTCACCAAAATGAACAAAAACAACACTTCAGAAAAACCTGGTTATACACCACCCATGCTACAATGGGCTTGAACTTGGATGTAAGATTTGCAGCAGCTTTTTTTAAGCACATATACTTTTCTTTAACCTGCAATATTTGACTAGTTAAAGATGTAACACCGATATTCTCTAGATCACAAAACATTGCAAAATTATAAGTTAAGACCTTAATCAGACATATTTTCTCAAATGCAAGAATGAAATGTCTTATATTGATTGGCAAAAATCACATAATTGAATAGTTGTTCTGGCCTTACAGCATCATAAACTAAATTTGCTCTGACTTCTGAATTTGTAATGGTTGCTAGGTACTTGATCCATTCAGCTCTCTTCAGACACCCATATACGAGATCAACAAACTCAATTACAAGTTTTTATTTCTTTCTAAGCAAACACAAGGATAGTACATGCAACGGAGTTCTTTCATCTAGAGGTACAAAAGCAGCAAAATTGCAGGGTTGCTGTTGTTCTACATTGCTGATGAAATGTGCAAAGAATTGAGACAGTTGTTGCATGTCTGTCTTTCTAACTAGTTGGATACCACCACTAATGTAAGATTTGAGCAAACACTGAGAAGTAATTTGATCTGATGTCATTCCCTTGAAGCTCTCTAGGAGGCCCAACAACTACAAGTTACATGAATTAGAAAAAAAAGAAACGTAGACAGTGAGGGCAAGTGTCTAGACTTTGAGGTTCATGCACCTAAAGCAATTTTTACATGAATCAAAATATCAGGAAGATGTTTCGTGGGTGATAAACTAACTAGACTTTGAGCATGAAATGCTTCAATTGTATCACTCTATGCACAATTTCCCCTTGCACCTAAAGATATCATTTAGTATAACTTAACTACATAATATACATATAAAGCATATTAGATGAGTAGAACAATTGGATGCCTTATTTTCATACAAGAATTAATCAATGAAATATCATGTGAGATAAGAATACCCCTTGAACAAGATCAGCAAGACCAGCTCCAAACTCTTGAAGAATCACTTGAAGGATTCAGATTGATTACCATTGGTAACTAAAGGATTCAGATTCAAACCCTTGAAAAAATGATAATGTAAATAAACAGAGACAGAGGGAGAGGAAATGAGAGACGGAGAGGGAGAGAGGGATACCTTGAGATGGAGAGACAGTGACGATGGAGAGACAGCGACGATGATAGCGATCGATGAACGACGAACGACGAATGATGAAAGGCGACGTCGAACGGTGAGGGCGTCGGCGTTTAGGGCTAGCACGTGAAAGGAATACGACGTTTAGGGCAAATGCGAAGCGGCGTTTGTGAGGAATGCGTCGGCATTTAGGGCGTTTGTGAGGAATTAATGGATGAAAAACTTAATTATTTAATCAATATATTAAATATTAATTGTTAATAATAATGTAATTTCTATTTTATTTATGTTAAATATACTGATCGTTATCAATTTATTAGTAAATTATATATATATATATATAGATATATATGATAATTTAATTAAATATTATGATGAACGGCGAATGGCAAACGACAAACGGTGACGACGAGCACAAACCTTTTCGTGAGGACGAGGGTGCGAACGTTTTGGTGAGGAAGCGACAGTGTTTAGGTCGCGAATGTTTTGTCTAGGGCAAACTAAATTGCTTCGAAATATTTCACGCACAAATGTCTTTTTAATTTTTTTTCATTTTAAAAAACATAAGAGTGAAAATAAACAAATATAATTTAAAATTAACAAATATGTTAAAAATTTAAAAAAAATCTAATTTGCGACGGTTGCGTAAAACCGTCGCGAAACGTTAGCATAAAATGTGACCGCCTCGTAAACCACCACTACACTACAATAAATTAGCGGCAGTTAATATGAAACCGCCACTAAATTCCATTAATTTGCAGCGGTTTTCCAAACCGCCGTAAACACCGCCGTGAAATTCTTATTTGCGGCGGTTTATCATAACCGTCGCAAAACAACCGTCGCTAAATTCCGTTTTTGGTGTAGTGTTAACACAAGTACATAAGTCAACTTCTCGAGTGTATTATACCTACACTCGACTTCCTTTAACAAATGCCTAAAGAAATAAATGGGCTGTTTCTCAACCTCCCTTTGTTTTACAAGCACTGCACTCACTGCTCCCTAAGTGGCTGAGAGGTAAACATACAGAATCTCTCCCTCCTCAGGCTTAGCTAAGACAGGTAGACTGACTAGATAAGATTTCAAATCTTCAAATGCCCGATCGCATTCAGCATACCATTGGAACTTAGTGGCCTTGCGCAGGACCTTGAAGAAGGGTAAACTGCGATCGACCGACTGGGAAATGAAGCAAGAGAGAGCGGTGATCCTCCCGGTTAGCCACTGCACTTCCTTCAGATTCTTGGGTGGTGGCATGTCCAGCAGAGCTTTTACTTTACCAGGGTTAGCTTCGATGCCCCTCTCAGTCAGGATGTATCCCAAGTGTTAGGATGTATACTAAGAGCCTAGCCTTTTTGTATGAACATTTATAATTTGGAATAAGAATCACATGATCATGATTGTATTTTATATCAGTATATATGTGTGTGCATGTTGTCTAATACTTTACACTATAGATAACATGGTGTGTGGTGTCACAAAGAAGATCATGTTATCAGTCCCTTGTAGAGTATAAGAAGATGCTCACAACCTAGATGATCTTGGACAAACCATTGACATGGTTGTAGTGTAATTTGATATGGTCTGTCTTGACCATAGAATTACACTAGTACACTCTGAGTGTATTGAGGGGACCAACTTTGAGGTGATTCAATTTATACTGACTATATAATTGAATCAGACCTCAAGATATTATTTTGTAAATGCTCTTAATCCCGATATAATAACGGACGCATGTACTTAGTATTTATTTCTTTGATTTACCAGTGGGCGAGATTTATTCATTAAATCGATAAGCTCGGTAAATTGGGAAATAATATTATTTGCATGGTGTGTCGTTGATGTTGGAGCAATCGGCCCTAAGATGGTCCGGTGTGACCATGGGTTTTGATGTTTGGGCAAAGGGTTTAAGTTAGGTTTACCCTTGTGTATTTGATATGCGTATGTTGAGTGTGCAGGTTGTACAGGTACGCATATGGACTTGACTGGACAGTCTCAGTACGGTGAAGGATGCCATGGAGGCCAGCTGGAGGCTGGCGTGCGCATCTGAGGGACCATGGAGTGCAGGTACGATGAGCTGATGGGCGTGGACTTCGAGGCGTACGTGAAGGGTGGCATGGAGACAAGCTGGAGGCTTGCGTGCGCATCCGAGGGACGAGGGCCGAAGATGAAGAGGGCGCGAAGGAAACAGTCGAGGCTGCGGAGGAGGAGTCAGTCGAGTCGTGAGGGTACGAGTGCAGTGTGATTGTACTCGGGAAATCCTAGGGTTTGAGTGCGGAGTGGAATGTACTCAGGAGGGGAAACCTTAGGTGTGTGAGTAGGGCAGTCGACTGCCATTGTGGCAGTCGACTGGTGAAACTCACAGAATGGTCTCAGGCCTGGACCAGTCGACTGCCCTGGGGGCAGTCGACTGGTAGGTGGCTGGTAAGCTGGCAGAATTCGAACGTTGGGAGTGTCAACGGTCGAATTTGGCTGGCACCAGTGGGCAGTCGACTGGTGGCGTGATTTTCAGCCCGAGTCTATTTAAAGGGGGACTCGATCGGGCTGGGATTTCTTGACGAAACTCGCTTGGGTACAGCGTGTTAGTAGTCTATTGTGATCAGAGAGCGTCCAAAGTGTTGTGGCGAGGTTTCTCCACCCACAAGGAGCGACAGATCTAGCCAGAGGTTATCCGGGGGTTGATCCACCGAAGGATTGTTGGATTAGTCACCCGGCCGGGGTGGATACCAACTAAACCTGGTTTGTTAGCATTGTTTGTTCTTTTCATTATTGTTTTCCGCTGTGCTACTAACAACGTAGGTACAAGAACGAACCGGGAATTGCTATTCACCCCCCTCTAGCAAGGCGTATCGAACCTAACAATTGGTATCAGAGCGAAGGACCACTCTCGATTGGACTAACCGCCGAGAGAGCAAAAGGCTAGAGAAGATGGCGCGTGAAGAGCGCTTAGGGGACGACATCAACATTCCACCTCCTTACGATCGAGAAAGTTTTGATTATTGGAGGATGCGAATAGAGGTATGGTTTAATATGGATTGGGATTTAATGATTGCACTAACACATCCATTTGAAGTTCCGAGAGATAAGCATGGGAAGAAGCTTCGACCAAGATATTGGACCAAGGAGCAACAAACACAATCGAAGGCAAATGAGAAGGTAATTTCAATATTGCTTATGGTTTTGCCTAATGATATAATTAGCGGTGTAGGTGAATATCAAAATGCACACGATCTATGGAACAAGATGGTAGCATTCCATGAAAATCCTACACAAATTCAAGAAGTAGAAAAGCCTAATGAAGTGAGCTTAATGGCCCAAGAAGAGGAAGAGGACAAATCAGATGAAGAAAGAAGTTCAACATCCGGAGAAGAGGAGAAAAAGGAAAAAGGAAAAGAGGTATCCATCTCCTCAAGTGAAGTGGCACAAGAAAGTGAAAGGTCATCCACTTCATCAAGGGAGGAAGAGGAAGAGATCACAACCTCAAGGATTGAGGAGAAGGAGATACCCACTTCCATACCGGAGCAAGAAGAAGCTCCAACCTCCACCAAAGCAAGGAAGAAGGAACATATCACATGCTTTGGTTGCAACGAAAAGGTACACTACAAAGATATGTGTCCAAAAGGTAAAAAGGAGGTAAAATCCAAACCTATTTCAAGTTCTTTTAAATCTAATGTGGCTTGTAGGATTGGAGAAGCTCAAGAAAAGAAAAAGAAAATTCGATGCTTTACGTGTGGTGAGCTAGGACACTACCACACCAAGTGCCCAAAGAGTGGAAAACTCAAGAAGATGGAGCACTTGAGAAGATGGGAGAAGGAGCAAAGGAAGAAGAGAAGCTCACAACAAGGAGGAACTTCAAGGGTAAGGGAGGTAATTTCTAACCCTAAGTTAAAGTGTAACTCTAATTTGAGTTCCTCTATGCATGAGAAAAATAGAGCTAATTATTCATGCATGCATGCTAGAATTAATGAGAATTGTTTGCTTATGCATAACCATGGTTTTAAATATCATGATAGGAATAAGGATAACAAGGTAGATACATATCCTAAGAAAAGCATGCATCATGGTAAATCTAAGACCTGTGTATCCAAGGCTAAAGGCATTAATCCCAAGGGAGGGAAACAAATGCCTAAGAAAATGGGTAGTTCTAGGAATATCCAAAATGGGCATGTGGATTCTATGTTTAGGAACCTAGAATGGGAAAATCAAGCTTTAAGGGAAAAGCTTGAGAGGTTAGAGAAAACCCTAGAGAGATTCACTATTGGATCTAAGGGTTTGGATATGGTGTTGGGTGGTCTAATACCCAACAATGATAGATCGGGTCTAGGATACCGATTTAGGGTCTCCCATGCAAAGGAAAAGAGTTATGCTAGGGTAGCATATGATTATGGCAAGAAGGGGGAGTGCAAGAATGGCAAGGGAATGATCTTAACTAAGGACAAGGGGTCCAAGGTTAAGAGGGTTGAGTTCGTAGGCCAAGAGTCACCGGAGATTCACCGGTGTGGTTTAGCATTTGTTGAGTCACCTAGGGAGGTGGCTAGGGCTAAGAGCTCAAGGGAGAGCTCTAGAAGCCTTTGGGATATATGGTGAATTGACCTTAGGAGGGGTGCTCCTAGTGGTCTAGATGGACCATGGAGTGTGCCAAAAGAATTGGAGACGAACTTGAGTCTCAATTTTTGGGTTTTGGCACGGTGTTTTTGAGTTTCATGCATGAAAATATGACATTGGGATCATATTGCATGAAAATTAGTTTTTGGTGTGTAATTGTCATGTAAATCAATGCTAGGGATGCATTGTGGGGTAGCATGGGCAAAGACATCAAGAGGAAACCAAAACTAGGACTTTAGGTCAAGGTTTGATTGAAGTTTTTGGCTAGTTTTGGGTTTTGTATCAAACTTGGGAATGGTGATAGATACATTTTGGAATGTATTTTTCCCAAGTAGATATGGGTATCACAAACCTCTCCACAAAATTTGAAATTTTTTGGAGATTTATGGAATTTTTGGCGCATTTCTGAAGTTCGTCAGAAATGCTGAAATTTCAGACTTTCAGAGTATCAGTCGACTGCCATTTTGGCAGTCAACTGGTCAAGGCTTGTTTTTGTATCAACAGCTGGTTTGGGGTCCAAATGGAGCATAATAAGTGTATGGGGGGCTAGTACACATTGTTTAGGACCATTAGGGATTAAAAGAACCGATAATTGGGATATTATTGGGGTCTTTTTGATGTATGGCAAAGGGGGAGAGATGTTGGGTTTAAGTGGGAAACCAAACTTACCTTTGCATGAAACCCTAGGTTTAGGGGGAATTGAGATTAAGGGGGAGCATGGTTGCTCCCTTCTTGGCGTAAGGGGAACCTTGGACAGGTTCTTAAAAAGCCTTTGTAAGTCCAATGCAGGGGGAGCTTGGGAGAAGTTTTAAAAAGCCCGATTTGGTTGGAAAATCCTAACTTGGAGGGTTAGGTGGGAAATTCCTAGCTTGGAGGGCTAGGTGTAAAATTCATAACTCGGAGGGTTAGGTGTAGGATGCCTTGGGATAGGATCCATTTTGCATTGCATATGCATTTATTTAGCATGGTTTTTGCTATTGACTACTATCTTGCTTTCCCTAACTTAAACGGATTGCCAAACATCAAAAAGGGGGAAATTGTTGGAGCAATCGGCCCTAAGATGGTCCGGTGTGACCATGGGTTTTGATGTTTGGGCAAAGGGTTTAAGTTAGGTTTACCCTTGTGTATTTGATATGCGTATGTTGAGTGTGCAGGTTGTACAGGTACGCATATGGACTTGACTGGACGGCCTCAGTACGGTGAAGGATGCCATGGAGGCCAGCTGGAGGCTGGCGTGCGCATCTGAGGGACCATGGAGTGCAGGTACGATGAGCTGATGGGCGCGGACTTCGAGGCGTACGTGAAGGGTGGCATGGAGACAAGCTGGAGGCTTGCGTGCGCATCCGAGGGACGAGGGCCGAAGATGAAGAGGGCGCGAAGGCAACAGTCGAGGCTGCGGAGGAGGAGTCAGTCGAGTCGTGAGGGTACGAGTGCAGTGTGATTGTACTCGGGAAATCCTAGGGTTTGAGTGCGGAGTGGAATGTACTCAGGAGGGGAAACCTTAGGTGTGTGAGTAGGGCAGTCGACTGCCATTGTGGCAGTCGACTGGTGAAACTCACAGAATGGTCTCAGGCCTGGACCAGTCGACTGCCCTGGGGGCAGTCGACTGGTAGGTGGCTGGTAAGCTGGCAGAATTCGAACGTTGGGAGTGTCAACGGTCGAATTTGGCTGGCACCAGTCGACTGCCCTGGGGGCAGTCGACTGGTGGCGTGATTTTCAGCCCGAGTCTATTTAAAGGGGGACTCAATCGGTCTGGGATTTCTTGACGAAACTCGTTTGGGTAAAGCGTGTTAGTAGTCTATTGTGATCAGAGAGCATCCAAAGTGTTGTGGCGAGGTTTCTCCACCCACAAGGAGCGACAGATCTAGCCGGAGGTTATCCGGGGGTTGATCCACCGAAGGATTGTTGGATTAGTCACCCGGCCGGGGTGGATACCAACTAAACCTGGTTTATTAGCGTTGTTTGTTCTTTTCATTATTATTTTCCGCTGTGCTACTAACAACGTAGGTACAAGAACGAACCGGGAATTGCTATTCACCCCCCTCTAGCAAGGCGTATCGAACCTAACAGTTGATTATAGGAGGAAACCGTGTCCTATTTTAGGATGATGATGTCCCCTTAAGGAGCTCATAAAGTTTATCATGTAAACCCCACTGGCTGACTTGGTCCGACATGATAATAAGGTTGAGTGGTACTACTCATGGAGTTAAAAATTAGTTAATTAATTAATTATCAGATTAATTAATTAATTAACGGACATGCGATATCTTAAACACGGGGAGAATTTTGTACAAATAATATATTGGAGCCCGTATTTTATTATAAGGGTTGGTGAGATAATTCAATAATGATCCTTTAGTGGATTGGATCATTATTAACGAATCCGATTTTGTGGCTAAAAATTTTTTGTAGCTAAAAAATTCTTTTTGGTTAAAAAATTTTTGTGGCTAAAAAAAATCCGTTAGGTGGCCAAGAACCAACTCTTCCTCATGGTCCCTATTGTAGCCTATAAATACCTCATGAAGCCTAGACCCAAAATAATAACTTCTTTGGTTAATAACTTCTTTGGTTTATATCTCTTTGGTTTAATCTCTTGGTTTTCTCTCCTCTCTTCTTGCCTCTTGGCCGTCGGCAAAACCCTAGGGTTTAGGGTTGGGCGACGCACAAAGGGAGATGCCTCTCCCTTTGTTTCCTTTAGTGGTCGGCTTTAGCAAGGGAAGGAGAATTCTCCTTGGTGGCCGGCGAGGATCTTCATCCGTGGAGGTGGTGGTCGGTGGCGCAACAAGAAGGAGAGGAAGAGGTGGTGGCCGGTGACACAAAGGAGAGGAAGAAAACTTCTTCTTCCTTTGTGGATTGGCGCAAGCAAGAGAGAAAGAGAAGTACGGTCTTGGAGGCTTTAATTTTTGGGAGATCGTCACCCACACGACGTTTAAGAAGAGGGAGGTCATACAATAGAAGATCAAGAGATATGAATTTATCTTATTCATTCTTGTTCTTTATCTTTCCTCGTTGTTGTTAATTATTCATTAATCAACTTGGACCCTGATTGTAAAACACAAAAATCGGCAATCTTACGACGTTGTCTTTTTCGCGGCTAAACGACTAGAAGAGTCGAATTGCTTGAACAACAATTTTGTTCAAGCGATCGCTCAAGTCATTAGCACGACAACGAAACGGTCACTTGGAAGTTTCGTTTGTGTCCGGATTAATTTCAATTAATGAAATTTTAATCCGGGAACACAACGACAGACAAGTTCTATGCGCACCATCCAAGGGCCTAAAACCCAACACCCAGAACTTCCCGCTTCTTGCTCCGAACAAACATTTAGTTGGATTTAATTTGAGACCATACCTTCTCAGAGTGCAACAGGTCTCCTCCACGTCTGCTATTAAGTCTGTCGCCTTGAGGGACTTGATGAGGATGCCATCTATGTATACTTCAATGTTTCTTCCCAACTGCTCCTTAAACACTTTGTTCATCAGCCTTTGATAGGTAGCCCCTACATTTTTAAGTCCGAAAGGCATGACTGTATAGCAGTAGGTGCCCTCAGATGTGATGAAGCTGACCTTCTCCTAGTCGCTAGGGGAGAGCGGCACTTGGTGGTACCTTTGGTAGGCATCCAGCATGCAGATAAGATCACTCCCGACTGTAGAGTCCACCATCTGGTCAATCCGAGGGAGCGGGTAACAATCCTTGGGACATGCTTTGTTGAGGTCCCTGAAATCGATGCAGACCCTCCACTTGTTCTCAGTCTTGGATACTGATAAGTGTCATTTTGTTGATCATTTTATATACTTAAATACGTATTTGACCCATATTTTACTTGTGTAATTGTGGATTTACCCTAGGTTCTAGGATTTATACTCTTTTTGGATTTAATTGTAAATTTTGATATATTTGAGTTATTTTGTCACTAAATTTTTGATCAACTTTTGTAGGCTTGGAGGGATCATGGACCTAGGTCAGATACCAGCACCACATTGGCCAACCAGTTCGGGAACTGCACCTCTCGAATGTGTCCAGCCTCCAAGAGCCCATTCATCTCAACCTGGATTATCTTATTTTGCTCGGGACTGAAGTCCCTCTTCCGCTGCTTCACCGGCCTGGCGTCGGGACTCGGGTAGACGTACAGCTTGTGTTCCATGACCTCCGGTCAGACACCTTTCAGATCTCGGGCAAACCATGCTAACACGTCTTGATTCTCAGCTAGGCACTTCACCAGTCTTTGTTTGAGGTCAGGCTCCAGCTCTGGTGCTATCTTAACTTTTGTCTCTTCTCGGTCGGGGAGGAGCTGAACTTCCTCCTTCTGTTCTCTCAGCTCAGCCCAAGGAGATGGTTGTACCATGTTACATCGTCGACATAGCATCGACGTGCTACCTTCTGGTCACCTCTTACTTCTCCCACCTGATCACCAACAGGGAAGTTCACTTTTAAGTAGAAAGTAGATGCTACCGCTCTGAATTCATTGAGTGTGGGTCTGCCCAGGATGACATTGTAGGCGGAGGGCGCATCCACTATTAAGAAGGTCGACCATCGGGTCCTCTTCAGGGGCTCTTCCCCGAGTGAAATAGCTAACTTGATCTGACCGATCGACTGGACCTCATTCCCCGTGAACCCAAAAAGGGGTGTGGCTACTGGTTGCAACTCACTGGCTTCAATCTGCAACTACTTGAATGCTTTCTTGTATAAGATATTGACTGAACTACCAGTGTCCACGATGGCTTGGTGAACCTGATAGTTAGCTATGACTACCGTGATGACTAGTGCATCATCATGTGACACTTCTACACCTTGTAGATCTTGTGGACCAAAACCGATCTGGGGTCCTCTGGCCTGTGAGGAGCTAGATCTCACCTGGTGAATCTCCAGGCGTCTAACTTGGGACTTCGGGGCTCGATTGGAGTCCCCATAAGTGGGACCACCTGAGATGACGTTGACTGAGTCATGCACTGCATTCTGCTGATTTGCCTGCTCTTCGTTCACTTCTCCTTGCCAGGGAGAGCTGGGGGTCGGGAATAGTTGTCTTGCTGCAGGGGTGGCCACCGGGGTGTCTGTATCTCATCTATCTGGTTGCGCCCTTCCTCGACCTCGGGCTCCTCCCTGATGGGCTCCTCGGGGAGTTCCTTGGCTGGGGCGAGCTTGCCCTCGCCCGGCTTGCCAACAGTCCTAGGTACTGTGAGTATGACTGTTATGGAAAGAATAATAAGGCTGCCACCTGTTGGGGAGACATCCCTGGGCCACTTGTTGGACTATGCCTCGCTCGACCCCGGGTCTCTGCCCTATAGCTCAGGGACTTCGTAGGGGTCCCCTAGGAGGTGTTGTCTTCTGACTATAAGGAGTCCCAGGTAAAGGCCCGACTTCCTGGCGTCGGGCGGCTTCTGCTTCATCCACGTCTACATATTTGGCAGCCTTGCTCAGGAGGCTCTCGAAGTCTTTCAGGGGTTTGTGTATCATTGATCTAAAGAACTCTCCTTCTTGCAGGTCCTGGGCAAAGGCACTGATCAATACCTCTGAGGTAGCAGTGGGCACGTCCAATGCGATCTGGTTGAATCTTTTGATATAAGCCCACAAGGACTCCTTAGGGCTTTGCTTCAAGGCGAATTGGTTGAGACTAGTCTTGTGGTGTCTCTTGCTGCTTACAAAATGTTGTAAGAAGAGCCTCTTGAAGTCAGCAAACTCTTGCACAGACCTTTCCGGGAGGGAGTCTATCAAACCGTCGTTGAGCGGGCCCGGCCAGGGTGGTCAGGAACGCTCGGCATTTGATGTCATTCGTATATTGATGCAGCAGGGTTACATTCTCGAACTTCATCAAATGTTCTTCTGGGTCTGAAATGCTTGGGAACCGGCTCCTGAAGAACTTGGTTGGAGAAGGGGAATCTGGTGCGCTCAGCCGGGGCCTAGCTAACCGAGGCCTTCCCCTTGTTGAGTCTTGCTCGGCTGGAGGAGACTTCCAGCTGGTTGGACTGTCCGGCACCCTCCGTCGGGCCGAAGAACGCTTAGGGGAAATAGGGACTACCACCCGGGCGAACTTCGCCTTCTGTGCCAGCACGAGCAGCCGCCTCGGAGGGACCATCCTGAGTTGGGCGGCCGACAGTCTTCTGTTCGGCTGCTAACTTTTGAGCTTTAGCAGCCACCAGCAACTCGAAGTCTTCTTCTGAGAGTGTAACTCTCACCCTGTTGGAGTCGCTCATCTTCGTCTTTCGATCAGGCGGAAATTCCCACAGACGACGCCAAATTTGATCCTGTCGACAAGCGGAGAGGGCTCTCATTCAGATGACTTGATCAAGCTGAACTTACCCGGTCGGACGAAAGAGTTGCGGCAGCGTGTGAGTCAGGGTCGGGATCAAAGGTTAGCAGGACAGAATTGAGTTGGAGTCGGACCGAAACGGGAAAATAAGAGGAGGAGGAGAAGAAAATTTCAGCAGCAGGAATCTCCTTTTTGAAGCACCCATGGGACTTTATATAGGGGAGGAGGAGGCCCCTTGTCATGTTAAAGTTGTCTTGTCTCATTAAAAACTGACCTGCTGACATACTGATCCTTTGGCAGCCTTAGTCTCCCCAAGGGTCTGACACAACCGTCTGAAGGTCTGTCCAGGCTGTCACTTTTATCCCAATTAATGTCTGATACTCTGTCAGGATATGATTATGACAAGTGGGATCTTAAAAGCCTGATCATGATTAAACTAATAGGACAGTGGGGTCACATGGGCTGATCTCACTAGGCGCAGTGACTAATCCGTATGGATTGACCAGCCTATCGGGAATGATCACTCGGTGAGACTCGACCACCCGACCGTCACTTGGCTTTTGGGTGAGCAAGTGGCCTGAGCGGGTTCAATTATTCCTGTTACCAGACAATCTGGCCGGCCGGCCGGACCTGTTCGACCGACCGGTCGGGTATGCCCGCTCGGACAGTTGGATACAGGTCACGACATTCAAAACGGGAGTTAGTGATTTTATTTAACAGGGCGATTAAGTCGTCCGGTCGGACGTTCCCGACCGGAACCATCCGCCCGGAATTCAATTACACACTTGATACCCTCATTTTCAAGGGAGTTAGGCACGTTTTTCCGTCCGCTCGACTGACCCATCCCGGCCGGATCTGCCGACCGGGGGTGTCCGACCGGCTACTGCCGACCGGACCCAGTCCGAGTAACCTCGAACTTTGATCCCTTAGGCTAGGTTGACATCTATAGCGCCCGACTGTCTTTGCCCGACTGAGTCCTGATCTGACCGAGCTTCCAACCAGGTCAGAAGACCTACTCGACCGGATCAACCACTAACTACATTCTATGCAAATGAATAGACCCACAATGCATCAACCACTAGCTTTGTATGGTAGGTAACGACCATTGAAGGTCGTTTCAAGGCAACAATCTCCAACTTTCTGCTATATTTAAGCTCAATTATCCGAAGATTATGAGCATTACTTCGAGCTTTATAAGGAGATATTTGTGTAGAAATTGAGAAAAGAAAACAGAAAGGAAATAACATAACCTTATATAGATGGGTTAAGAAATCCTAAACCCTAAATTGAAAAGGAAAAAAATTAAAATACCCTAAAAGCTATAAATAATTATAATATATATAATCTAATATCTCTTCTCTAACTCACGATACTACAGTTAGAAGCATTGAGAGTTTGTCAAACAAAAAATGAAAGCGCGAAGCGAAATGAGTCTTGATAAACATATCAGCTATTTATAGCGAGGAAAGAACAAAAGGCAGTGTGATAGTGTCAAGCTGTAGATGATGGCGAGTGAAATGACAATTAATCTCAATACGCTTTGTTCTCTAATGAAAAACTGTATTGCGGGCAATCTGAATGTTACTCTGATTATCACAATGAAGAGCAGTAAGTTGTCGAAGAAAAATTCTCATATCTACAAGCAACCAACATAGCCAAACAATCTCACAAGTGGTGGTAGCTATGACATGATACTCAGCTTCTGTGAAAGATCTGGAAATAACATCTTTCTTCTTACTCTTCCAAGAGATAAGTAAATCTCCAAGAAAAACACAAAAGCTGGTGGTGGACTTACGATCCGTAGAGTCACCCGCCCAATCAGCATCAGAGTATGCACATAACTCTAACGAGGAAGTAGAAGGAAATAAGCAACTCTGAAACTGAGTTCCCCGAAGATATAGGAGAATACGAAGAACAGCTGCCCAATAAACTGTGATAGGTGCAACGACAAACTGACTAACCACATGCACAGCAAACGCAATATCAGGACGAGTCATAGTGAGATAAACCAAGATTCCCACAACTGTATGATAGAGGCTAGGATCTGGTAAAGGAGAACCACCAGAAAAATTGTATCAGAAGGAAAAATTGTACGAACACATCAGAAAAAATTTTCCTGGGGCTTCGCCTCGAACCCTGAGCGAGGGCGCACTGCCCCCCGCACCCCCAGCGAACTCACCGCGGAGTTCGATCCGTGAAAGCTGTGGATTGAATTAACAGTCCTCCAATCGAATAATCAAAGCCATGAAGAACCTTGCTCTGATACCATGTAGAAATTGAGAAAAGAAAAATACCCGTCTTTATTAAACCAAAAACTATTTTAGAAAGAAATAATATAGTCTTATATAGATGGGTTAAGAAACTCTAAACCCAAAACTGAAAAGGAAAAAAACTAAAAGACCCTAAAAATTATAAATAATTAAAATATATACAATCTAATAATTTGGAGAGTCCTGATGCTTCTGGTAGCTTGAATCATTTCGATCAAATTTCGATTTTGGCATATGCTCCTAGTAAATATGAGCACACACATATCTCTGACGCAAAGAATTCTTGCAATCGAGTGAATGCTGTGTCTCTAGGACTTCAATCGCACTCTTTATGCAACTATCTGAGGAGCCTGTCGAGGATGCAGTTTGGGTTGCATTATGAAAAGAATTGCTCCTTGAGCTCATGAGGCCCGTTTGCTCCGAGTTTAAATTTTACTCCGTACACCATGTCTTTCCATCAAACACAATGCTCGGATGATTGAATGGTGCATGACTATGTTGGTTTCTCAAATTTGAGCAGCTTCTATTTGGGAACTCGCTTGATCCCAAGGAAGGCTCTAGTTAGTGAAGGGTTTTGGGATTTTACAAAACACCAGCTTTGCCTCGTTGCTTGTCGTATACAGAGCATTGAACATTTGCCGGCCGAATCTACTGTTGATGCTTGCACAATTAGTATTTGCTTGTGGTTCCCTGATGTTGGGCAAATTTGGAGCAACAACAATGAGAAATATTCAGGATACTTTGACCCAGTTTCATTTTGGAGCACTGACAATTACATGGGTATTCTATATTGGAAGATGCAAGGAAGTGTTGTGCAAGTGACAACTCAAAAAGTGCTAGTAAAGAGAAATATCCTGATGGAAAAACTTTTCGTGATTTTAGATTTGGTGCATCTTTACCTGTGCCATTTGATGCTGAAAGTCAGAGTCTCCAAAACATAAGCTATGAGATACAGTTAATGTTGTTATCATCTGTCAGAATGAATGAAGCTGTAAAAATCTCAGCAGAAGGAATATACAATTCACAAACTGGACTGCTTTGCATGGTTGGTTGTGGCTATGTTGCTTCTTTGGTTGCTAAGCAGCAAATGGAAAGAGGTGAGATAATGGACTGTGGAATTATTATTAGCATCCAATTTGCTCCTCCGAAGCGCAGGGCAGGGGATAAAATCACTGGCACAATTAGGAGCACCGGTGACAAGCTATCTATACAGAGCAGGCAACCCAGTCAATATGGAGAATGGATATAGAAATTATCATGGTTATGATTTCTCTCACACTGTCATGTATTTTTGTTGGATAGCAGCTCTTCCATGTGAAGAAGAACCCAGAAGTACTTCCATCCATATCTATTATTGATCTGGGCGAACGGTTTTTTATCAGGGTTGGGGGCCCTATCGGAGATTACCCGGTTCAACCCGGCTCAAGGAGAACAGAGGCCGGGGCAGGCGGAAGCTCAGGTCGGAGTCAAACTCACCCAGGGTCGAGCCCTCGAAGCTGAGCTCCCGAGGTCGAGCAAACGAGGTCGAGCCCTCGAGGCTGAGCTCCCGAGGTCGAGCAATCGAGGCCGAGCTCTCGGGGCCGAGCCCTCGAGGCTGAGCTCCCGAGGCCGAGCTCTCGGGGCCGAGCCCTCGAGGCTGAGCTCCCGAGGTCGAGCAAACGAGGTCGAGCCCTCGAGGCTGAGCTCCCGAGATCGAGCAATCGAGGCCGAGCTCTCGGGGCCGAGCCCTCGAAGCTGAGCTCCTGAGGTCGAGCAATCGAGGCCGAGCTCTCGGGGCTGAGCCCTCGAGGCTGAGCTCCCGAGAGCTGAGCTCCCGAGGTCGAGCAAACGAGGCCGAGCCCTCGAGGCCGAGCTCCCGAGGTCGAGCAATCGAGGCCGAGCTCTCGGGGCCGAGCCCTCGAGGCTGAGCTCCCGAGGCCGAGCTCTCGGGGCCGAGCCCTCGAGGCTGAGCTCCCGAGGTCGAGCAAACGAGGCCGAGCCCTCAAGGCTGAGCTCCCGAGGTCGAGCAATCGAGGCCGAGCTCTCGGGGCCGAGCCCTCGAAGCTGAGCTCCCGAGGTCGAGCAATCGAGGCCGAGCTCTCGGGGCCGAGCCCTCGAGGCTGACCTCCCGAGATCGAGCGATCGAGGCCGAGCTCTTGAGTCACATTCATCGCAAGGCTCTGTCAAAACTCTCCGTTAAGAGATGCCGTCATCACCTGACGTAGCCGCCTAACATTAATTAGGGTCAGGAGGAGCAGGATCACAGGCTAGCAGGTTGCTGTGTCAGCCTCACTCCGCCGCTAAGATAACCACTTACTTAGCTTAATCCCTGACTAATCCTTAACAAGATGTGACAGTTCGCACGCTGGAAGACCTTTTCGCCTCCCTATATAAACCCCACATGTGCTTCATAGAAAGGGGATCGCGGCCATTTGCAACCACACCACTACATTAAGAGCTCTGTCTCAGTCCGACCTCCCAAGTTCTAGCAGACCGGGTCGGCTTGGTTAGACCGAGTCATTCGAGTGAGAACCAATCTTCGCTTGTCGACAGGATCAATTATTATGCTTGTCATTCTCACTTTGGTGAATATGATTCCTTTGGTGCTGAACTTTCAGGCTTAGTTTAGAACTAGTGACAATCAGAATGTTTTATCGTAGAGTGGTGGATGGCTTGAGGTGATAGTAAGGGTCATAACGATGGTTGCTTTCCTGCTACAATTTCGCTTCCTTCAACTTTCATGGACTGTGATCCTGTCGACAAGCGAAGATCGGTTCTCGCTCGGTTGACTCGGTCTGACCAAGACGACCCGGTCTGCTGTAACTCGGGGGTTGGACTCGGACTCAACTAGGAATCAAGCTCAAGTCACTCGGCTCGGACCAAAATGAAGCTCACAGAATGGTGGTCTGGTTGCAAAATGGCAACAATCCCCTTTTTGGAGCCCCAAGGGGGGTTTATATAGGGGGAGGAAAGCTCTCTGCCATGTCAGAGATGTCTTGTCTCATTAAGGATGAGTCAGTTGTCAGATTGAACCCGTGGCAGCTTTGGCGGCCCTATGAGGCTGACATAGCCGCCTGACACCCTGTCTACCCCGCCTCTTCTGATTCACATTAACATCCGGTGGCCCTGTCAGGCGGCTCTGTCAGGTAATGATTATGTTAGAGGTCTGCCAGTTTGTCCCTGCAAAGGTGGTCCTATAATTGTTTGGTTGGCTTGTCCCAACTGATAGTCCGAATTGGTCGAGTAAGTCTGGATCCTGAGCCTACACTCATGGAGCAAACTCAGGGTGCTCGGCTAGGGGTCCCTTGACCTCGGGTGACCGACCCCGAGTGCCCGACCTCGGGTGACCGACCCCGAGTGCCCGACTTCGGGTACCGACCCCGAATGCCCGACCTCGGGTGATCGACCCCGAGTGCCCGACCTCGGGTGACCGACCCCGAGTGCCCGACCTCGGGTGGCAGACCCCGAATGCCCGACCTCGGATGACCGACCCCGAATGCTCGATCTCGGGTGACCGACCCCGAGTGTCCGACCTCGAGTGTCAGACCTCGGGTGATCGACCCCGAGTGCTTGAACCTGAACCGGGGCTTTATCTACCCCGACATTCGCTCTTCTGGTCAATCATCAAGCCATGCCCATGAGCCCGAGAGCGACCCGGCTTAACTTTCCCTAATTCAGGTCACGCTAGATCTAACCCGACTGGTCATCTGACCTTCCTAAAAAACCATCCACCCGGATCAGACTGCAAGATCAAGCAATGAGGCCTGGTGGGATGTATGGTCAGCAGAGAAGAATACTATCAAAACATGCTTGCCTTTGTATTTGGTTGTGTTGGATACGATTTTGATGCCATCGATCGTTGAAAGTCAAGTTTGACTTCAAAATCGAAATCTACGTTTTGCGTAGATAAATCTGGACTATTTATTTGCTCAAAACTGATTAAGGGTGAATGAGAAATTAATTGTTCAAGATACGTTCAATGATGGCCGTCAGATCAAAGATCTGGCTAGATCGCAAGAAGGTGTGATCTGGAGCGTCGGATCAAAGATTTGAATGTGAAGAGGGAGAATGGATCTGAGGCGTCGGATTAAATGTTCTAATCTGACGGCCGAGATCAAGATGGATCAATGGACGAGATTAAATAACCTTTAAAGGGTTATACCCTTTCGTTATGAATGGTCCAGATCTGTCCGAACCAAAGGATACTTACCTCTTCACTCAGTATAAATAGAACCCTCCACTAGATCATTTCATTCATTCAATCATTCGAAGCATTCAAGCATCTAAGCATTAGAGAGCTCATCTTCTGCATCGAGAGTCCGAAAATCCTACGAAAAGGTTCGCCGGTCTCGGAATTTGAAGTGCTACTATTCCGAGACGACGTCGTTGTATCTTAGGAACGAATTGCTGCTATCCGTGAGCACCGTAGCGGAGCAATATCGTTTTACGGAGATAGTGTCCAACACTAGCCTCGACGTAAACAAATTCAGTTTGCTACCTCCCGGCAGCAACCTCCCGGAAGTTCCGACGGTCGAGTAAAATCGACTAAGTCAAATACCGTGGAGATTACAAAAAGGTCACAGGACCGCCAACAATCGTAAAACGATATTGGTGCAATTATTATAAATAATTGACGTTAAGAGGAATCGAACTGGAGACCTCTTATATGTTAATTTAAGGCGATAACCAACTGCACCACCACACTAAGTTGAGAGAATCTGCTCTACAATAAAGTTATTTGGCAAACTGAAATGACCATGATCAACGACATACCGACCTCCATCCCGCACGCCGAGAAGCCGGAGAAATTCGCCGGAGCCGATTTTAAGAGATGGCAGCAGAAGATGCTGTTCTACTTAACCACGCTAAACCTTGTACGATTTTTGCGTGATGACCCGCCAGCCGCTGCGGAAAATAATTCCGAGAGTCAGGCTGCTCGCGAAGCGTGGTCACATGGGGATTTTCTGTGCCGCAACTACGTTCTCAATGCACTAGACAATGCGTTGTACAACGTATTTAGCGTAATTGAGACAGCCAAATCCCTGTGGGAATCTCTGGAGAAGAAATACAAAACCGAAAACGCCGGACTGAAGAAATTCATCGTCGGCCGGTTTTTGGATTTCAAGACACTAGTAGAATTTCCGGCATTTACTTCGTATATTCACTGAAGTCATAGATAGATAATTACCGAAGTAGACGCACGTGAAGTAAAAAAGGGATTATTTTACTTCGCCATATAACCGAAGTCATATCCATGAAATTAGCGAAGTCTTTTACCGGTTCAAAGAGGCAATCCGGTTCAAATTTAGACCGATTCTGAAGTAAAAACTTGTCTTTTACTTTGTTGGTTTTGTAAAGTGCCGAAGTAATCGATGATATATAACTTTACAGTTTAAATTAATTGTCGAAGTAAAAAAATATTTGTTGCTTTAGTAGTTTTGTAATGCGACGAAGTAATAGATGATATATAACTTCACAGTTTATATTAATTATCGAAGCAAATATATTTTATAACTTCGCCAGTATTTATATTTATCGAAGTATATAGTATTATATTACTTCATCATATACGTTTATTGGCACAGTAATCGATTTCAAAGACTTCGTTATTTTGTATGATACAGAGGCAATAGATTTGTAACGACTTCACAATTATTAAATTGTGATGAAGTAAATATATTTTTTAACTTCATCACAATTCAAATGGATGAAGTATTTTATTTTTGATTACTTCACCATTAAATTTTATTATCGAAGTAAATAATCATATTTTATTACAATATAATTTTAGTTTAATGAAGTAAATGTCAATTACCACCGCACTAATTTAATAAAAGAGTGAAGTAAAAATTATTTTTACTTCATTAAAATTAAACAATTATCCATTCAAAATGATAAATATATATCAACGAATCCATCAATGCACAAGTACATATCCACAAATCCACAAGTATATATAACCAAAATATATATCCACAAGTATATCCAAAATCCATAATGAAAGATCAAAATATGTATCCTAAGTACACCACCAATTTAGACACCTACATATGTGTAGACAAATTCACTCCATTCACTTCTAACATCATCATATTCGGATTGTTGGTAATATTGATCCTTGATTATTCCTGCAAACTTTTAAGCAAAAATACAAAATGCATTAGATTAATCCAATTGTAATAGTTTATCTCAATTATAAACCAAAGCATATAATACAAAAAAATATTACCATCCTCTCCAACTGTGGATTTTCACATTCTACTATCTCTTTCATGTACCTCATCACACAATATCCACATTCAATTGAACCACTTTGTTTTAGATTACCCTATAATGAAATATAAAAGGTAATGTAATGGTCACAATCAAGTTATAAGAATCACCCATTCATATCTTCATACATAAGCACAATACATACCGTTAATTGTTTAAAACCTGGTCTTTTAGAGATACCCTTTGAGGCATTATACATCTTGACCCCACTACATTTTAAAAAGTAAAAAAGTTATTTTTTCCATATTTATAAGTGAATGCATTAGAAATCAACATAATCTACTACTTACTTGGTCACTATAGTTTTCCATGCATCATCGCGATTTTTGTTTGACATGGAGTCCAATAAATATATCATATCTTTATCTTCATTGACGATAGTCAAAATCCAATGGTACCTGGAAAAATAAAAATATAGCATTGACTAGTATGTAGTAAAAAATCAATAAATAGCTAAAATATTACCCAGTGTTATATGGGATGAGGCAAATGCTATCTCTACACATTGTTTTTAAGTGATCAGCAATATTTTGTGATAAGTTACGACCATCTTTGCCAAGTGGACATATAGGTATGCAGTCGGGATCCATAAATGAAATATAATCAGCTCTGTCTTCGTCCCTCAAATATTTGTAGAGATAACTGCACTCAAATATTATATAACTCAGTTAGAAATGTTTCAAGATATAGACAAGTTCCAAAAAAATATAAATATGCAAACAAAGATTGTAAGTGAGACATAACATACCTCATATAAATCAAAATTTGTCTGGCACCTATCTCTCTCATCTCCATAAAGCATAGGATATCTTCTGAACAAAACTCAATGGCTTCTGAACTCACAACAGGATTATATAACTCACATTTGCTTTGCATGCTAAGAAGCCATCATAAAGGAAGCAACTTCAATGCGCTTTCAAAATATGGAGCATATGCTCGAAACATAATGATATTTCGAGCATATGCTCGAAACATAATCAATTAGCTTTATGCCACCTACTTCAGCAAGAAAGGCATCAGATACAATGGGGAACTTATTTTATGTATCTCATGGATTGGAATGGAGAAATAAGTTGAAATTCCTAGATAATGGTTATTTCTCATGGATAGTTAATCCTGCCATTTCCCTCATGAATTTGATCCAATTTCTTTCTGAGCCTTTCTTGTCAAGAAGCTCTCCAGCATACACACATCTTTATTGTGCAATTACTGTCATGGTATTACAGAGGGTGAACGACTTGAATAGAATGCTTAAAGTGTACACGTTTTTGCAAAAAGAAGGCTCACATGGAAGCAAAATTGTACTTGAAAATTCTGATGTCCATAAATCAAGCAAACGATTGAACAGACTCATTGCTATTTCCAGGAGTGAGGCAATTGAGTTGACTAACTTCTTAACTGGTAATCTACAGAATATGGCTTCACGTGGTAAGTGCATATGCAACCAAAGCTTCAATTCTTCTGATATGACAATATCACTTTCAGATGGAAACAATTTGGGCAATCATGTTTGCTCATTCTCTGGGAATTCGTTACCTGGTCAACTTTGGCTACTTATGTGCCAGAATATTGATGTTTGGTGCACTCATGCCTCTAATAAGAATCTTAAGGTGTTTTTGTCTCATTTGCTTCTATACTCCTTGCCTTGCCGAAGTGTTTTGGAGGAATCAAGCATCGGTGGATCTTTATTATGGAACGTTAATATGCACAAAGTGGCATTGGAACTAATCAGCGGCAGCATTTTCTATGAACAACCAGTAAGTAATGCTCTATATTACAGTGTAATTGGATAGCAAGATAGTTCTTAAGGCTGGACCTTTACATCCAGTCTAGTTTTTCATGATCCAGCCTATTCCTTTTCTAAACTTTGTAAATATTAAGTTATCCTTTCTTTTTTTCCCCTTCTAATAATTGTCTTTGTCCTGAGTTAATCTTAGATGCTTCTGGAGATCTTACAAATTTTTATATTCTAGGCTTTATTCAAGTACTTAACTTCAAGGATCTGCCGTGCTCTAAAGAGATCTTTCACATATTTAGCAGATAATTATAGTGCAAGCTGCAAACATATGTATTCTTTATCAGAATGGTCAGAGATCCTTAACACATTAGTTCAAGGGGCAGTAGCTGATATTAGTGGTAGTTCTTCCCTGCCAGTACCAAATTGCACTTGTTCTGACATATGTAGGCAACAATCATGTACTTCATCTCAAATCCAACTCAAAGGTTGTGAAGATTTGCTGCATCTCTTGTATAAAATGCCTGCAGTTCATGTTACTACTACTGCTTTCACTGATTACGCAACATACATACTGAACATTGAAAGGTAGGAAAACTCTGAAGTTTGTTTTCTCCTTATATGCTATACTCTCTTATTCCATTAATGCATAGAATTTCATACTAGTGTTTTTTTTAACTATTATTGTTTATAGAGATTTTGAAAGCGCATTGAAGTTGCTTCCTTTATGATTGTGGATTTTTTTTTTGTGCCTTGTGGTGGAGCTATTATGCAATATGCAATATGCAATATGCAATATGCTCGAAACATAATGATATTCCATTCAAAATGTATCACTACTTGATGTTGGATTTCAAATAACACCATCACTATGATATTAAATATTTCAAAAAAAAAAAACAATACCATTGTTGATTTTTAGAAAAACATCACTTGACTTAAAGGACAGTTCTGATATTAAGTTAATAAAAGAGCATGCAATATGCAAAAGCTACTTGAAGCAATGAAACAGATATGGAGCATACAAAAAACAATACAGAATTGAGTGGATTGATTATGTAATCAATATGCAAAAGCTGTAAAAAAAGAAGAGAAGAGATGGGGAATTCTAATAGCTATTATGCAATATGCAATATGCTCGAAATTCTGATAGTCAATTTAACATATGAGCTCGAGGTAAAAAACGAAGTCAAATTATATCTATTTTGGCATACTTTCCTTTGATCTCAAAGAAAACCAACTTAACTTAACTAAAGAAGCTGTAAAAAAGAAAACCAACTTGAAGCACCATCGTCTGTACCAATCTTATTCCTTAACTTAGAAAAAAACAAGATACGTGTATAAACAAGAAGAATAAAACAGATATGGAGCCGCTATTAGTACTTGGAGTGAAAGATATGGAGCCAGATTTTACCGTCCAATAAAAACCCTAGCACAAATATGAGCCCTTTGGAGAGAAAGATTTCTTCCTGAAGAGAAAGAGCCGCTAACTTGGAGTTCGCGATTTGGAGTTCACGATCTGTGGTCGCCGCAAAGCAGAAGCAGAAAAGAGAAAGATAGGGGGATCGCGATCTGTGGTCGTCGTGAAGCAGGAGCAGAGAAGTGATGTGAACGGAGAAGAGAAGAGATGGGAACAAATCGCCGGGAAACAATCTAGCCGCCGAAGCAGAGCAGAGCAGAGAAGAGCAGAGAAGAGAAACCTAGGTCGCCGATCGAGAAGAGATGGGGTGACGCGCGCGGGAGAAACTTAGGTCGAAGCTAGCGAGAGAAGGAAAAGCTGCAAAGCGATCGACTGTGGTAGAAGCGATCGGCTGCGGAGAAGAGATCGGCCGGCTGATATAATTTAGGTTAAGTGCGGTAGAAAAGTAGGGAAAGAATATTAAGCTGCGGAGCGGGAGAATTTTAGCGCCAAGCGAAATAGGGGATTAACTGTGCATAGCGGGAGAAAATTAGGGATATTAGCTACGGAGCGGAAGAAAAACCGGTTCAGATTTTATTTTATTTTACCGGTTCAATTTTATTACTTCGCCAATTAAAATTATAAATTTTATTGTAAATCTTATTACTTCATTAAATATAAATTGCGAAGTAATAATTATTAAAAATTTAAAAAAAATCTATTCTTTTAATTCTATGAAGTCTAAAATTATATTTACTACGTCAATTTTATTATCGAAGTTTATTAATGTATATTACTTCGTCATTACTTATCGCCGAAGTAATTATCGCCGAAGTAAATACCGAAAATTCTACTAGTGAAGCAGAAGAAGAAAGCAGAGGAGAAGGAGTCCTCGGTGACGTTCTCGTGACAGCAAGCAGAAGAAGAAGAGAAGAAGGAGATCCGACCACTGTAAGTTTTTGTATTTCGCAATCTAATAGAATGATATTCATTTCATTAAAATGTACTTATACTCGAGATCTAACACTCCCTATATGCCGACAGAATCACACATACAGTACGAAAAACAATACGATGTGGGAGATGTAACTTCTCTCCGAGTTGACAGAGAAGAGGAAGCAACGACCAATCATGAGCATCATCATCCATATTGGACTACTGTGTGTCTTTCAAAACGCTTCAATTGAGAGAGAAGAGAGGGACATTTTTGCTTCACCGAAACTCATAGAGGCTGTATAATTTATAGATGCGGTAAGTTGCTTCGTCAACAAAAATATAATTTTGTGGTACGTTGCTATGCCAAAAGAAAATAATTTGATTTTTTCCTAACTATCAGAATCCTAATTAACAGAATCCTACACATTTATATCTCTTTAAAAATTCAAATTATTTTAAGAAAAAAATCTGAATAAAAGTAGCAAATTTTATTTAGTATATTTGGTTGAAAACAAATAATCATGAAAATCTAAATGACAACACTAAAAACTCTTTTTATATAATCTTGAAAAATGTCAACGATTCTCTTTTTGTCTTTTATACCCGATTTCGCTCTACTAGGAATACTATATTATATGCTCCTACAAACTCGGGACGCTTATATTGAATACAAGCATTTAGAATTCATTTCAATTTTTTTTTAAATTTTTGTGGGTATATTTAGAGTTTAAGATTTAAGAATTTAGATGTGGGTTATAGTGAGTTTAAACAAATAAGGTAGCATTTGGTTTACATTTTTCATTCTTGTTTTCTATTTTTATTTTTTGAGAAAATATGATTTTTCAGAAAACGTGTATGATTTATATTTTTCACATCTGTTTTCTAGAAAATATATAGTATTTTCTGGAAAACTATAGAATAAAATAAAGTTATTTTTAAGAAATAAGAAAATATGATTTTTAGATAATGAAAATAGAAAACGGAGCAAACTAAACGCTCCATAATATTTTTTCTTAGGGTGCAGATTTCTCTCTTGGATTATAGTGTTCAAGATAAAAAAATTTAGATACTCACGGGATATATTATATGTATTTAGCGTTTCAAATTTTAGAATTTAAAAATTGAGTTATAGTAGATTTAAGTAATAAGATTTTTTCCAAGGGTTTAGGCTTCTCTCTTGGGTTATAGTGTTTAAGATAATAAATTTTAGATACTAATGGGGTATATTATAGGATTAAGGAATTATTTATAGAATTGTTTATTAAAAAAGGTTTTAAACAAATCAACCCAGGCGCCTAGGCCGGTGGTCTGCAGTGTAACTATCCTTATTGTTAGGACCGGTAGAGAGCTAGAGGGGGGGGGGGGAGAGAGATTATCTTTGATCTTTGCTCGTAGTAGATTTGTTGCAATCGAAAACTAAAGTAATGCTAACACCTTTACTTGGTATTCACCTCCGTGAAGTGACTAATCCAAGGATCCGCTCTCCTCACACTTACAAGTACTATAAATGCATGCCTCCTTCGTGGATGTAGAGAAGCCTCGTACAAACTCATAAGAAATACACAAAAGAAACAAGCAAATACAAATGAATTCTTACAAGATTTACAACACTAAGATCTTGCTTGTCTTGCTTTCTTCTAGCTTGAAATCACCCCTTCATGCTTGTGAATGCCGCAACACTTTGTCCCCAAGAGCTCATAAGAATGGGTGAAGAAGGAAGAGGAGAGATCCTGTTTCAACCTGCGTGAAAGCCTTATATACCCACGACCTATGGTTACTTAATTAATTACCCAATCCATTACCACATCAGATCTAGCCGTTCAACAACTAGTTTTTTTAAAGCTTAATCGATTAAGCAATCAATTAAGAAGATCTTAATCGATTGCCTAATCAATTCAACACGTTTCTGTGCTCTTGTGATATTGCCTTAATTGATCATCCAATCGATTAAGAGCATTCTTAATCGTTCACCCAATCGATTAAGAAAGCTTTAGTTCTCGCGACGACCCAGCACCAATCGATTACCTAAACCCTAACTCGCCTAACACAAGTCTAGGGTTACTTTGCCTAACTCCAGTCAACCGTGACCTGTTAGGACTTTCTTACTAAGTGTCTGATCAAACATTTGACCGATTTAGTGTCACGCCCCCAGAGGCTCATGCTTCCACGAAAATCGGGCAGCATCTCCCCTGTACGGTGGACAAGATGAGGCGATTATACATAATATCTCACCCATATATCTTAGCCACATGCGGCTAGCATCACAATAAATATAGATGTAAGCACAACCACGCAGATATATCAACCAAAAGATAACGGGTGGCTCAGCCACCTTAAACATAAAAGAAACTAAATCCAAAGAGAGCTTAAACGTCTCTGATATCGACAAACAAACTGATAACAAATAAGAGGCGACTTTACCAAGTACTGAAAACAAAACAACTATACCCAATACGGAAAAGTAACTCAACTCTGGGGGCTGGCAACTGGATCCTCTCCTGGCTCCAAGAAACGTAACTATCTGCTATCTGAAACAAAAAGGGAAAGTAGGGTGGTGAGTCCGGGCGGACTCTGCGGGTATATGAGTAGACAATAAGCATGACATAATAAAGGATATAATATATAGAGAATCCAACAAGGTACAGTCCATAAGTAATATGAGAACCAAAACATGCATAACATATATAGAACCATAGGTAATAAAACCGAATAACAACTAAACAGGCGTAAAATAATGCTATAACAATAAAACCAAGATATAGATGCATGTCAATCATGTGCAACAACCATAACTCATATAAGTGCATCAAACACAAGCAAATGCATAAAAGAAATACATATGCATATGATGCAATGACATATGCCACCCCTGACGTCAGTCAAGCCGTCAACACATCCCATCTGTGTGACCGAGTGCGTAGGGCTGTGACAACTATACGCACTCCAACAACAAATACCACAGAAGGTGTGGTTGAGTGGACAGGATGCTGAGGAGCCTACACTCCAAACCTCTGTACATAGGGGGAGCTACTACAGCTACAATATCACTCGAAAAACAACGGTGAGGGTGAGACACCAACAGCTCTAATATCCCTCTAAAAATAACGGTGAGGGTGTCACTGCTTGGCATAACAGGACAGATGCTCGCACTCTAATAACTACCACGACAACAAGTGGTTGAGTGAATCGAGCAACAATATGACTAACGACGGCTTAACCAAATGTAAGTCCAACAGTCGTTAGTATGCAATGTGAAAGTATGGTGCATGCTATACGATGCACGAACAACCGGAGAAACAACGATGCAATAAAATCCAATGAGTATACGATGCATCAATACAACCAACCAGAAATCGCAAACCAACGATTATGCACCTACACTAATAGGTATGATATTTCTAATGCCAAATAAACCTAATTGTGTTTAATGGACTTCTAAGTGCTCGTGTACAAACGACACTTTACAGAATAGAAAACCAATAGAGGACTGTACAGATACAAATTTGGAATACTCAAAGATCAACGAAGAAAAAGTATCAACGACGATGTTAAAATAACAAACGACAAAGAACAAGGTCAAGCAACCTACTAGACAGAAGTTAGCCATGCTTTAAGGTAAACGAAACTACTCGAGTACAAAGAAGAAATACCCGCCTTAATTTTAGAAGTCCGTACACAGGAACCTTCCAGGATCAACTGAACAAGTCTGAATCAAGGTCCTGTATAAATGATAAGTTTAGCTATTCATACAATTAAATCCATTAGCTACACAAAATACTAACTATAATACCTAACGATAATAACATATCAACTCTTTAACATATTAAAATGATCACATATTGAATAAGATAACTTCATGCTTTACAACTATTCTCTTGTCTTAACGCCATCTCTGAATAACGTAATGCACTAGCAAGCTAGGGACTGGCATGCTGCTATTTTAGACAACCAACGCATTAGCAAATCTACAACACTGCGACTTAAATAGCTTCACACTACATCTATGTCCCAATAAGATTACTAAAGGCCCAAACTGCAACAATTTCTGAAAAATCCAAGACCAGGAAAGCCAATTATATTTTTCCGAACTACTCCACTGAGTGAAGGAATCAGTAAGTTTTAGTTCAGAAAGCAAAGATATCTTTGATATCTTACAATGAAGCAAAAGTATGACCTTGGCAACAACTTCCACCATACATCTGCAAAAACCCAAACAACCACCAAAAACCTAATTGATTCAAGGAAACCTAATACACAACCAAACCTTACCTGAATCGGCAGGAAGAAGAAAAGGGCAGTGATCGGGAAACCCTGATGGATGGCTGACGCAAGCAACAGGACGGCAAGGAGCAGAGGTAGGCTGGTAGTGGCGCCTTTGCTCGTGGCCGGAAAGGATCTGGTAGCGTCGACGTGCGAGGAAAAGGCGCTCGCGTGAAGAGGTCAACTCCGTCGATCGTCGGTTGTCGCACGTTCAGGAGAGGGGCGCTCGGTTAGGGTTCGGCGGTGGCTATCGCGAGGGAGAGGCACCCACGTGAGGGCTCACCGGCGCCGGGTGTTGGCGGCGGCGAGCGGCGAACGGCTGCGGCGTCGGCGAGCAACTGCTCTTGTGCGGCGTTGGAGAATCGAAACGGGCAAAAGGGAATCTGGGAGAACTTAGGGAAGTTAGGGCTTATAAGGGGATTTAAATATTGATTTGCCTTTTACAATAAAGCCCACTAAGTTTGATTAATCCAAACAAGGACCCTAAGTTTCAAATTTTACTTTTTAAACCCTTTAATTTCGATATTTAACATTTAGACTTTCCCTTGCATAATTCCCAACTAGGACTTCTCTCGTGCCATGTGCTTAGATCTCAACTAACTTATCTTGGACTTCACGTAGTTCCCAACTAAGTTTGCCTAGTCCCACTAGAGCTTCTATTTGCCTAACTGCAGTTAGGTCTAGTCTCTCAATAGACTTTCACCTTGCCAATATGCGATCCTCCTAGATCCACTTAGACTTCACCTAATTTCCAACTAAGTTTGCCTAGTCCCACTAGAGCTTCCCTTTGCCTAACTACAATTAGGTTTAGACTCTCGGTTGACATCCGCCTTACCAACGTACGATCTCTCATATCCACTTGGACTTTATCTAGTTACCAACTAGGTCTGCTTAGTCCCACTAGGACATGACCTTGCCTAACCGCAGTTAGGTCTTCACTAGTTAAGTCTCTAGTCAACCTTGACCCACTTGACCTGTTATGTATAGATATATATACCCTGCACGATTGAGGCGCTTAATCGATTCAAGGCTCCTCGAATCGATTGGGGTGTCTCAATCGATGCCTCAATCAATTGAGGACCTTCCCCAATCGATTAAGGAAGTGATTCGATATCTCGAATCAATTCCCCAATCAATTGAAGACAGAGCGTCGTGGTGGTGCCTAGTGTCACGATCGTTATTGCATGCGATACCCCAACCAGACGCAATACCCCTAGTTTTAACTTTTCCTTCCAGGTTATAGTTTAGTTCAGTGTGGCAGTTGGAGGTTGTCGGTGGTGGGCTAGGGAAGTGAACGAGGAGCCGACAACAGATTGAGGCACGCGCTAGAGCCCAATCGATTGGGCACGAGCGCACAACGAATGGTCGCGCAGGAGATCACTTCTCTCTTGATATATATATATATATATATATATATATATATATATAGCGGCACACTCACATGGTGCTACCGGCTCATTTTTTATTTAAAAAAAATCATTTCGTTCTATCTCCTCCGTTCTCTCTTTTTAGTACTAAAATATTCCTTTTGTTCTCTCTCCCCTTCCCCCTCTATTATAAAAACTCTCACTCTCTATTCACTTTCACAAATTCTAAATTTCCCTCGCTCTCATGTCCTTCTCCTTCGTCGTCGTCTTCTATCGCTCTTATTCCTACTTTCGTCATCGCTTTTTTGTCACACTTGCTCCTACCCTTGTTGTCGTCTTCCATCGCTCTTGCTCCTACCCTCATCGCCGTTTTCCGTCGTTGCTCCTTCCTTCGCCGAACGCAAACAAAGTTACCTCAAGGCTCTTCTCATCAGCTGACGATGATCCTCAAACTCAAACAAAACCCGATGCTATTGCCCCCACCCTTTTCATTCTGCCTTGCGATTTTTTAATTAGGGTTTTTAACTACAACATCAGCTATTATAGTACTATGGTGATTCATATTATAGCAGCTACCTCAAAGTTGCTGCTACAATCTTGTTGCTTCTATAACCTTGAAACTATTAAAACATTGAAATTGCTACAACGGAAAAATTGTTGTAATTTTTTTGGTTATCTTATTTGTAGGGAACTTGGCAAACGCCAACATTACAAAATTTTACAAGTTGCTACAACATAGAAATCCTACTACACAGAACTGAGACACTTTATGCAGATATTTAAGCAGAATCGGCTACAATATTGTTTATAGTTGGCCAATAGTAGATTTTAGAAATATTTACTCTATTGCTACAACGTGAAAGCAAACTAGCTTTGCTAAACCACATTGTAGTAGCTTCTTCAAATTAGTTGCTTTAACGTTGTAGTAGATTTTGTACAAGTACATGTACATGTTGTAGCAACTACTAGACAAGAACTACTATAACGTCAAACATATGTTATAGTAGTTATTGGTTAATAGCCGCTACAAGCTCAAACTAACTTTATTCGCTAGTAGAACAGCTACAGGTTGTAGTAGCTATTTTATAGTACCTGGTATACAAGCTTCACAATCTGGAGGCAAATATAAAGGGGACGTTGTCTTTCTGAAACCTCCACACTCGATCGTAAGCCCTCCATATCCAATATATATTTTTTTGTAAAATAATTTTTATCGTAAGTGTTGCGCTCTTTTATTAGAAATATTAAATTTTTATGTTATATAATTTGTAGGAAACTTTGCAAACAGTTTATTCGATAGTAAGTCGTTTCATTTTAAATTGTAATTCCCTTTAACACAAACAAATTGTTTATACGTGATTCTAAATGATGTTTTTAATAAAGGTGAAAATATATGTTGCCTTTAAAAGCCTACAGGGCAGGAATTAAAACACTTGGATAGAAGAATCTAAACAAGTTGATAGCTTTAAGAGTTTATCATTTTACACCAAAACTACAAAACTAAAGAGGTGGCAAAATAATATTTTAAAACATATTATGATAAAAATTTAGCAGCTACCTCCTTTACATCGAGAGGAAAAGAAAGGTTGTGTACAATATGATATTCAAACTCCTAAAGAAAATAATCAAAAGCGCAATGTTTTAGTGTTTAGGATTAATAAATTGTAACATATTTAGGAATAAACAAAATCATTCTCTATAAATTAGTGATGAAGAATAGATATGAAATATTTCAAGTTATTGTGTTTATAGATCTTGTTAGATTATTTATGCCTTAAAACTCTTGAACATCCTCAAACCTGTATCATATGTGTCATTCTAGTTATAGTTGTTTTTATTCCAAAATTTCTAGTTCGATAGATTTTATTTTGTTGTGTATATCTGTAACATGAAATCGAAAGGCTACAACATGATACTAACTGTTACAACTGTGTAGCATTATTTCGATCATTATAATTTTTGATTCTGATATCGGAATGAGATTTTTTTCCAAATCGAAGATCGTTCAGAGATTTGTGATTTAAAAAATCATCTTATTTTGATATCTAAGTAAAAAATTATTATATTTAGAAATTTACTATACATTTGTAGCAGCTATTCAACAATAGTTGCTATAACATATAATAATTTTTTAGCAATGACTAATACATATTGTACAGTAACTACTAAAACATGTAGCAACTATTCAATAATAACTATTACAACTCTATAATAACTTTTGAATATTTCACTCTGCTATATATTGATTATTAAATATTTGATTAACCACTCCAATATTCTTATTTTAGATTGAAAAACACAAATACATTTAGATAAAAACATTCGTCCATTGATCAACAGATTGTGCGAGCATTGGAGGGAGACGTATTGCTAGACGACTTGAATGAGGGGGTGAAGCGCGGGCAGAGCTCGGTGTTCAGCGGGTAGCCTGGATCGGACTTGGACTCCAATTTGTACTCGACCAATGATTCTGTCGTGAAGTAAGGTTGACTCCCAAGAGCACGCGGTCTCCCGAAGGTCGTGAGCTGCTGAGGCTGGTTCCGATCTACAAGAAAAAGACCGTTAACGAACCCGCCTAAAAAAGTCCCCGGTAAGATTCTCCGACGGTCAAGTCAGTTCCAGTGGTGGAAGGGCAAAATCAATGGATCAGTAACAAAATACTATTGCGCGTACCTGGGGGGGATGAGGAGCAGAGAGACTTATATAGCCGGGGAGCTGACAGATTCTGCCCGGTCTGCTATCTTTTGTCGTATGCGGGGACAGGGTAAGACATAGCCAGCGGTGGCAGGGTAGTGTGTCGCATACCGGAATAAGGAAAGGGGCGCTGTTAGCTTATGGGCGAGCGCCATCAGGCGCTGCTCGGCCTGACACAGACATAGGCGGCCGTGGTACGGGGTGCCAGGGTATGGCAGGGGGATTATGACGTCAGCGAGATACTCACATTCGGACCTGAATCGTATTAGGTATGCGCCGCCCCCGTAATTCTTCTGCTAGTCTTGTGTCAGAGAGTGGGTATTCGTGTGGGTTGCAAAAAAACTTCGAACGACAGTGCCGACTGGCAACGCAAGAAGAACTCGGGCCCTAGGTTACCATTACCGAGGATACCTGTATTTCCTGAGTCAGGGTGTGTCTGGTCCGGAACACCCCGACTGGGCTTGAAGTGAGTCGGCTGAAGGCTCGATGCCCTTGCAGCTCGGGGCTTTGCCGACTCGGGTCCTCGCCGTGGGGAGCTCTGAGGCTCCGATCGGGCTCCTCTGACTCGGTCCCTTGTCCCACGAACTTTGGGATTCTAGCGTCCGTTGGCTTAGTGACCATTCTCTGGTCGGGGCCGGGCTGAACCGCCCGCCTGAGCCCTCTGTTTGATGGGCCTCCGGGGGCCCTTGATCCAGACCCCCTATAACGGGGTGCCAGGCTAACCGACTCCCCTTACGCGTAAGCTGGGCCGGCCCATAAACATGGGGCGGGATCAACCAACATGACAGTTCAGGGAGATCGCGCTCTTGGAGCAGTGACAACTACACTATTGACTACAACAGTGGCATGACGACCGAGTACGGCACGAACCTCTCGGAGTCGAGCAGCTCGGGAGAGATGGCTTACGGCGAAGGCCGGAGAAAGAATCCTTCCATACGGAGTGTGAGAAATAGATGGATTCGAATGAAGTGTCGGATTGAAATATATATATATATATATATATATATATATATATATATATATATATATATATATATATATATATATATATATATATATATATACTTTTGATTGTTTTTTGATCGATCGGTTCTATTATTTTTTAATTAAGTAGAATAAATAATTTGCTAATGCAACTACAAATTATATTCTAGTATTAATTTAGACACATTGGATGAAAAAACAGGTAAAAAATAATAATAAAAAAGGTTCTATTTTTTTGTTTTTTCAAATCATTATAGACGTATCCCACTTTATTTTTTTTCATTAAAAAGGTTTCTTTCTCCTCGTGCAATTTTAAATCGATAAGGTACACTATAATAACTACAAAATCTATAATTAGTATCAAAAATTATAGACCGCCTGAATTTTTAACATGAAACTCAACGTGAATAATGTGATATTCCAATTGTAACGATCCTTGACAGGTTCACCGTGCCCATCAGATTATAGTTTTGTTCGGGACGGCCTCCGGCCGCCGTTGATATCCAAGCGACAATCGAATGTGCATATGAAAAGTACCACGTCATTCACGTTGAATTTCACACTATAATTTCACACTCTTTATCAAAACCCGATAAAATCATAATTATTATAATAATTTTAATAATAATAATTATAGTAACTATTTCATTGTTATTATAATATGAACACTAAATAAATAATATTAAATCGACGATTAGAATACGTTAATGATTTTTGTCAAGTGATAGACATGGACACATATATTATCTAATATTCTGAGTTTGAGTCCTTTTAATAATAAATAAAGGGGCGTTTGGTTTAAATTTGTTAATCGGAATGGTAATGACATTCATTGAGGGGTCAATGGGAATGAGAATCATGATTCCATTGGTAGTGTTTGGTTCAAATCCTGGAATGAAAATTATTGTCATTGATGATATTTGGTTCAGTTTAAGTTTAGTAATAAGAATCCATAAAAATTTCAAAGTTATCTAAAATAATAGAATTATAACAAGAAAAAAAAATTCAAAGTTATCTAAAATAATAGAATTATGAGAAGTAAGGTAAAAAAAGAAATTAGAAGAAAAAAATAGGAGAAAATACAATAAGAGAGAAAATAAAGAAAAAAATAGAGAGAAAAAATAAGATAAGATAGATGTGATAAAAAATAGAGAGAGAAATCATTAAAAAAAATATAGAGAGAAAAAAAATGATATAGAAAATGTAGAGATAGAAAGTGATAGAAGATATAGAGAAAAGTAAAAAAATAAATATAGATAAATTATGATAAAAGAGGTAGAGAGAGAAAGTAATATTAAATATATAGAGAGAGAAAATAAGATGAGAGAGGTAGAGAGAGAGTGATATAGAAAATGTAGAGAGAGAAAGTAATATAGAAAATATAGAGAAAAAGTAAAAAATAAAGATAGATAAATTATAATAAAAGGGATAGAGAGAGAAAGTGATATTGAAAATATATAGAGAGAAAGTGATATGAGAGGGTAGAGAGAGAAAGTTATATAGAAAATATAGAGAGAGAAAGTGATATATGAAATATACAGGAAAAATGAAAAATAATGATAAATAAATTATGATAAGTGAGGTAGAGAGAGAAAATGATTAACAAAATATATAGAGAGGGGATGAGATGTGAAAGGTAGAGAGAGAAAGTGATATAGAAAATATAGAGAACAAGTGATATAGAAAATATAAAAAAAATAAAAAATTAAGATAGATAAATTATAATAAGAGAGGTAGAGAGAGAAAGTAATATTAAAAATATATAAAGAGAAAATGAGATCAAAAAGGTAGAGAGAGAAAATAATAGAAAATGTAGAGAGAGAAAAGAATAAATATTTAGAGAGAAATTTTAAAATGTAGAGAGAGAAAGTAAAATGAGATAATATAAAAAGAAATAGTAAAATGAAAAATATAAAATAAAAAAGTAGTGCTTTAGATATATGAAAAGGAAGGAATGATTGAGGAATTTGATTGATGAGTGGGGAGTAGGGAATGAAAATGAGGGAATGATTCCCTTATTTTCATTCCCATTGACACTTACCAAACAGTGTCAATGGGAATGATTACCATCCATTCCCATTCCCTAGTCCCTATTACCCTAAACCAAATGCCCCCTAAAACTCTCATTTGAGGGGTATGTTTACTGAGATGCTATTTTGATAGTGTGACCTCTTGTCAACACAGTAGTACCGTGCCTCAAAAAAATTCTTTAGGGTGTTTTCTGACTATGAGACCGTTTCGGCAATGGAGTTGGTCACCATAAAAAGTTTACCAGACAGTTTTTGTCAAAGTGACTTATCGCAAATGGTAAGCATGGAAACATATATTACCTGATGTTCCAGATTTGAGTCCTCTTAGCAACAAATAAAATTCTCTTTGAGAGTTCTATTGACTGAGGTGCTGTCTTGACAATGAGACCTCTTATCAATACAGTGGTACCGTGCCTCCAAAAAATCTCTTAAGGGATTTTCTGACTATGAGGTCATTTCGGTGGTGGGGTCGGTTACTATAAAAAGTTTATCCGGATAATTTTTGTTAAAGTGACTTATTCCAAATGGTAAGCATGGAGACGTGTGTTATCTGAGGTTTCGGATTTGAGTCTTCTTAGCAACTAATAAATCCTCCATTTAAGGGCTCTATTGACTGAGGTGTTGTCTTGACAGTATGACCTCTTATCAATACAGTGACACCATTCCATTAGGATTCTTTTAAGACACGTTACCACTGTATTGATAAGAGATCTCATTGTCAAGGCAGCACCTTTGTCAACAAACCCCTCAAAGGGGATTTTATTTGTTGCTAATAAGACTTGAATTCGGAAGTTCAAGCAACACATATTCCATGCTTACCATTTAGGATAAGTCACTTTGATAAAACTGTCCCGGTAAATTTTTTATAGTGACCGACACCATACTTTGGGCTGTTTTGGCGGTGGGGCCGGCCACTATAAAATATTTCCCAGATAATTTTTTTTTTCAAAGTGACTTATCTAAGTGGTAAGCATGGAGACATGAGTTGCTTGAGGTTTCGAATTTGAGTCCTCTTACCAACAAATAAAATCCCCTTTGAGGGGTCTGTTGCCTGAGGTTCCGGGTCAAGTCCTCTTAGCAACAAATAAATCTCCCTTTGAAGGGTTTGTTGACTGAGGTGTTGTCTTGACAGTGAGACCTCTTATTAACACAGTAGTATCGTACCTCAAAAAATCTTCTTATGGGGTTGTTTGACTATGGGCTCGTTTCGGCGTGGGGTCGATCATTATAAAAAGTTTACCCGGACAGTTTTTCATTCGCGATTCGATCTTCAGCTACGACGTATTTTGCAAGAATTTTCTTCAAAATGGGACGCGAACTCTGAGACACCGGACTTTTAGACCGCCCATCGTGAGTGCTTTCCGATTTACCCTGATGACAATAAAAAACTTTCGTGAAATCGAACTAATTATCCTAGATTCATCTTCTATCTGATTCAATATTTTTTAAATCCTTGAGAATTTATACAGAGGATAATAAACAAATAGGAGGATAAATGTAAATAATTTAAATAAAAATATAAAGTGAGATGGTTCTTTAATCAGTTGAAAAAAAATGAAGGGTCTATTTTTTTAAAATAAAAATTCTTATATAATTCTTCATCGAATCGCGGATACGGATATTTGAGATGATTAAGTATCGTTCCGAATTTAAAGACTTGCTTGTATCTAGATTTGTCGGCAGTTATCGTACGCAAAGAGTGTAACAAAACCGAAAGAGGACGGTTCTAGTGTGGGAATCCACCGCCCTCGATCTGCTGCCTTCTTCTTCCTCGTTTTCCACTTAAATCTCCCGCCCATCCCTTCCAAATCTCCTAGATCCCTCGCTTTTCCTACTCTGCCTCACTTTATTGTTTCTGTCGGTCAAAGTTTTGATCTTGATCAGCAGTTTTCGATAAAGGGGAGAACTTTTGAATTCAGTGAGGAAGAAGAAGAAGAAGAAGAGGAGGAGTAGATTGATTGTACAGGTCGAAATCCTTCATCCAGAACTCCCTCTCTCATGCCGAAGAAGAGAAGGGCCGCCAAGCGTAAGAAGACGGCCTTCGCCATCGCTAATCTTCCTGCTAAAGGTTAATTCTTCTTCTTTCTCCTCCGTTCTAATGGGTTGTTTTTCTATTTGAACTCTTTTTTTGTCCGTGCGCTTGAATCTTCAGATAATGGTAATCACGACGGTAGGATGCCACCTCTACCCGAGGAGATCAAGAACCATGATTGTGGATCTACCTCATCTTCTTCCTCCGCGTCTTCGTCCCCTCGAGAGCATCATTGTTCTCAAAGCGCCGAAGAGTTCTCGCGATCTGAACCCGTTGCTTTTGATGGCTTAACGGAAGGAGCAGTCTTGGCCCAGAACGACGAAGAAGAGGAGTCTTCTATCATTGTGAAAGAAGCAACATTTAGCTCTGCCTCTACCACAGATTCATTTCCTAAATCCAAGGATTCTATTGACAAAGCTACTCAATATCAGGAGGAACATCAACAATCTGTTGACCAATCTGCTGTTTCGGTTGAAAAGATCGTTCTTTTGGCTGAAGAGGAGAGGCAAGTCGATGAGATTGCTTTGGCTGAAGTCCGAGTGAATGTAGTGCTGCTTCCTGATGCAGATGAGACGACCAAACAACTCAATGATAGTCATGGAGACCGCTGCGGTGGTGGCAGAGATGAGACTCTGCCAAAAGCTGCGGTGCTTACTCTGCCCCCTCTGGTCGTTAGTCGTACATCATGGTGGAGTTGCTGTGGCTTGCTAGATGTCTTTGCAGGTTCTGGGGGATCAAACGAGGTAAGTGCTTAGTTGGAAGATATTCTACCTTCTCATAGATTGTCAACTTTTGAAGAATTAGTCATGTGCCAGGTAGATCTCATCTCTGTTTGGTTATTCAGCTACGGCCATTCGTTCTTGTCTAGGATGAACTGAATATTGACGAGTGCCCAAAATTATCAGCTTCTCGTCTGATTCAAGCCATTCTCCATCACTAGTCTATGCATTACATTTTTGTAGCAAATACATTAGCTGATAAGTAAGGGAAAGATGAAAGCTTAGGATGTCTGGATACTATAACTTATGACTAATTTTTAGCACATTTGTTTGACTTGACAGTTGAGAGCAAATAGATATGATATGGCTTAAGCTTATTTGGTTCTCGTTCTAGTTGGGAAGACAACCGAATATAGCAAAAGAAATAGTTCATGAACATACGTATGACTTAGGTCCGTAAGTTGTAGGATGGATGATTTAAATGTTTCATTTAAAGTTCACCAATTGAATGAAGCTTGCCGAAAAAAACTAAAAAATCAATTGTGTGTTGACATCCAATGTATGATTTTTCAGAAGGATCGGGGACTCGGTCGTGTTCGATTTCCGCTCCGAACCAGGAGTGGTTAATCCCGGGTCGGTCGCCCGAGGTCGGGCACTCGGGGTCGGTCACCCGAGGTCGGGCACTCGGGGTCGGTCACTCGGGTCGGTCACCGGGTCGGTCACTCGGGTCGGTCGCCCGGGGTCGGTCACTCGTCGGCGCCGAGTCGGGCACTCGGGGTCGGTCGCCCGAGGTCGGGCACTCGGGGTCGGTCGCCCGAGGTCGGGCATTCGGGGTCGGTCATCCGAGGTTGAGCACTCGGGGTCGATCGCCCGAGGTCGGACACTCGGGGTCGATCGCCCGAGGTTGGACACTCGGAGTCGGCTGAACAATTATAGTTCGTTCCTGTCAGTAATCAGATGACAACCCCCCCGACATAATCATCACTTGACAGAGTCGACAAGAATTGATGAGGAACGGAAAAGACAGTTTATGCAGGGTGTCAGGCGGCTGCAGCAGTCTCACAACATTAATACGGCTGTCACTGTCGTGATTTATCAACTGATCATTCCTTAATGAGAAAGGACAGCTCTGACAAGGCAGAGAGTTTCCCCTCCCCTATATAAACCCCCTTTGGGGCTCCAAAGAGGGGATTGCTGCCATTTTGCAACCACACCACCACTTTGTGAGGTCCACTTTGGTCCGAGCCGAGTGACTTGAGCCGGATCCTTATTTAAGCCCGAGTCCGACCCCCGAGCTACAACAGACCGGGTCGTCTTGGTCAGACCGAGTCATCCGAGTGAGAACCGGTCTTCGCTTGTCGACAGGATCAATGAACATACGTATGACTTAGGTCCGTAAGTTGTAGGATGGATGATTTAAATGTTTCATTTAAAGTTCACCAATTGAATGAAGCTTGCCGAAAAAAACTAACAAATCTATTGTGTGTTGACATCCATTTTGAAGCTACTTGTTGTTTAATTTATGTAACAGAGTTATAATATGATTTCTAGTTAAAATTAAGCAAATCTTTTGTACAATAAGTGAAGTTAGTTTCAGAATATGACTTGCTAATAATAATTAACAAAAATTTTATCAACCATATAAATTTTGTATGAAGGATAATACAGGATAAGTGCTTCAGATATAAGCCACTGATTGTATTTAACAAATTGTATGGTGCTAACTTCGGGACAAATAGTTTTCTGCGAGGGATGATCCTTCAAAGACAAATTCAAGACTGAATCATAAAGGATCATTAGCTTAAAGGTTTTGTCCTTGGTGGACTCTTCATCTACCCTTTCCCACTCTGGGTTGACACCCAAAATCTCTAAATATTATTCAAGCATAACTATTCCTTTTAAGATTATTCTAAAGAATCTAGCTGCCTTTTATCAGCTTGGCTATATAGTTGTATCTAATACATTGCATTCTTGGTGATGCAGAACTTGACTGCTGGGTTTGAGACAACAAAATAATGAATGGGTCCAATATAATGCTTTTGAAATCTCGATGAGTATTTGCTATCAGTCCCTGGGGTTTTATGCAACTCTTGTTGTATTTCTTGTTTGGACGGTTTCATACTCTTGTAGCTCTGTGTTTGTTGTAATCAAATTATGGTGTATCTTGTTCTTCTAATAAACCTTTTTGAATGTGTATAATCTTCGAGTTCATTAATATCTCCTTCCATAACCATGTTTTGGACACTGAAAACAAAGCTTAAGAGAGATTTTGTTAACCATGTCATATACACCTAACAGAACTAGTAGTCGATTTCAGAATCAGATTCTGAAAAGCAAATGCAGTGATTTCAAGCATTTGAAGACAACCTTATTGGATGCATTAGTGAAGATCCAAGGCCTCATTGCCAATAATGATTTGCACAGTTATTCTAGGAAAAGCAACTGATAATTTGTAAAAACACACAAGACACCAATGTTCGTACAATTTTTTTCAAGACTGTTTCTCTTCACTTCCTAGCAGCAGTTTTCCAACCATCATTTTATTCTAACAAGTTGTTAACATTTAGGAAATTTTTAAAGGGCTAAAAGGTAAGTTTCCTAAATCAGGGGTTATTGTGAGAATAACTGAACTTTGGAGGGGTTTTCCGCAAAAACACCATCTCATATAAGTTCCTTTTTCTCCTCTTTTTCCCTGCGCCCGCAGCCAACGCCGATTATTTCTCTTTCCATCTTCTTCCCTCTGCGAACCCTAGCCGCGATTGGAGCCGAGCGGCTGCGTCTTCTCCAGGCGATCACGGGCAAGATCACGATCTCCTCCTCCTCTTCCCCTTGAACACGAAGAAGCAGCGCCCTCTATGATCTTCTCCCTCGACCGAGGCCGACCCAAACTCCTCCTCGCCTCTTCCTCGATCGGGCACTTTCCCTCTCCACTCGCGCCTTTCCCTCTTGGTTGATGGTCTTCGGAGCGACCGCCCGATGCTACTGATCGATCCATCGCTTCCGATCACGCGAGTGCTGGGGTTCTCTGCTCTGGTTCAGTCGTTTCATCTGCTCTCTCTTGGCTGACGGCGTGGCGCATTCCAGCCACTGGTCGGCGATCTTGGCCAAAGGAGACTTGCTCGCTTCCATTCAGGTATGGAGTTTTAGATGCCGTGTGATGTTATCTGTTGGATTAGCATATGCCGCTTGGAACAAACTTGTGATTGAATGGAGTTTGTGAAGGCAAGTAGGTTTCAGATCTGTCTTGAATCGAGTTGGGCTCTCGTGGTCTGTTCTTGTGTTCTAATGGGTTTTCTTTTCCCCTACGATCTTTGGGTTGTGTATCTAGTGTTGAAGCCAATTTTGAGTTGAATCTGATCTTTCCCTAATCGATGGGGTTTTTGTGTGGTTCTTTGATCGATTTCGAGATGATTTCTCTGCTGTGTGATTGAGATCAAATTGGGAAACAAATTCTCTTGGATTGTTGGGTTCGAGCTAGAGAACCCTGCGGGTGCACAGATCAGGTAAGGTCTACCTTGTTTTAGTGCTTTAATGGCTGTTCATATTGGATCGATCTTGGATGATTAGGTTTCTAGTGGTGAATTGATGGTTTGCTATTGATCTGAGTTAGATTTTTGAGTTGGTTTTAATGAGGTAAGTCTTTCTTTAGCGTGAGTTGATTAAGGAAGGGTGATCCTAATTCCTTCTTTTAGGGTTATTTACTTAGTGTGAATTGGGTTAATGCGAAGGTAGGGTTTGATCCCAATATTAGAAGTGTATGACTTAGCTAATTCGTAGTTATATAATTAGCTAAGATGGATTTGTTTTGATGCAGAACATTGACGTAGATCACGTGTCGTGGATTTTATTTTTGGACAGGAGTTCTCATCGCTCACGGACTTTGCATTTGGAGGCGGGTACCTGTTTTATGCATAGTTAGACATAGATGACAGTAGGGATATCTGATATCTGTATCTCTGTGCTCTTGCTTCGGTAGTTGTATCCGTTAGCTTTACTGCTTACTGTTTCTGTATGGATTGATGCTGCACAGTTTACCTTATACCTTACGCTAGGATTTAGGTATTGGTGCATACCGGTTATCTGGACTACTGCATATCATGTAGATGACAGCAGGGATAGATAGTGGATGAGGCATGGGATAGTGACATGCATCATTGTTGCACGTAGCATAGGGGACGACCTTTGACTCCCTGGAGGTTGAGATGGGCCGTCGTACTTGCTACTCGTGCAGGGGCATATGTAGGCGACCTTTGACTCCCCTAGTGGTTGAGATGGGCTGTCAGACCTGCCACATAACCTGTCGTGTAACCCCGTTGGCGGACCCGGCGCTGCAGCAGGTCCCCTACCTATCCGATGATAGCAGGGACGTTTAGAGCGTTACTTCACCCGATGGTGGGGTACGTTTATGGTCTCCGACCCTACCCATTCGGTCTCGCGTGTACCGCCTCATAGACCGTCTGTTCGTGCAGAGAAGACCAGGTCAGAGCCCTACCCACTCGGTTCGCGTGCTTCCGCGACCTACACCGACTGGCGTCAGGGGTGACCCATGTTGCATTATGAGCATGCTATGCATTGATGCATTTGGTTGTGTTTGCTGCACTTGATTGTTGCACTTGGTTGACATGCATACTACCGGGTTTGGATCGACGCAGGTAGGTATGTAGTTCCTTTACTGCTTATGGTTCAGTTCTGCATTTCTTTCTACTGCTATTATCTTTAGTATTGTGATAGATAGATAGACGGTGCCTTACTGCTAGTATTTCTTCCTGTGCATATTAGATTGTATTCGCTGAGTTCTTAGGACTCACCCCGTTAGCCCTATTTTTATCTTTTCAGGATGATCGTCTGGATTGCCCGGCAGCCTGTCCCAGTCCACGTGTCTCCAAGACGATTTCCGCGGGTGTTCTGTGTTTCTGTTGTGATACATGTTGGTACCCTTTTCTTTTATTCGTTTTTGTTTCTTTTCACTTCTGCTGTCATATGTTGTGCTCTGTTGTGTCGTCCATTTTTGTGGCAGTATAGTTGTACTTTTGTGTGTCATGGAGGCCCCGATTCCATTTTGGTTTTTTCGTAAGTCGTACCGGTACGCAGCTTTGTCGTCGTTTTCGTTTTCGCTTTATACAGACGCTTGTTCCAGCCCTATAGGCTGCGATACAAGCAGGCAGAGGTAGTCGTGGTGATTAGGTTTTTGGATTGTCCGTCGGGACGAGGGAGTAGCTGTCCGGTCGATATCGGACGAGCGGCTCCTCAGGACGTGACACAAGTGGCATTTCACACTTAACTAAGCACCAACAACTATTAACAAAGCAACACAGTGGCACTCAGCAAGATCATCATATTTAGAACCATAAACATAGCATTAAACTTCAAATATGAAAATCTGGTGGATGTGTGCCCAAAGCTATAATATGGGGTCATCGATTTTGCTCTCGTCTTCACCCTCCACCTCCATCTTATGCTGCCTCACTAAAAATGAATCTCTTGGATATGGTCAGAATAAATGTGCTGGTTAGTTTACATTTTTGTCTAATCAATATAAGGTTTCATTTTATGTGTTGTGGTTAATTTTGGAGAATTACACTTTCCCTGGTCTTTGTATGTTACTGGTGATACAAGGTGTTGACTTACTTAGGCTTCAAGTGTTCAAATACCGATAGATTTAAGCACCAATTAGAGGATGAGAGGATTCAATCAACCGACAATAAAATTAACATAACGCATGTCATCATAATTCCTTATTTTTGATCTGGTACCAACTAAAAAAAAACACATGGAGTGGAGTGGAGATATAAGAGAAAACACAAGTAGAAACAATGATCATTGTCGTAAAGCAAACAAAAAACTTAAGTAGTAATATCTTTGTACAGTTTCGCTAGATGGTTTTCACTTAAATAGAAGACTCTTCCCACTTAAACAACACTCAAGTAAAATTAATAATTTAATACTATAACATATTTTAACATCTACTTAACACACGACTCAAAATAAAAATATTGATACGTACTCCTTACGCCATCTAAATGAAAGCTTTCAGGTAGATTGAAGCTCATATGCATTCCTACAATAAAAAATTTAAAAATTAATTTAATAATAAATAAATAATTATTAATTGAAACTTGAAAAACAAAATAATGAAAAAAATATACCTTTCAATGTTTTTCTGCTATGTGAATATCTCGTTCGGCTTTGGTTTTGAAAACATTGTAGCATTTTCCACACATGGTTCTTGAGTTTTTTGCCTGGAAAATATATTTCTGTAGTAGGAGATTACTTCGTTACTTTTGTTGATGATAATACAAAATTTTGTTATGTGTATCTTCTCAAAAGCAAGAATGAAACTGTAGAGAAATTCGTTCTCTACAAGAATATGGTTGAAAACCAACTTAATAAGAAGATTAAGGTGGTTCGAAACGATCGAGGAGGTGAATATGTATCACCATTCACTGAGTTGTGTGCTGAACATGGGATCAAAGACGAAATAATAGCTCCTTATAAATGGAGTTGTTGAGAGAAAAATCGAACTCTTAAGAAGATTATGAATGCTCTTCTATTGAGCTCTGGAATGCCAGACTCTATGTGGGGGGAAGCTGTGTTAACAGTTAATTACCTTTTAAATAAGGTCCCTCGGGGAAAAAAAAGATAAGAGCCCTTATGAGTTATGGAATGGAAGACGACCATCCTACAAATACTTGCGAGTGTGGGGGTGTCTTGCCAAAGTTTTGATGCCTGATCCGAAAAGGGTTAAGATATATATGACCAAAAACTATTGATTACATATTTATCGGATATGCACGTAACAGTAGTGCATATCAGTTTTGTGTTTATGAGTCACAATTACCGGATATACACAAGAACTCGATACTAGAATCAAGAAATGCCTCATTTTTCGAGCATGTGTTTCCAGAGGAAGAAGAAGAAAATGATAAACCAATTGAGGTTGCGCCTCGGCGGAGTAAGAGAGCTCGGGTGGAAAAATCTTATGGTTCAAATTTTATCACTTTCATATTGGAAGGTGAACCCCAAAGCTACTCAGAAGCTGTGAACTCTTCTGAGGGACCTCACTGGAAAGAAGCAATTGCATCCGAGATTGAATCTAACTTGCAAAATCACACTTGAGAACTTGTGGGCCTTCCTCCGGGGAGTAAACCATTGGGCTGCAAGTGAATCTTCAAGAAGAAGATAAAATCAAATGACACAATTGACAAATATAAGGCCAGATTGGTGATTAAAGGTTACCGACAACGAGAAGACCTTGATTACTTTGATACGTATTTTTCGGTGTCGAGAATAACTTCCATTAGAGTATTGTTGGCTATCGCTGCTCTATGGAACCTGGAAATACATCAGATGGATGTATAGACGACCTTTCTAAATGGAGATTTAGAAGAGGAAATTTATATGGAGCAACCCGAGGGGTTTTCTGTGCCATGACGGAATAACCAGGTTTGCAAATTGGTGAAGTCTTTATACGGCTTGAAACAAGCTCCAAAGCAGTGGCATGAGAAATTTGATAATGTCATGCGAGAAGGTGGATTCAAAATCAATAAATGTGATAAATGTGTCTACACGAAAGCCACAGAAGATGACTTTGTCATTTTGTGCTTATATGTAGATGACATACTTATCATTGGAAATAATGATAAGATAATCAAATCCACAAAAGATATGTTGAACCCAAGATTTGACATGAAAGACATGTGTCTAGCTGATGTGATTCTAGGAATAAAAATTCTTAGAACAACAGAAGGACTTATTCTTAGTCAGTCCTATTACGTGGACAAGATTCTTGAGAAATTCACCAATAGTGAACTGCGTTGGCACAAATGCCGATAGATACTAGCCAACATCTATCGAAAAATCGAGGAGAAAGTATCTCTCAGGTAGAGTACACTCGGGTGATTGGAAGTCTAATGTACTTGATGAATTGTACAAGACTAGACTTAGCCTACGCAGTAAACAAACAGAGTAGATACACGAGTAATCCCGGTGTTGAGCACTGGAAAGGGATGATAAGAGTACTGAGGTACTTGAGATATACTTGTGGAAATGGACTGCACTATATGAGATATTCTGCTGTTATCAAAGGATACAACGATGCGAGTTGGATATCTGACATAAAAGACTCAAAGTCTACGAGTGGATATGTGTTTACTCTGGAAAGTGCAACCATTTCATGGAAATCTTCTAAGCAAACCATAATAACCAGATCCACGATGGAGTCTGAGTTTGTAGCTCTTGACAAATGTGGTGAAGAGACTGAATGGCTATGACAATTCTTAGAAGATGCACCGAGATAGCCGAAACCCGTGCCGACAATCTGCATACATTGTGATAGTCAATTAGCAATTGGCCGGGCACAAAGCCATCAGTATAATGGTAAGTCTAGACATATACATCGGAGACACAATACCATTAAACAACTACTCTCAACTGGAATTATCACTGTTGATTATGTGAAGTCAAAGGATAACTTAGCGAATCCGCTAACCAAAGGGTTAAATCGAGAGTTAGTTGAAAGCTCATCAAGAAGGATGGGTTTGATGTCGATAGAAAATGTTGGTGCAAAGAAAACCCAACCTATGCAAACTGGAGATCCCAAGAACTATGTTCAAAGGGACAACCTAACTGCACTGACAAAGATATTCACTCCCTTTGAAACAGTGAAGGATGGAGGTTAAGAATACGACGTTTAATGATTCAATAGAGTTATGTGGAAAACTCTTAAGAGATCACCTATGTGAGAAAGAAGTGGGGCCGCTTCGAAGAGAATTGGAGACACAATTCTTAGAACTTCTTGTAGAATCAGGCGTGTTTATGGCCAAGAACGAGCACACTCATGAGAACTGAGTTGTATCAGGGAGAGTCCTGGGTGAGATGTATCAATGCTTACATAAACGGCAGCACATTTCAAGGACATCATGTCTACTGCCAGCCATAAAGCAAACAGATCTTCACAAGGGAAGGTTCAAAGGGTGAAACCTACCTGTCCTATACAAAACTCAACTGTTGAATGTTATCACATACCATGTTTCCATTCATGTGGTGGCTTGTTGGATATGGTGTGAATGGAAAGGGAGGTGTGGAGGAAAGAAGCTCCTTGGTGAGTGAGACTTTAGTCATTAGGAATTTTATGTGAATGGAAAGGGAGATAGAGAATAAAGAGACTCTATTGTGAATGAGACTTTAGTCCCACATTGGGAGCCTTAAGGCATAATTGTTGGTTTATATTGTTTCACAAGCATGATAGTTGTGAACAAATGCTAGGGGAGAGGCTCTCTCTCACGCGTGCGTGCGCAGGGGGGTGCAAATCCAGGGCCCGGATTTGTACTGAACCATGTGAACTCGTGTGCATGCACGATGACCTGCGTGCGTCGAATGTCCGACCGGTCGGGGCAAAATTTATCCAAGCAGATGAACCAACGTTTTGCCAAATTTTTTGCTCAAATGTAACTGATATATTAGCTTTTGATTAATGCAAAATCAGTAACCCCCATACGTTGGGATCTGGTCGATTAATTGACAGTAAATGACGATTAATTCGGTCATTGATTACTGCGGGGGTTTGAGCCTATATAAAGAGGTTGTGACCGAGAGCAAAATATTGACAGAGAATAGAGAGATTGAGATTCTCTTCCACCTCGTTCCCGACTTCCTTTGATAGCGATCGAATACTTTCTCAGTTCGCCATGATCAATGAGTGCTCCGTTGTGCCCCTGGTCCTGCTGTTGTATTCTGAGAGACAAACGTCCATCTGAGCCTCGAAGCACCGTCGGAGGAGGACAAATCTATTTCAATGAAATTGCGATGCGCAGGCCTTAGCAACTTCCTGGTCGGGAGATGCTCGACTACTGCTCGGGAATTCGGGAATTACTGCTCGGGAGCTCGGGAGATTCTGCTCAGGAGACTGCAGTCTGCATAAAAGGCAGCTCGGGGTCACTTAACAGTTAAGTTAAAATTATTTTTTATAATTTCAATTTATTGTAAACTCTCCGAAAGGAGTCCATTTCCTCCAACAATATATATACTCAATACCGTACACTTTTGCTGACTTAAGATTCTGTATTTTTGTGGACTTAAGATCTTGTATTAAATACCAACGTCTTGATCCTTTCTTAGACGTCTATATTCAGTATAGAAATCTGAAAAAGTGTATTCAGAATATTTTTTTTTAATTTTTAAAGATATATTTAGAGTTAATAATTTTAAAATTTAAAAGTTTAATTATAATGGATTTAAACCAATAAAATTTTCTTTTAGGGTTCAGTTGTCCCTCTTGGATTATAATGATAAAAAAAATTTAGAGGCTCACGAAGTATATTATATGTGTTAGGATCTTACCGCCAAGCTAGAGGGGGGGGGGCGAATAATTTCTTTCGATTTTTCTTCCTACAAGTTGTTAATGCGCAAGCGAAAACACAATGAAAATAAAAATAAAACTAACAACTAATAGAACACACCGATTTACGTGGTTCGGAGATGAAACTCCTACTCCACGGCTGTTCGTAAGGTGAACAATCCCGATCCTTCGATGGATGATTCCCCGGAGAACCTCCGGCTAACTCTTGTCGCTCCTTGTGGGTGAGAAACCTCGCCACAAACCTTGGGCAATCCCTGAGCACTGTAGACTACTAACTAGTTTTAACCAAGCAAGTTTCTTCAAGGAGAAACAGCCTTAAACAAGCTCCCTTAAATAGAGCTCGAAGCTGAAATGATCGTTACCAGTCGACTGATCCAACACCAGTCGACTGGTATTTGCGAATTCGAAAGTCACAACCTGACTCTTCAAATTCTGGTCACTACCAGTCAACTGATCCTGGATCAGTTGACTGGTCCATCCCTAAGTCTAGGGTTACCCTTCCCGAGTACATTTCTCTCCGCACTCGAACCCTCACGACTTAGTTTCCGAGTACAATTCCCTCAGCACTCGAATCCTCACAACCTGGTTGACTCTTCATCCAGCAGCCTCGATCTGTTGCCTTCGCGCCCTCTTTGTCTTCGGCTCCCGTCCCTCAGATGCGCACGCAAGCCCTTGGCTTGTCTCCATGCCATCCTTCACGCATGCCTTGAAGTCCGCGTCCCTCGACTCATCGTCCCTGCTCCAGCAACCTCGACCTGTTGCCTTCAGTCCCTCTTCGACTTTGGCCCTCATCCCTCAGATACGCACACAAGCCCTCGCTTACCTCCATGCCATCCTTCACGTACGCCTCGAAGTCCGCTTTCCTTAGCTCATCATCCCTGCTTTGTCCATGATCCCTCGGATGCGCACACAAGCCCATGGTTTACCTTCATGGCACCCTTCACCATACCTGAAGACAACCAACCAAGCCTATGTGTATCCTGCAAACCTGCACATTCACATACACATATTAAATCAACATGAAACTCTAACCTAATCATATTGACACACGCATCAAAACTCATGATCCTCCCGATCATACTTGGGTCGATTGCCCCAACAATATGTATTTAACGTTTAACATTTTAGGATTTAGAGATTGAGTTATATGGAATTTAAGTTAATAAGATTTTCTTCTAGATTTCATATTTTTTTTCTTAGATTATAGTATTCAAGATAACAAATTTTATATTCTAACAGGGTATATGATATGATTAATGAATTATTTAAAAAATTATTTATTAACAAAAAAATCTTACCCAACGCATGAATTCATTCAGGCGCCTAGGCCAATGGTCCATAGTGTCGTCGTGTTGCTAGACACACACACACACACACACACACACCACACACCACACACCCCCCCCCCCCCCCACCCCCCCCCCCCACCACACACACACACACACACACACACACACACACACACAATGATGATATTATACGTTACTTCCCGTGCGCTCCTCTTCCACGATTGCCACGTTGGCCATCCGAATCAGCATTTTCTCCCTTTATTTAATTATTTCTTTCTGTTGTATTTTCCTTTCCTCTCGATGTTGTTGCCGCCGTGTCTGCCTTGCGCTCGCCTCTAGCTGCTCGCCCCCGAACAAAACTACATCGCAGCCCCGCTCCCCATCGCTCGCTACGCCCGCCCGACGCCTGTCGTCCGTTGTACCCGACCAACGCCCATCGCCTGCCGCACCCTTCTCATGGAAGAAGAAGAGAAGATGAGAGAGAGAGAGAGGATGAGAAGTCGCTGTAGCCTTCTGTAGCCGACCGTCGTCGCCCGTAGCCGACCGTCGTCGCCCGTAGCCGACCGTCCGTCGTCGCCCGTAGCCGACCGTCGTCTCCCGTAGCCTACCGCGCCCGCTATGCCCGGCCGACGCCTGTCGTCTGCTGTACCCGGCCAACGCCCATCGCCTGCCACGCCCTTCTCTTGGAAAGAAGATGAGAGAGAGAGAGAGAGAGGATGAGAAGTCGCTGCAGTCGTTTGTCGTCGGCCGTCGCCTGCCGCGCCCGCCCGCCTCCAGCCCCCTCCACCACGCAGTCAGTTTATCGGTGGAAGAAGACGAGTAAAACGTAAATTTAATTTTAATAAAGAAAAAAAAATATTTGAGAAAAAGTTAAATTTTGAAAAATAAAATAAATTTGTTTTCAGGATTTTATATGTTCATCAACGTAAATTAACATTTTTATTTTATTTTTCAAAATTCAAATTTTTTCTCACGTATCTATTTTTTTTCTCAATTAAATAATTTATGCATAACCTAACTTATTCATCCACTGACACCTTCATCGCCCGACGCCGAGGGCTTCTTCCCACCACCGACACCTTCTTCCCACCGCCGTGTCGTTCCTCTACCGCGACGCCGACGACTTCTTCCCACCGCCGACACCTTCTTACTGCCGTGTCGTTCCTCTACTCACTCGCCTCAACATTCAAAGAAGTATCCTTTGAAGAATTCCACCCGACGTCGTTCCTCTCTCGCCCGTCGCCGCAGTCCCTCTCCGTGAGACCCCTCTCTATTTTTGCTATTTGTATTTTAAGTATCCCTTCTTGAAGCATCCTCTAGCCACTTTGCTAAAACATCAAGGGGGAAATTATTTTCCAAAATAATATTACTGGCATTTGGTGACAAGTAATGACTCCTCTCTTGATCATGCCTAGAACTTGTAGAATGTGAGGTTCTGATCATCCAAATTTTTAATAGGCATAGATGACATTCATTTTATATACTAAATTGTAGGCTAATATTTGCATTCGTTTTATATCCTAGATTATAGGCTAATATTTGCAAAGATATAATGCATCCATTCTACTTCCCATTGCTTTTTGATATCATTTTAGAAATTTTGTTGTTAACATATTTGATTTGTTTCTTTGAATGTTGAATGTATGCATACACTAGAATCTTAATGATTTATTATTTTTTTCTCTTCTATTTGTTTCTTTAATGCTTAATGAAAACATTTCTCTTTGGAAATGACAACCACATGAGAATATTGTGACATTAGATTACTAACCAAATTTTTAACTATTCTACCAAACAATACACTTGGAATATGATACCTATCAAACCTTCACAATCCAACAACATTCTTTTTTTTATGTTTATTTGATTTAGAATGTTTTTGTGGCTACATGGTGATATGCAGATCTTCACTCCATCAAATTCTGAAATTCCCCAACAATGGAAGAAAATGATCAGTTATACATTCCCCAAGTTGCAGATGATCGAAAGCCAAAATATGAGATGGAATTCTCATCAATAGAGGAGACATTTTCATTTTATAACCAATATGCACGAGAATGTAGATTTAGTGTAAGGATAAATAATAGCAAGAAAAATAAGATGACAAATGAAGTTGTGTGGAAAACATTTGTATGCTTTAAAGAAGGGCATACACATGATCAACATAATAAACAGGCAAAAGGTGATCAATGGACAAGGGAAAGAGCACGTGGCAAAGTTAGAACTGGTTGTAAGTCAAAGATTTCACTTGTCAAAAAACAAACTGGACTTAATTGGGTTGTCACTAACTTTAAGGAAGGTCATAATCATCCACTCTCAACTCCTTCGAAAGTGCATTTGCTGCGCTCACATCGTAATGTTTCGACGACAAAGAAAGCATGGACTCAACAATTTTTAGAGGTCAATGTACCAACTTGCCAACAAATGCGATTATTGGAGATGAGTATGGAGGGCCTGAACAGGTAGGTTGCACAGAAATATATATATATATATATATATATATATATATATCTTGCATATTTTTATGTGAACGACATTCGAAGTGGGCATTTAGATACATCCAAAAGTCAAAATTTTTAATCTCTTTCATCTACATGTAATAATTTTCTTCTCCTTCCATTGGTTACATGCAAGATGATTCTGATTTATAAAAACCAGCACCACATTATGATGTTGATTTGCTATAAATTAGCATTATTTGCTACAAACTAATATTACTTTAGTGTTTTAGTGGCCGGTGGAAAACTTCCGTGGGGTCGGGCCGGTCATCCCAGATTCAATTTGTCTGCTGCCTGATTTATCATTTTTTTTAGTATCACTTTAGTGTTGATTTTAGAAATCAACATCACAGTGTGGTGCCGATTTATAACAAATCAACACCAGTTTTATATGATACTGATTTGTAGTAAATCATCACCATAGTGTGATATTGATTTATACAATCCAGTAATACATGGTACTTATTTGTAACAAACCAACACCACATAGTGCTGGTTTGTAATAAATCAATATTAAAATGATACTGATTTTTAAAAATCAATACCAATGTCAGAATTATGTCAGAATTGATCTTTAGAAGCTAATTTTTAAAGACCTGTTCCATAAAACTAATCCTTAAAGATCAGTTCCATTTTGGAGCTCATCTTTAAAGATCAATTTCCCAAATTAGAGATGGTCTTTATGTAACAAGAGTTCCTTTCCAACAAGGCAAGCATAAAATTTCTTGGATATTGTTATAGATGGGTGCAGGGTTCTTGAATTTTATTCTTAAATTTGAAAATAATATTATCTTTAATAATATCATTATTTATATAGGATGCATGTATTCTTTAACTCCCAAACTCGATACTAAATTAACGATTCTGATACTAAATTTTTGAAAAGACTTTTATAGTCTCAAAGTTGGATATTTATTTATTTATTTTAGTCTCAAATTTTAAAAGTAATAATTTTAATGCCATGTAATGGGAGGTGCTTGAAGTCATATTTTTTTTAAAAAAATTATGATTAAACACTATAACCCTAATGGGAAGTTGAATTCTATGAGTTCTTGATTTTCAATTTTTTTTAGCTTTAACATTATAACCCAATTAGGAAGGTGAACCCTAGGTATTTTCAATTTTTATTTTTTTAAACTTGAACATTAAAACCCAATTGGGAAGATAAACCCCAAGGGTTTTCGATTTTTAATTTTTTTTACTTGAACACTATAATACAATTGGGAAGGTGAACACTATATTAAAATAAAAATAAAATATTAATTTTGAGATTAAAAAAATCTTTTTTAAAATTTGATAGTAAAATTATCAATTTAATATCAAGTTAAGTATTCCAAATATTTTTTCTCATTTATTATAAACTTATTCATAATACTTTTGGGATGAAGGATAACTTTCATGATCGGACCACAATACAAATGAGAGGAACGCAATTCGTATGGGATTTTAATGGATAATTATTAATTGATTGACTAACTATTTATTAAACTTGTGTATTGTCCTATTGGGCTTGTGAAACATTATCTATTAATTGAACTTCAATACATATGGATTTTGTGGAGAACAGACGGATTTTGTACATCAACCTATATATAAGATTACGTAACATTTGAATTATGTAAGATTTTTGAAGAATCTCGAATATTCAAGTGCGAAGAGATTTTGTTAAAAATTAAAGAAGCCAATTCCATCAAAGCTAAGTCACTCTCTTTGTCGGATGGATCAAAGTCCGAAAGGCAACAAAGTCCTAATTGTCCATTATTATTTATTTATAGTCCATCCAGTTCGGATTGCCGTCAAGTTCAAGAAGGTTAATGTACATAAAAAAAATATAACATAATATATATGAAACAATTTAAACATATAAATAAATAACATAAATGTATGGTAATATCTTATCTGCATTGAAGGCCTTATTGTTGGATCCAAGAATTAAAGATCAGCTGGGCAATAATAATCTCAAGTTGACTGAGTTCGTTAAAAAAAATGATTAACACAGTTTTTCTAATCTCGGGCGATCAACTTGACCCCACAAAAATTTCTCACCGGCCGCCATGACTGAGTCCGTTAAGGATCCTGTAGAAGTTGTCAAGTTCATTTATTTTGCACATGTACATTATTATCTCGTCTTTCCCTTTATTTTATTAAATTTTAAATTTTTATTAAATAATTTTTTTCATTATTTATGAAATTATTAAGTTAATTTATCGGTAATGATATATAATTCGTAGATATTGAAAAATTTAGCAGTCATGATGGAAGGCCTAGCTGTTGATGTCGGTGTTAGAGAGCAAACCATCAACAGTGAGATAGAGCTAGCCGACCCACAAGCGCGGCGGAGGCAATCCTTCAACATCTCGTGTAGGACCTCAATTCACAGTTTCTTGCCTTCAGCGTCAATGTAAATGTATGTTGGTGTGGAAGACACATCGATTCGGTTATGACATCCGCAACTAAGGGAGACCATGTTGATGTGAGTCGGTTGGGTTGCCACCGAGAGGATGCAAACTGATATAAGAACGTTGAGGCTATTGTTCGATACTATCTTCGTAGAACGATATTACTCCGCTACAGGTGCTCACGAATAGCAGCAATTCATTTCCCAAGATACAATGGCCATGTCTCGAAATAACAACACTTTAAATTTCGAGACCAACGAACCTTCTCGTAGGCTTTTTGGACTCTGGATGTAGAAGATGATATGTATACTAGATATGATTGAGTCTTATTTTTCGATGATTGAATACGAATAATTCTAGCATCCAGAAGATTCTATTTATACAAGGAGAAGAGGTGAGGTACCTTTTGGTGAGTGGTTGACCTTTGGTTTATGATTTATCTAAGTCATTCGATTTGGAGAGTTGAAACTCTTCAGATAACCCTTTGATCTCAGCCACCAGATCTGGATGGTTATAACCTTTTAGATCTCCCTTTGATCTCAGCCGCCAGATTCGTTCTGACGCTTCGGATCAAGTCTCATCACCAACGGTCAGATCGCGACTCTTCGCGATCAACTCTTCAGATCGCGTCACTTGCGATCCAGCACCCCTCTTCGATCCAACGGTTGTCATTCGTTCGCCAAGTTAACAGTCCAGTTATCTCTCTGCCTATCCAAATGCCACATAGACACTACCACGTCACATGTGAACATAACATGTCATCCGAGTGCCACATAGACACTCACCTAACTTATTGGTTACTGTGCAGAGGATTTGAAATACAGGAAAGAAATACCATTCAGGGAATATTTCCAAAGGAGTTGCAAACGGATCCGCCGGTTCACCAATTATTGACGGTTCTAGAACCGCTAAGCCTACATTACATGCAATAGTACCTAGAATTACTATTGAAAAAATACATAAAAGATCGTTGGGCCATGCGAGTTCTGCATAGTAATTATTCCCCATCCCTTTAGCCAAGTACTGCCTCGTTACTTAGGAGCAGAAATTTAGGGGGTGCTTGGTAAGTAGGTTTAGAAGGAGGGAATGAGAATGAAATCTATTTCATTCCCATTTATGATGCTTGAAACGGGAATCAGAATAAAAATATGGATATAATACCCTTGATTTTATAACCCAGCCCTCACTAGGTTATCACTAAACCCATAAATCTCTCAATCAAAATTCATTATCATTCCCATTACCGAATGTATACCAAGCGCCTTACGCTCCTCAATGTTTCTCGCGACGATGCGTATATGCGAAGTGCAAAGTGCGCCAACAAAACACTCATTGCGCGCGTGCGCGCATTGCGGGTGGTGGGTTGTGGTCTAGCAGATGCGAGCACTTGCTCGCCCATGAGAAGAGAACACCTGTGTTTTTCTTTTGTTAACTCTATTAATGCATCAATATTTATAAGGAAACAAACACTCTTGGAATTTACAGATGTTGGACTATTTTCTATCTACTTCCTTCTATGTTATTTTTGAGTTTACTTTAAATAATTAATTTCTCATTCACCCATAATCGATTTTGAGCAAATTAATAGTTTAGATTCATCTACGATAAAACATAGATTATGTTTTTGAAGTCAATTCTGACTTTCGTTGATTGATAATACTCCAATTTTTTTTTTTTGCAAAATCGTATTTGAACTTTTAAGACCCAATATCCAACAGTTGACGACTATGCCTCAGAAGGCAAGGGCCCAACCAGAGAAAGAGTGACGATAGCTATGAGTGATAGTTTGGAAAGGGCATAGGGTTGGGACGAGTAAGCGAGACGAAAAGGGAGATAATATCATTGATGGAGGACAGACAGACGACGGTAGCAGGAAGAGTAGGGTGAGTGATGCAACCAAAGTCGGAAAAAAATTGAAGTTAAGGGACAGAGTTTGCTAATAGCCAGGAAATAACAAATAGAAAACGAGAAAGTTTCAAATTGCAAGTTCTCGTTTCAAATTGCAAGTTTAATCTGAATGGATGGAAAAAAATGATCCTTATTTATAATTATAATTAAATAAAAAATTAATTAAATAAATGTATAATTGAATTAAAAATAAAATTATAGGTGCAAAAAAGATTTTGTCAAAATACGAAGGACAAGGACGAAGGGAAGAGATACAAATTTATTTGACCACATCACGAGGACTTATTGGTAAAATAAAATATTTTGAATTAACAAAAAATAATAGTAATTGAGAAAAAGAAATAACACCCCTTGGTATTTACTTGTGGGGTTGTGGACTTCTTTGATTGGCCTTACCTTTTTTTTTTCTCTCTTGATTTGGTACTTGGGATGGCTGGGCTATAGCCAACACAGTTTGTGAATAGCTCGGTTTTCTGTTCATGAGATTCGAGGGCACCTATAGCTGGTCTTTAAAAGAACATTTTTATCAAAGGACGTATTTAAAAATTGATATTTATCAAAAGTATATCATAATTTTATTATTATCAAAGGGCGTACATATTTTTGTAAACTTTCTCTTATATCCCTGCCATCAAGTACTGCATAAATTTCTCTTTCTCTTTCTCTTTCTCATTTTCAGTAACGAATTCCGAGACGGACCATAAAGAGATGTTCCTTTATATTTTAATTTTTATATTATGGAACCTTTCTCAAAATAAAAAAAAATTAAATTAATTAAAATATTTTTATTAAATTAAAACTAAAAGAACATATCAGACCCACGTTGGGCCTGAAAAGGTTCCATTTCAGGCCCAACGTGGGGCTGAAATGTTTCCATTTCAGGCCCAACTTGCCCAATATTAAGGGGCTTTTCTCGATTCTTTGTTATTAAATTCTAATATCTCGGAGAAGTCCAAAAAAATAATAGATAGCAAATTTGAACTCCTTGTAACCTCAGAAATCCACGGGAACTGAAATTTTTACAATCGGAGCTTTCTAGGTCAATCTGTGGCCTTTTAGGATCATTGGGCCTGAAATGGTTCCATTTCAGGTCCACGAAATGATTCCATTTCAAGACCAACGTGGGCCTGAAATGTTTCCATTTCAGGCCCAATGTGCCCAATATTAAAAGTCTTTTCTCGGTTCTTCATTATTACATTTTAACACATCGGAGAAGTCCAAATAAACAATGGATAGCAAATTTGAACTCCTTGTAATCTCAGAAATCCATGGGAATTGAAATGGGCACATTGAGCCTGAAATGGAAACATTTCAGGCATACGCGGGCCTGAAATGGTTCCATTTTAGGCCCAATGACCATAAAAGGCCTAATGTGTCAAAACCCACTAATTGATCTAGAGAGCTCCGATTATAAAAATTTCAGTTCCTGTGGATTTCTGAGGTTACAAGGAGTTCAAATTTGCTATCCATTGTTTATTTGGAATTTTCCGTGGTGTTAAAATAAAATAATGAAGAACCAAGAAGAAATCACACATTAGACCTTTTAGGGTCATTGAGCCTGAAATGGTTGGACACCTATTGCATTGGTGATATCTAATATATAGATGGTTGGACACCTAAAACATCATCTCCTACCTCTAACCTCTCTATTCATATGGAGTTTTCAGAAATCCAGATATGGTAGGTCTATCAGTGGGTTTTGGTCAAAACCCACTAATATTTCTAAACTACTCCTATTTGCATTGGTGATATCTAATATATAGATGGTTAGACACCTAAAACATAATCTCCTACCTCTGACCTTTCTATTCATATGGAGTTTTCAGAAATCCAGATATGGGAGGTCCATCAGTGGATTTTGGTCAAAACTCACTGATATTTATAAACTACTCCTATTGCATTGGTGATATCTAATATATAGATAGTTGGACACCTAAAACATAATCTCCTACCTCTAACCTCTCTATTCATATGGAGTTTTCAGAAATCCAAATATGGGAGGTCCATCACTGGGTTTTGGTCAAAACTCACAATATGGCTAAACTACTCCTATTGCATTGATGATATCTAATATATAAATGGTTGGGCACCTAAAACATCATCTCCTACCTCTAACCTCTCTATTTATATGGAGTTTTCAGAAATCCAGATATGGTAGGTCCATCAGTGGGTTTTGGTCAAAACCCACTGATATTTCTAAACTACTCCTATTGCATTGGTGATATCTAATATATAGATGGTTGGACACCTAAAACATCATCTCCTACCTCTAACCTCTCTATTCATATGGAGTTTTCAGAAATTCAGATATGGTAGGTCCATCAGTGGGTTTTGGTCAAAACCCACCGATATTTCTAAACTACTCATATTGCATTGGTGATATCTAATATATAGATGATTGGACACCTAAAACATAATCTCCTACCTCTGACCTCTCTATTCATATGGAGTTTTCAAAAATCCAGATATGGGAGGTCCATCAGTGAGTTTTGGTCAAAACCCACTGATGGACCTAAAAATCTCCTATTGCAACATAATTATAATCATTAGAAGTTTGGACACCAAAAATACCATCTCCTAGCTGATGGTATTTTTGGTGTCTAAACTTCTAATGATTATAAATTATGTTGCAATAGGAGATTTTTAGGTCTATCAGTGGGTTTTGACTAAAACTCACTGATAGACCTCCCATATCTGGATTTCTGAAAACTCCATATGAATAGAGAGGTCAGAGGTAGGAGATTATGTTTTAGGTGTCCAATCATCTATATATTAGATATCACTAATGCAATAGGAGTAGTTTAGAAATATCAGTGGGTTTTGACCAAAATCCACTGATGGACCTACCATATCTGGATTTCTGAAAACTCCATATGAATAGAGAGGTTAGAGGTAGGAGATGATGTTTTAGGTGTCCAACCATCTATATATTAGATATCACCAATGCAATAAGAGTAGTTTAGAAATATCAGTGGGTTTTGACCAAAACCCACTGATGGACCTACCATATCTGGATTTCTGAAAACTCCATATAAATAGAGAGGTTAGAGGTAGGAGATGATGTTTTAGGTGCCCAACCATTTATATATTAGATATCATCAATGCAATAGGAGTAGTTTAGCCATATCAGTGGGGTTTGACCAAAACCCACTGATGGACCTCCCATATCTGGATATCTGAAAACTCCATATGAATAGAGAGGTTAGAGGTAGGAGATTATGTTTTAGGTGTCCAACCATCTATATATTAGATATCACCAATGCAATAGGAGTAGTTTATAAATATCAGTGGGTTTTGACCAAAACCCACTAATGGACCTCTCATATCTGGATTTCTGAAAACTCCATATGAATAGAGAGGTCAGAGGTAGGAGATTATGATTTAGGTATCCAACCATCTATATATTAGATATCACCAATACAGTAGGAGTAGTTTAGAAATATTAGTGGGTTTTAACCAAAACCCACTGATGGACCTACCATATCTGGATTTCTGAAAATTCCATATGAATAGAGAGGTTAGAGGTAGGAGATGATGTTTTAGGTGTCCAACCATGTATATATTAGATATCACCAATGCAATAGGTGTCCAACCATTTCTGGCCCAATGACCCTAAAAGGCCTAATGTATGATTTCTTCTCGATTCTTCATTATTACATTTTAACATCTCGGAAAAGCCCAAATAAACAATGGATAACAAATTTGAACTCCTTGTAACATTAGAAATCCACAGGAACTGAATTTTTTATAATCGGGGCTCTCTAGGTTAATTAGTGGGTTTTGACACATTAGGTCTTTTAGGGTTATTGGGCCTGAAATGGAACCATTTCAGGCCCAACGTGCACATTTCAGACCAAAACTCACTGATTGACCTAGAGATCTCCGATTGTAAAAATTTCAGTTTCCGTGGATTTCTGAGGTTACAAGGAGTTCAAATTTGCTATCCATTATTTATTTGAACTTCTCCGAGGTGTTAATATGTAATAATGAAGAACCAAGAAAAGAATTTTAATATTGGGCACATTGGGCCTGAAATGGGCACGTTGGGCCTGAAATCGTTCCATTTCAGGCCCAATGACCCTAAAAGGCCATTGATTGACCTAGAGAGCTCCGATTATAAAAATTTCAGTTATCGTGGGTTTCTGAGGTCACAAGGAGTTCAAATTTGCTATCCATTATTTATTTGGACTTCTACGAGGTGTTAAAATGTAATAACAAAGAATCAAGAAAAGATCCTTAATATTGGGCACGTTGGGCCTGAAATGGAACCATTTCAGACCCAACGTTGGTCTGATATGTTCTTTTACTTTTAATTTAATAAAAACATTTTAATTAATTTAAATATTTTTTTGTTTTGAGAAAGGTTCCATAATATAAAAATCAAAATATAAAGGAACATCTCTTTATGGTCCGTCTCGGAATTCGTTACTGAGAATGAGAAAGAGAAAGAGAATGAGAAAGGGAAAGAGAAATGCATGCAGTACTTGACGGTAAGGGTATAAGAGAAAGTTTACAAAAATATGTGCGCCCTTTGGTATCAATAAAACTATGGTACGCTTTTTGGTAAATATCAATTCTTAGGTATGCCTTTTGGTAAAAAGCAGTTCAAAGAAACGAAATGATTGGATCATAGGAGTTGAGAGAGAAAAGGTAATTTTCAATCTTTTAAAATCTTTTCTTTTCTTTACTGTCTCATAAAATCGAATTAAAGTAAAGAGTAACAAAATAAATACATTTAAAAGAACAAGTTCTTTTATATAGAGTTCATACTCCAACAACTACTATTTTAATATTCTCGATCCGTGATCGTTTTGATAAATAATTCACTATTAACTCTTCTCTGTAAAATCTTTCGGAGTAGAAGCAAAATCGTATAAAAATAAGGAGGATAGTACTACTATCTCTTTATAAGAATGCAAATAATCAAAAGAATTATACTGACAATAAAGTATTGAAGATTGAGTGTAGGTTGACGGAGAGTTTTTCAGCGTCATGGTAGAAGCACTTGCGCAATTTGAGCAATAGAGTATAACTATCTAAGATAAGTTTTGATATGGTTAACCGAGTCAAGTTAGGTCATGTTGTATTTGATCCCTAAGTCTATGTGTGCAGGAGTTTAGGAGCGGAAGAAGTCGAACGGAAGACGCAGCGGTAGAGAAGGATGACACGGGAAGAGAGCCAATGGGCTCGATGCATCCGAGGGACGCGGAGGTTTGCAGAAGAGTACGCTGGTGAGTCAGGGGAAGCACACTCGAGGAGAAGGTCGGAGGAGGGTTCGGGTGAGCCCAACTCTGGAAGGCCCGAAGTCACCCAAGAAGACCCACTAGAGACTAGTTAGCACAATGCGGACCAAAAGTCACTTGGGCCTCGTGAATGGGAGCGCCCCTATTCTCTCGGGCGCCCGTGTTCCCGAGCGCTCCAGCGCATACAGGCGTCTGAGAAGCCAATTTTGATCCAGAAGTAGCAGTTCATGAATGTTGTAAAGCGGATAACCCGTGAGCCACGTGTCAGGCATCCCTAAGCACTCGAGCGCTCGTATAGGGCCATGTCAACGATCAGATAAACATCACAGGGGCTATAAATAAACCCCCAGAACTCAGTTACAAGAGGCAATTCATTGTATACGAATTCTGTTCTGTTTTTCACTATCTTCTTGAGTTCAAAATTCTGTAAAGAGGTTTTTTTGCCCCAAGGATTAGCAACATTCCTGGTTGCAAACCAAGTAAATTGATTGTGCCTCTTTTCTTTTTCTTTAGTTAATTTCTTATGCTACTATCTTGCTTGTAATCTAACGTCTATCTTTGTTAAAGAAAAACAAAAGATTTGTCTTTATCTTGCACGGGCAATTCACTCCCACTTGCCGACCGCACGATCACCTACATGTGGTATCAGAGTTAGGATGCTTCAGAAGGACTAACCGCAATCTGAAGCACATACAAAATGGTTGGACCAATTATCTACCCGCTAAAATTCAAGGGGAAGTTTGCTACTTGGAAGCGAAAAATACAAGTATTTTTTAAAACTGATTTTGATTTATTACTAATAATGAAAAATAATTTTAAAATTCCCAAATATGATGATAATAAAGATGAAGATGAGAGCTTGTGCACAAAAAAGAAGCAAGCGGACTTTGTAGCCAACGGGAAAGCAGAATTCTATCTACTAACCGTACTACCTATGCAAGAAGTCAACCGAATCTGGATTTACCAATCAGTGAAGAAACATTGGGAAAAGTTCTTGAAACTCCATGAGGGTACTTCTGAAACAAAGCTGGCAAAACGCAATCTGCTCCGCAACCACAGCAACTTTCGAATGGAAGAAGGAGAAATAGTTTCCCAGCTACACGCCAAACTCAAAGAGTGGGTCACGGGACTTAAGATCCTGGGAGAAATGGTAACAAGTCGCAATGCACAGAGGTATGCTTTAATCGCATTCCCAAGGACCTTAGACTGGATTTCCGTAATAGACACGTACTTCTTTTCTAAGGATCTTGAGATAAGTATCTTAGAACAATTATTTTCGATAATAGAACTTCATGAATCTCGATGCGTAGGAAACAGTAAAATGGGCAATATAGCCCTAAGCATAAGGAAGATCCAACACAAGGAGGAATCTTCAGAAGATAAAGAAGACACAACATACATAGTAAGAAAATTGTCTAAGTATTTCAAATCTAAAAGGTTTAATAAGTGCAGGATAAGAAACGTTCCCTAAACCAAAGGAAGATCTGTTGCTACAATTGTGAGGAAGAAGGGAACATCAAGGAGAACTGTCAGAGGCTAAAGGTGAACAAATCCAACAAGTTCAAACAGAAGAACCTAAAATCCACATAGGACGAATCATCATCAGATACGTCTGATCTCATAGAACACGTCGGACTTGCGCTAATGACCACCCACGATGAAGAAGAAAGTATCGATGAAGGGGGAGCCACATATAAAGATAGCAGTGATGAAGAGGGAGCTTCGGACTTCGAACAAGACATGGTAGGTGAGGTATGTTTTCTATCTCCTAATGAACTTTATTTAAGTATTAAGGCGATGATGAAATTGATATGCAAATTATAAAATAAGAATTTAGAATTAAAAGAATAACTAGCTTCTTCATGTCCACTTGAAATGTTTGACAAATTGAAATATGAAAATGAAAAGCTAAAGGAAGAAATTGAAGTATTCAAAATCATGCATGTTCAAAAGTTCCTAGTTCTAAAATTAGATATAATGGAGGACTAAATTGATATTTATGGTATCATAGAGGGCAAATTAAAAAAATTCCTAAAATTTGTATTCCACCTAAATTTTTAATTAATCTATTCGAACGAATTTATTTTGGATCTCAAAATCTTTACTAAATTGTTAGATTTCATTTATTACTTGTTTGTCAATTTTCTTTTTGGGAATTAATGCTTTATTTGTAATCTTTTTGAAATTTTTTCCGAAGATACAACTATTATAGAAATTTTGGTTTTATATTTTTTGATAATAGATTCTGTTGTGAGCTATACAATTTTTTTTTCAAAATTTTTAATATTTAAACAGATCTATTATGATTTTTCATTAGAAAATGTATTTTTAAATTTTTAAATACTTAAAACATTAAATTCATCAAATCCGATTTTTTTAAATCTATGGATTATCTTTTATGTGTTGAGAAAATTTTTTAAATTTATTTGAAGTTAAAATAAAATTTTAAAATTATTTTTTTTTTCAAAATTATTGACTCGAGTAAAAATAAATTATTGTAAATTATTTTTTAAAAATTGGTCTTTCAATTTTAAAAATAATTTTTGACCAAAATTTGAAAAACTGAATTTTTTAGAAATTAACTATTGTCTTTGACATGTTCAAAAAAATTTTTTTGAAAATTTTGGATGCTTGGAATTTTTTTGAAATTTTTTTGATCCTTAACAAGTTTAAATTTTGATATGATCAAAGGGGGAGAGAATTGGATTAAGTTAAGGGGAATGTTTAAATTCAAAATTTTGTTTTTAAATTACATTGTCACATATTTATTTTTTATAATTTTATATGTTCTTTAACCCTAGCTTAACTCAGGTTGTTCCATATCAAAAAGGGAGAGATTGTAAGTACCCTAGACGAGTTTTGATGTGGTCAATCGAGTCAAGGTAGGTCCTATTATGTTTGATCCCTGTGTCTAAGTGTGCAGAAGCTTAGGAGCGCAGAAAGTCGAATGGAAGACGCAACGGTTGAGGAGGATGACACAGGTAGGGAGCCGATAGACTCGGTGCATCTGAGGGATGCGGAGGTCTATGGAAGAATACGCCAGTGGAGCGAGAAAGATGCGCGTGACGCCCGAGGGACGAGAAGCTGAGGGGAAGCACGCTCGAGGAGAAGGCCAGAGGAGGGTTCGGGTGAGCCAAACTCTGGAAGGCCTGAAGTCCGCCAAGAAGACCTAACAAAACTCGAGTGCCCATGAATGGGGGCCCCTATGCTCTCGGGCGCTCGTGTTCCCGGGCACCCTAGCGTATATAGGCGCCCGAGAAGCCAATTTTGATCCAGAAGTAGCCGTTAGTAAACGTTGTGAAGCGGATACCCCCTGAGCCACTTGCCAATCGCCCCTAACCATTTGGGCGCCCGTATAGTGCCACGTCAGCTATTAGATAAACATCACTGGGGTTATAAATAGACCCCCAGAGCTCAGTTACAAGAGGCTCTTCATTGTACACGAATTTGGTTCTGTTTTTCACTACCTTCTTGAGTTCAAAGTTCTGTAAAGAGGTTTCTCCGCTGCAATGAGTTAATCAAGAGATCGGGCTTCACTTTGTCTTGGATTAACAACTTTCCTAGTTGCAAACTAAGAAAATTAGTTGTCTCTTTTCTTTATCTTACAGGGGCAATTTATCCCTCTCCTGTTGACCGCATAATCACCTACATAGAGACGAGAGAAAGCACATAGTAGAGAGAGAATTGTTTATCGTCTCATACCTTGAAACATTCTTTAATAGGCATTGTTTGGTCGACTGAAAACATGTTCCATCGACTAAATCTTTCTATTGACGGGTAGAAATTGTGAAGAGAAAAAGTATAAATCCTAAAAGTGTTATAAAAAATACATTACAAAGCCTTACATAGCTAGATTAAGAAACCCTAATCCCTAAACTAAAATGAAAAATGACTAAATTACCCTAAAGGTTATAAACAAATAATTATAATAAATATATACAATCTAACAGATAGAATCATCTATCCACCCATTGAACTCCACACCCTTATTTGTTTTCTTTGATCAGATCCACTCGATCCTGCAAATCACATGGTTTGGTCGATTGATCAACTCTATCCGTTGATGGAACCTTGAGTATTCCTTTCCTATGCACTGTCGTTGCCCTTTATGGATTGTTTGACTGATCCCTTTGATCCGTCGATGGTATAATAGTTTTACTATGTTTGCTGAACTTCATTCTGATCTTTGCCACATTGGTTGAATCAATCAACTGAATCCCATGTTTATTTGACTGAAACTTCGATCAAATCGAAACTTTGTTTATCTGCAAAACAAAGTTAGTACAAGCAGAATAATAATAGTAGTCCTACAAAATAAAGTTAGCTAATAAAATCATAGATGCATTAATATGACAGTTAGGATTGTCTTAATTTGATCTTAACTTAAAAATTTTAGTTGGTTTCTTCTATTAGATCAACACTTAAGATTTGTCCCGAATGGGACATGACCTCACAACTATACATCAGAAGATTATCTCAACTTACTCGTCAAATATTTGACCCTCTGCACCTATTTGAACTTCATCTGCTCAACATCTTGAACGGTTTTCTGGGACTTCCTGATTCGATTGTTGGTCATCTCTAACCTATCAAATCCATCTTACCAGATGTCTGGTCCACTGCTCCATCTTGACTTCCTGCTTGATTTCAATGATTTGTTGAGACTTCCGCTGTCTAGTATCTGCTCTAGTTGACCTACTAGGACTTTTCTAAGTTGAGCATTGTTGGGGCTGGTGCGTATGGCTAGAGGGGGGGGGGTGAATAGCCTGATGCCCCTAATACATCGGTTTTCTTCCTACACGTCGTTAGTGCGCAAGCGGAATAACAAATAGCTAAAAGCTAACAACTAAGAAGACAAACTGTTTATGTGGTTCGGAGATAAAACTCCTACTCCACAACTGTATGTAAGGTGGACAATCCCTATCTGTCAATGGATTAGTCCCCGGAAGACCTCCGGCTAGCTCGTGTCACTCCTTGTGGGTGGAGAAACCTCACCACAAACTCCCGACAACACCTGAGTACTTAGAGACTACTAATAAGCTTTACCTAAGCTTATTTCGTCAACCTTTGCCCAGCCAAATCGAGTTCTCTTAAATAGAGCTCACAGCTAAAACAATCGTTACCAGTCGACTGGTGCCAACACTAGTCGACTGGTCCACCTCGGATTCAAAGGTTACAACCCAAAGTTCAAATTCCAATCGACACCAGTCGACTGCGCAGAAGATCAATCGACTGATCTTTCTATGCTCACTACCAATCGACTGATCCAAGCATAAGTCGATTTCGAAAACCCTAAACTTTGAGTTTCCCTTCCCGAGTACAATTCTCTCAGCACTCGGACCCTCACGACTCACTTGACACTTCATCACAGCCTTAACTCTTGCCTTTAAGCCTTCTTTGACTTTGGCTCTCGTCTCTCGGATGCACACAAGCCCGCGGCTTGTCTCCACATGTCATCCTTCGTGTATGCCTCAAAGTACGCTTCCCTCAGCTCAACATTGCTGTCTTATCCACGGTCCCTCGGATACTCCATCCTTCACTGGACCCGAAGTCGTCAAGCTAAGTCTATGTGCATCCTACAGAACCTGCACACTCAAATACACATATCAAATACAACAATAATAAACCTAACTTAAACTTTTGCCCAAACATCAAAACTAAAGGTACCTAGATTGCTCCAACAATCTCTCCCTTTTTGATGTTTGGCAACTCGGTTTAAGTTAGGGAAACAATAACAATGCAAAAATCATGGAACCTAACTTTAGGCTCCCCTTTTACCTAAACTCCCCCTTGAGTAGGTTTTCCTTGCAAAGGTACTTCTTCCTCTTTGCCAACAAATGAGCACCCATTGCTCCCCCTTCACCTAAGCTCCCCCTTTGGCTTTGACTTCTTGCAAAGGTGTATTGGTTTCTCACTTAAACCCAACACTTCTCCCCCTTTGCCACACATCAAAAAGAGCTCCAACAATATCTCAATTATTGGATTCTTTACCCTCTAATGATCACAAACATTGTGTAATAACCCCATAAGATTATACACTTGTTTGATATCATTTGGACACTTTTCAAGTTAGTTGAAAATAATTTCAGCCTGTATCAGTCGACTGTGACAGTTACCAATCGACTGATTCCCATTAAAACACTATATAGTAGCTAATCTCTCTCTAAAAACACTGTTACCAGTCGACTGGTACCCTGAACTGCATTTTCAGCATTTCTGACCCAATTTTAGAAATGCACCAGAAATTCCATAAATCTCCAAAAATTCCCAAATTTTGTGGAGAGATTTGTGGTGCCCGTGTCTACTTGGGAAAAATACATTCAAAAATATATCTATCACCAACCCCAAGATTGACATAAAATCCAAAACTATCTAAATGGTTCAATTGAATCTTGACCTAAAGTCTTAGTTTGTCCTCCTCTTGATGTATCTATCTATATACCAAACCAAAATACATCCCTAGCATTGGTTTATATGACTTCAATACATTAAATATCAATTTTCATGCAATATGACCCCAATGTCATATTTTCATGCATGAAACATAAACCCAATGTGCTAAATCCCTAGGATTGAGACTCAAATCCGTCTCCAAATCCTTTGACACATTCCATGGTCTATTAGACTTTCGGAAGAAATCCTCCCGAGATCCATTGATCATGGGTCCCAAATAAACTCTTAGAGCTCCCCTTTGAGCTCTTAACTTTAGCCACCTCCCTAGATGACTCTTCTACAATCACTAGGCCGCACTGGTATTCCTCTGGTGACTCTTGGCTTACAATCCTAACTTCATTAACCTTGGACATCTTGTCCTTAGTTAAGTTCTTCTTTCCCTTAGTTTTAAATGACTTATTCTTGCCATTTCTGGATTTCTCATCCTTGCTATAGTTGTATGCTACCTTAGCATATTTTCTTTCATTGGCCTTGGATGTACCCAATTCGACATTTTTGGGATTTTGACCACCCAAACACATGTCAAGCCCCCTAGGTCTCATAATGAACCTATCTAGGACTCTCTCCATTTCTTCAAACCTTGCCTTCAAGACTTGATTTTTCAATTCTGGGGTTCTAACCCTAGAGTCAACATGTCCACCTTGGACATTCCTAGACCTACCCACCTTTCTAGGCATATGTCTCCCCTTCTTGGGGTTAATGCCTTAATCATTAATTACCTTCCTCCCCTTAGACATGGTAGTTTGGGTCTTACTTGGTCTAGCCTTGGGTAATGATTTTCTAGGATTATCTACCTTGTTAACCCTATTTCAATCATTATACCTAAATCCACGATAATGCTTAACAAGCATATAAGAATTAGAAATTGGATTTAATTTTAAATAAGGGATTACCTTCTCTTTTACCTTTGAAGCTCCCCCTTACCTTGAGCTCTTCTTCTTCTCCAATTTCTTCAAGTGCGCCAATTTCTCTATTTCTCCTTTCTTTGGGCACTTGTTGTAGTAGTGTCCACGCTCACTACACGTGAAGCAAATTATATGCTTCTTCTCCTTCTTTTTCCTACAACCCATATTAGTTTTCGAAGAAATTGACTTAGGTTTAGGGTTTACCTTTTTTTTCTTACCCAATGGACACTTGTCCTTGTAGTGTCCCTTCTCATTGCATCCAAAGCAAATTATGTGGTCCTTTGATTTTGCTTTGGTGGAGGTGGAGGCTTCTTCTTCCACCGGTATTGTGGATGATCTCTTCTCCCCCTCAATCTTTGAAGTGGAGACTTCTTCTGTTTCTTCCTCACTTAAGGATGTGGACGATTCCACCTCTTCCTCCTTGATTCAACTTTTGATTGGTCCTTGGACCAATGAGCCCTTATCCTTGGGCTCCTCCACTCCTAATCCTTGTGTCGAATTTTCATGTAGAGCTATCACCTTTCTCCATAGCTCATATGCATTTTTATATTCACCTACACATGACACAATATGAGAAGGTAACAAATTTAGAACAATTCACATTACCTCCTTATCCGACTCCGCTTCCTCTATTTGATCCTTGGTCCAATATCTAGGTCGGAGACATTTTCCCTTCTTGTCCATTGGAGCTTGAACGAAACCTCCAATGCGGTCCAATGGTCCCAATCCATTTGGAACCAAGTCTCTAGCTGCTTCCTCTAATAATTGAAATCATCTCAATCGTATGAAGGTGGGATTCGAGTATCCCATCCTAGTGGACTTTTCAAATCCATCTTCCTCTAGCGCCTTTGCTCTCTCGGTGGTTAGTCCGTAGAGCTCTAATACCACTTGTTGGGACCGGTGTGTACGACTAGAGGGGGTGAATAGCTCATTGCCCCCAATTCGTCGGTTTTCTTCCTACACGTCGTTAGTGCGCAAGCAGAATAAAAATAACTAAAAGCTAACAACTAAGAAGACAAACCGTTTACGTGGTTCGGAGATAAAACTCCTACTCCACGGCTGTGCATAAGGTGGACGATCCCTATCCATCGATGGATTAGTCACCAGAAGACCTCTGGCTAGCTCGTGTCGCTTCTTGTGGGTGGAGAAACCTCACCACATACTCCTGACAACACCTGAGCACTTGGAGACTACTAGTATGTTTTACCTAAGCTTATTTCGTTAACCTTTGCCCAACCAAACTGAGCTCTCTTAAATAGAGCTCACAGCTAAAACAACCATTACTAGTCGACTGGTGCCAACAACAATCGACTGGTCCACCTCGAATTCGAATGTTACAATCCAACATTCGAATTCCAATCGATACCAGTCGACTGCACAGAAGATTAGTCGACTGATCTTTCTGTGCTCACTACTAGTCGACTGATCCAAGCATCAGTCGACTGCCAAAACCCTAAACCTAGGGTTTCCTTTCTCGAGTATAATTCTCTCAGCACTCGGACCCTCACGACTCGCTTGATACTTCATCGCAACCTTGACTCTTGCCTTCAAGTCTTTTTCGACTTTGGCTCTCATCCCTCGGATGTATACAAGCCTGCGACTTGTCTCCACATGTCATCCTTCTCGTATGACTCGAAGTACGCTTCTCACGGCTCATCATTGCCGCCTTGTCCATGGTCCCTCGGATACTCCATCCTTCATCGAACCTGAAGCTGTCAAGCTAAGTCTATGTATATCCTGTAGAACCTGCACACTCAAATACATATATCAAATACAACAATAATAAATCTAACTTAAATTTTTGTCCAAACATCAAAACTCAAAGCATCTAGATTACTCCAACAAGCATCTCCTGTAAGCTTGATAAATCCATTAGATCACAACAAGACTTAACTTGAACATTTTTAACATCAAAACATATAGTCTTGATTCTGATACTTCCTGCATTAACAATCTTTTTTTTTTGATATTTGATAATATGATTTAAAGTTAAGTTAAAATATATTTTTAAAACAACTCTCCCTCGAGTTAAACTCTCCCCTTGAATTTAACATTTCTGAGTTGTTAAAATAAATTCTTAACTTCTAATTCCATTTCTCTCCCTTTGACAAATATCAAAAAAAAAAAAAAGGGGTCATAGCAAAAACATATTTTTAAAAGATTTGTTCAAGTCAAAAATAATTGTCCAAAGCAGCAAATTTTGAAAAAAAAAATTTAAGTAATGGTAATTTTCGAAAATAAATTTTGAAAATTTTTCTAACTAAGAATAATTTTCGAAAATTATTCTAACTAAAAATAAATTTCAAAAAATAAAATTTGAAAATATTCTAACTAGCTAAGAATAATTTTTAAAAAATTTTCTAAGTAAAAATAATTTTTGAAAATATTCTAATTAAGAATAATTTTTGAAAATTTTTCCATGTGAAAATAAATTTGGAAAAATAAATTTTGAAAATATTCTAAATAAGAATAATTTTTGAAAATTTTTCTATTTGAAAATAAATTTGAAGAAATATATTTTGAAAATATTCTAAATAAGAATAATTTTTGAAGATTTTTATAAATGAAAATTCATTTTGAAACTTTTCTAAGTCAAACTTATTTTCGAATAATAAATTTTCAAAACAAATTTCAAAAATTTTTTTGAGAAAAGTAATTTTTGAAAATAAATTTCAAAATTGATTTTTGAAGTAATAAATTTTGAAAATATTTTTCTAGATAAAATTTGAAAATATTTTCAAGTAATTTTTGAAAATAATTTTGAAAACAATTTTCGAAAATATTTATCTAGTTAATATTTTGAATTGAGGTTCGAAAATAATAAGTTTTGAAAATGATTTTTAAAATTGTGAATTTTCAAAAATAGATATTTCAAAAAAAGAATTAGACTAAAAAAATTTTCTCCCCATAATTTTATATTTTCTTTTGAAGTATAGGATAGAAAAGCATCCTAATGTTTAAGCATGTATGACATGCATAATTTATGAAAATATTTTAATGATAAAATTATCTAGGAAATTGTTCTTATTTTAATATGTGTAACTTTAGTTTTTAGCTATTATCATAAGATTAAGATAAGCTTTTGACTAAGATTAATCAAGTTGAGTATTAAGTTCTAGCTAATTATAAATTAAGAGGGATCACTAAATTTGATCAATGTTTTATATATAGTTCGAATTTATATCTATACTCATATATAAGCATTTAAAATTTACATTTTATCCTAAACATCTCGTTTCATTTTAACATTCACAATACACAAGTAAAGAATTCTAATATGTGGTTAGACACTGATTTTCTATAACTATAAATTCATGTTTTGTATGGTATAGCATAAGATATACTTCCATATAAAAGAAATACGAAGTTATGATTTTTTTTTAAATACACTATAATACAATTTACTTTCTGTGGCATGACATCAACTACGTCTATTAAAAGTAGCGAACGGTGCGCCCATATATGTATACTACCAAGATTAATATGCTTATAGAAACAGCGACCTATAATTAAAAGAACGCTATTAAAAATTAACACCACATTAAAAGAGGAGAAAATTATCCTAAACTCTCTGCATGCAAACTTAACTATTTCCTTAGTCTCTGCATCAGAAAAAATTTATTTCTACTCCTTACATGTAATGTTTCATGTATTTTACCTACAGATTTATCGAATTACCCCTCAATTTTTTTAGGTACAAAAAGTCTTACATCAAGTATAATTCTTTTTAAACTCAGCATCATTTAACTAAAATTCAGTATATTTTATATCAAATTGAGTATGACTTAATCAATTCATCTTAAGTTAATCAATTGGTATAAACTCTTAATCAATTGGTCTGGTGGAAAAAGAATTGTGCTCAATTTGATAGAATATATACTAAATTCTAATTGAAATATACTAAATTCAGGAAGAATTATATTTATTTTTGAACTTGTTATACGTATAAAAAGTATGGTATCTAATATGATAGAAAATATTCTAGATTTTAATTATATGATACTGAATTTAGTCGAAACTATACCTCACTTTGGACTTTTTATACCTAAAAATAATAAGGGCAATTTGGTATGAACTCCTAATCAATTGGTCAAGTGGAAAAGAATTGTGCTCAATTTGATAAAATGTATACTAAATTCTAATTGAAATATACTGAATTTAGAAAAAATTATATTTATTTTTGAACTTGTTATACGTATAAAAAGTATGGTACCTAATTTGATAGAAAATAAACTAGATTTTAATTATATGATACTGAATTTAGGAGGAATTATACCTCATTTTGAACTTTTTATACCTAAAAATAATAAGGGCAATAATGTATGAACTTTTAATCAATTAGTCCAGTGGAAAAAGAATTGTGCTCAATTTGATAAACATATACTAAATTCTAATTGAAATATACTTAATTTAGGAAGAATTATATTTCTTCCTAAACTTTTTATAGGTATAAAAAGTGTGGTACTCAATTTGATAGAAAATATACATAATTTTAATTATATGATACTGAATTTAGGAGGAACTATACCTCATTTTGGACTTTTTATACCTAAAATAATAAGGGCAATTAGGTAAAGCAATATTTATTAGGGAGCTGAAGCAAATGAAACTTTGCATGTAGGGAGTGGAAATAAATTTTTTCAGATATAGGGACTGAAGATAAAGTTTAAGATTCACTGAACTTCTACTCCAAATCCCTCTCCGGGAACCTCTCCACCGAACCCCTCTTTGCCAAACCCTCTTCGCCGAACATCTCCGCCCAACCCATCTCCACCGAACCCCTCTCCGTTGAACATCTCTTTTGCTCTCTGCCGAATCCCCAAACCTCCGTTTCTTCTTCTCCGTGGCAGAACCCTCAGTGGTGTTCTTGGACCTTCAACAACTCGCAGTGCCCTCGATCGTTGTTCTCTCCGAGTATTTTACCTTTCTCGCTCCTTTTCTTTGAATTAATTTTGTTCTCTCCGGGTATTTTTTTTCTAAGCTTGTAAATGCATTTCAAATCTTACTGGTAGTTTTCTAATCCTTCATCATAAACTTGCTAGTTCATGTGTAAGCACCTTGCAGTTGCGTTACTTTTGATATTTTAAGTCACACTTCTTCCTGAACAAATTCTGCTTATTCTATTTTAGAACTTCAAATAAAACGGTGCCTTCTACCAAGACAATATGTTGATATGGTCATTAATATGTCAAATTAACGAGGACAAGTTGCAATTTCCTAGTTTTTGACTGAATTAATTGTCTGCTCCATTCTGTTTCTATCCTATTTCTTCTCTCAAACTCTAACAGTATATGCTTTCAATTTGGCATTTCAGTTGGTAGAAGCTTCGATATTTGAAAGCATTGATGCTAAATTCTGAGACAACATTCTTGCCTTTTCATTCTTTCTAAAGTATGCCAAATGCTGTTATTAATAACTTGAAGAGCCTGTTCATTCCTTCAGCTTTTTCTATGATTCATATCAGTTGATTTCCTACACGAGTCAAGGATGCCGAAGAATGCAATCATCAAGGTACGCAGCAACCAACCTAAAGATGGGCCCTTGTACTCGGTATAATTTGAAATAATGTTTCATTATAGATACATGGATTTGAACAAAATATACATGTGTAAGACTAGGAATACTACGAAATGGCACAGGCCATATGGTGGATAGGAATAGGAAAGATTGTAATTTGTATGTAATTTTTTTTAGAGCTTTCGGTTTTTTGTTCTAAAAGGTAGTGGAATTGGATTCAGATTGCTTTGCCCAGTAAGAATCATATTGCCTCAGTAATGTCAAATTGTTGAATTGCGACTCATCTCTAAGCCACTTAAGCAACAAGAAAGTTTGTCCAACTTTCCAAAGTTCTGCTTTCCTGTGCAAACAACAAGAAAAAAAAATTCTTTTTTTCTTCTTTTGTCGAAGTATAAAAAGATTAAGTGTTTGAATTTTTAGATTTGATCCCGGCGCAGCTCACGGATGGCTTGGCCGGCCAGCCTGACGCCATGATAGGGCGAGGAGGAGATACGGGGACCCGGAGATCCATAGGGCTTGAGAGGGCGGTTAGGCCGATGTCGCTCGGCCCAGCTTGGCCTATTTAGGGTCCTCGAAAGGCCGACCTTGACTTAGACATATCTGGTTCCAATAGAGGTCTAACGGGCAAGGCGAAGAAGGCCCAACGGGGGGAATCCCCGAGCTGGGGGAGGTCGAGTCCCCAACTGCCAAACCCCTAGATAGGCCGGGCTCGGTGGGGCCGAGCGCTTCCTGACTCGGTCGCAATGGTTGTGGGGCCAAGATCCGCCCAGAGCCGCTGAACGACGCTCCCCGAAGAAAATGGCCATAACCCTTAGGAACGCTCACCCACTCTCTGACATCACCAAAGCAGAAGCGGTATGGGCTCGGCGCGGAACTGACACGTTTCAGGCTCAAATCGCAGATATTTCGTTGACACCGTGATCCTCCTGCCACCCCGTACCACAACCACTTGCGTTCGCGTCAGGCCGAGCGGTGCCTGGTGACACACGTCGCCGAGCCGAGAGTGCCCCTTACCTTATTCGGGCATGCAACGCCTTACTCTGCCAACGTTGGCCACGCCTTGCCCTACTCTTACCTACGACAGGGGGTGGCATGCCGGCAGAAGCTGCAAGCTCCCCCGACTATATAAGCGCCTCCGTTCCCCGTCGCACAGGTACGTGCGATAGCCTTCTCTTCTACTGTTCCATTGCTTTCTCTGCTACCGGGACTGACTTGACCGTTGGAGGGTCTTGTCGGGGATTTTCTCGGCGGGTTTGCTAACTGTCCCTCTCTCGCAGGTTGGAGCCGGCATCCACAGCTCGCAGTTCTCGGAGGACCACCTCTGTCACGCCCCCAGAGGCACATGCTTCCTCAAAAATCGGGCAGCATCTCCCCTGTACGGCGGACAATATGGGACAATTATACATATATCTCACCATAAAAGCTTAGCCACATGCGGCTAGCATCACATATATAAAAGTAAACACAACCACACAGTTTATATTAGCATAAAAGACAATGGGTGGCTCAACCACCTTAAATATGAAAGAAAACCATAACTCCAATATGAGAACTCAAATGTCTCCGAAACAATAATAATAAAAACCCGTCCGCTAAACCGATAAACCAATAAAATGTGAAAAATTGAACTCCATACCGAAATAAAACAACGAAACCCAATTTCGAAAAATAACTCCACTCCGGGGACTGGCGACTGGATCATCTCCTGGCTCCAAGCAAACTACGTCTACCTGCTACCTGAAACAAAAATGGAAGGTAGCGGTGGTGAGTCCGGGCGGACTCTGCGGGTATATGAGTAGACAATAAGCATGACATAATAAAGGATAAATAGAGTAGAGAAATCAACAGTGTACAGTCCATAAGAATTATAGAATTTACCTAATCATGTATAACCAATATAATACAACATGGTATAAAACCGAATAAGCACTAAGCCTGTATAAAACAATACAACAATAGTAAAACCAAGATACAGATGCATGTCAATCATGTATAACAACCATAACTCATATAAGTGCATCAAACACAAGCAAATGCATAAAAGAAATACGTATGCATATGATGCAATGACATGTGTCACCCTTGACGCCAGTCAAGCCGTCAACACATCCCATCTGTGTGACCGAGTGGGTAGGGCTGTGACAACTGTACCACTCCAACAACAAATACCACATAAGGCGTGGTTGAGTGGACAGGATGCTGGGGAGTCTACACTCCAACCTCGATACATAGGGTGAGCTATACAGCTGCAATATCCCTCTAAAAACAACGGTCAGGGTGAGCCACCAACAGCTCATCCCTCTAAAAACAACGGTGAGGGTGTCACTGTTTGGCATAACAGGATAGGTGCTCGCACTCTAATAACTACCACGATAACAAGTGGTTGAGTGAATCGAGCAACAATATGACTAACGACGGCTTAACCAAATGTAAGTCAACAGTCGTTAGTATGTAACGTGCAAATATGGTGCATGCTATACGATGCACGAACAACCAGAGAAACAACGATGCAATAAAATCCAACGAGTATACGATGCATCAGTACAACCAAGCAGAAATCGCAAACCAACGATTATGCACCTACACTAATAGGTAGGATATTTCTAATGCCAAATAAACCTAATTGTGTTTAATGGACTTCTAAGTACTCGCGTACAAGCGGTACTTTATAGAACAGAATACCAACAGAGGACTGTACAGATACGAATTTGGAATACTCGAAGATCAACGAAGAGTAAGTATCAACGGCGATGTTAAAACAACAAACGACAAAGAACAAGGTCAAGCAACCTACTAGACATAATATAGTCATGCTTTAAGGTAAACGAAACTACTCGAGTACAAAGGAGAAATACCCGCCTTTTTAATTGTAGAACGTGACCGAAATAACCTCTTCACGATCAACCGATCGAGTCCAAAGTCAGGGTCCTGTATCAAAGACATAAATTTATCTATTCATAAAATTAATAGAATAAAACTAAACTATTCACTAATCATAACAAGAATCAACCCTAGTAAAACTGAAACCAGGTGAAATTCATAAGTATTGAACAACTCTTAATCCAACCATATCAAACCTTCATATCCACGTATTAGAGATATAAGGTTGCTTCCCAATAACAACTCCACCATTCTAAATCAGATTAAACTATGAGAGTTCAAACCAAAACATTTAACAGTTAACCTAATTCAAAATCCCCCACTAAAACAGTTTATGACAGATATCAAAAACCTACCAACAAGAACATTAGATCAGAACATGCTCCTAAACAAATCCATGAAGGTGTTCTTCAATAGTTCACCGCACATCTCAAAGAAGCCCCATTACAATCCTACTGTCAACTCAAATCAAAGTTTATCTCTACGAGATCCAACCTCAACTCCATCAAAAACGTATCAAAATAAGTTCCAATCTCTCACCAAGGTTCACGGCACAAATTGGAACAAAAAAGGAAAACTCTAAAACCAGCCCCATCTCTCTCGATCAAACCATCTAATTATCAAAATCCAATTAGTCAAGACAACTCCTTTACCTCCTTTAACACGCCGGCAGCCAATCCCTTGCTCGGATCGAGTTGGGAGGCGAAAGAACTAGGGCTCGGCGGCGTCGACTCCGTGTGCGCGGAAGAGGAGGGAAGGGAAGAAGAGGGTGCTACTGCGGATGGGGTCGAAGTTGGCCGGAAGAGCGGTGGCGTGAGGCGCGGCGGCGAGGGCTGCAGCAGCGTCGGGCGAAACCGCAGGGGTCGGGGAAGAGAAACGGGAAGAAAAGACACGGGGGAGGAAGTTAGGGCTTGTGGGGCTTTTATATTTTTTTGTTTTGGCATTTTGCGAATAAACCCAATAACTTCAATAAATTCCAACTAGGTCCCTATTTTCGAAATTCTTACCTTTTCAACCTTTGAAAAATTCGGTATTAACAACCTCACTCTTGGGAGTCCATCTCACTTCGTGACAGGATCAAATTTGGTGCTAGAAGGAGGGGCAATTCAGCCGGATCGGAAGTGCACGATGGAAGATCCCAACCGAGTCATGATGACCGTTACGCCCGAGGAGTACGAGCTTCTGATGGCTACCTGGGCTCAGAGAACCCCTCAGAGGCTGTTGCAGGTTGGTAACCCGACAGCTCTGTTGGATCGAGAGAAACGATAGAGGGGGGGTGAATATCGTAAAACGTTCGGATTAAAGTTAGAGCAATTACGCAGCGGAAATTTAAATCAAACACACGCAAACACCAAGGTTTTTACTTGGTTCGGAGTCGCGGTCGGCTCCTACTCCAAGGCCCACGGTCGTTGACCGTTTACTATGGGCAATTCTATATGTGCGCAAAACAGTTTACAAAGAGATATTACACAAGTAGTATAGTAAACTTAAAAACAGCTCTTCGTTATCGACGTCCGGTGTAGATTGTATTTTCGGAGCGGAGGGACGTCGTCAGCGCTTGTATCTCGAGTTGGGAGGTTTCTGGAGCAGAGCGCGGGAGCAGAAGAGCGTAGGAGCGTTGGAAGAATTGTTGTTCTGAGCCTTGGGGTCGAGGGCCTATTAATAGCCCCTGGGGGCGCCCCCCCACGTGTCGGTCGATCTGAGTTCCACTCGGTCAGCTCTGATCCTTTCAAACTCAGGATCAGATCTTGACGGGGGCGCCCGGGACGCTGGGGGCGCCCGGGTTGACCGGGTCAACTCTTATCCCTTGGCTTCGCTGGCTTCTGCTTCGTTGGCTTGCACTGGGGGCGCCCGGAACGCTGGGGGCGCCCGGGAGCACGGGGGCGCCCCGCCCATGAGCTGTCGAAGCCTGCCTTTGTTTCATGTGTTTTGTGTTCACCTTGGGGGCGCCCGGGACACTCCGGGCGCCCTGGTCAGCTGCTGCCTCACTCCTTTGAGGCTCTCTGAGCTGCAGACATTCGTTCCTTCGGTCCTGCATCCAGGGTTAGTCCAAAATAACATAAAGCAATAAGATGTTAGTTTATACAGCCTTAGCTGTCTTGGTTTTGACTTTGGGCCTCCAAAATGGAGCCCTAGGTTGAACCGACGCCTACTGTTCCCTCGACGGGGAATGCGTCCTCACCTACTCCTCTCGGGGGAATTTACCTGATGCCAACCGGCTCCTCCGGTTGGACTTTTGCCCAGCAGTCCTTCGCCAGGTGCCTAGCTGTCCTTCGCCAGGTCTTCAATACCAAGCTGTCCTTCGCCTGGTGCCTAGCTGTCCTTCGCTAGGTCTTTGTATCCTGGCATTCCTTCGCCAGGTGCCTAGCAGACCTTCGCTAGGTCTTCGTATCCTAGCAGCCCTTCGCTAGGTGCCTAGCAGTCCTTCGCTAGGGCTTTGTATCCTGGCATTCCTTCGCTAGGTGCCTAGCAGTCCTTCGCTAGAGCTTTGTATCCTGGCAATCCTTCGCCAGGTGCCTAGCAGCCCTTCGCTAGGACTTGTCTCTGCACACTTGAGTAACTTTATTAGATCACACATAACACTTAACTTTGAATCCTTTGCCAATATCAAAACAAGGTTCGATATGGTGCTTCCTGCACCAACAATCTCCCTCTTTTTGATTTATGACAACACAATTCAAAGTTAAGTAAAAGCTTATAACAGTTAAGAACATAAGGTAAACAATGAAGTATAGCTGTTTATGAATAAAATAAATATAGAGTTGAAAAAACACTTATTTTTCATACTCCCCCTAAAACCCTGAATACTTGTGTTATTTCTCATACTCCCCCTAAAACCCTGAATACTTGTGTTAAAACACTTAACTTTGACCTTTCCTCCCCCTTTGACATATATCAAAAACCTAATGGGCGAATAGGGTTTCTACTAGAGAGTGAGTTTTGCCAAAATGAATTCAGGTAAAGGAGTTCACAACTTTTTCAAGAATAGTTTTCAAACAAATTATGTTACAAAACTTTAAAAAACTTTTGTTTGTAAGTTTTGAAAATTTTGTTTTGACAAACAAGAAGTATGAAAATTTTAGTAACGAGGTTTTCATGAAGCTCCCCTAAACCCTAAAACCTTGCAACATTGCATAAAGCTCCCCTTGATTTGAAATTGCCCCTTTGAAGCTTTTAAAAAATGCAAATTTTCAATTTGAAAAAGGTTCTAAGGTCAGTTTAACTCTTGAAAAAAGGTTCTAAGTGTGAAAACGTTCATTACTTTTGAAAGAAATAATTCTAAGTTCAGTTTTGAAAAAAAAACTTCTGAGTATCGCAAAGGAAATTCTTAGTTAAAAGTAACTCGAAGTTTTCAATAAAGTTTCTTTGAAAAAAGGGAAGAATTTAAGAAAAAAATTTTAAGTCTGCTTTCTCCCTTAAAAATACTCCTTTTTGAAAAATATATTTTGAAAAAGGTTCAAGATTTGTATATCAGAGCTTATGAGTCTTGAAAATATAAAAACTTGAGCAAAAAAAATAATCTTAATAATGTCAAGAATTATGATAATTTTTAAGTAATACAATTTTGAAAGAATGAAAAAGTGATACTCAAAAACAGAATTGAAGTCAAGTGTTTTGAATATTAATCAATAAGCAACAATAACATTTAATCAATAAGTTTATTTGTTTTGAATATTTTGAAAAGTGCAAATACTTTAGAAGAAAATGCAAGTACTTTTTAAAATATCTGTATCTTTGAAAAATATAAGTCACTTTGCAATTTTTGAAAAATATAAGTACCTTTTTGAAAATAATATGAATTCGAAAAACATAAGTACTTTGAACAATAATTTTTGAAAAGTTACTTGACTTATATTTTGAAGGTACTTAGAAAAAGATTATTTTAAAGCATAATATTTTTCTTGACTTGGTTTTTTTTTCGGTCTGACACAATCCTAGGAAACCTTATTAACTATAAGGGCATTTCCCTAAGTGTCCTGGAAATTCTCCAACTCAAGTAAATACTATTTCCAAAAGAATTTTAATAAGCCAAAATGATAGTATTTTGAAAAGAAATTACTTGTGTTTTCAGAAGGATTTGAAAGTACATGCATGAAAACATATAGTCTTGAAGTATTCAATAATTCTTTAATTTGACCTCCCCCTAAACTTGACCCAGTCCTAGGAAGCTTGTTGACCACAAGTACTCTTCCTCTAAGTCTTTAGGGTTCAGTTCAGATCAAAGGAATTATCTAATAATTTCAAAATAGATAATTACCAATAAAACTTTTTCAGAAATTCCTTTTTTTTTGATTCAGACTCCCCCTAAATTTGACACATCCTAGGAGTCCTTGTAGATCATGAAGTGGACCTTCCTCTGTGTCTTTGGGGTTTACAAAAATCAAAAGAATAACTTTGAAGTATGATAATGTTTAAGAGGATAATTTTAGAAAATTCAATTTGGAATGATAGCACAATTTTTGAAAATCATTTTGAAATGATGATAATTTTCAAAGAGATAGTAATATACGAAGGTTTTTGAATTAATTTTTAAAAACCTTATTTTGAAATGTTAATTAGTTTTAGAGCATAAGGTTTTTGAAAAATCTGAATTTTTCGAATAAGAAACAAAAAAACTCCCCCTGTATCTGACACTGTCTGACTTTATATAAATACCTTAAGGGACTTCAGTGTGGACCAGGTTTGACTATGTTGACTAGGGTTTGACTATGTTGACTATGTTTGACCAATCAATGACTAAATCAAACAAGCCCTAGATTCTCTTTAAAACGAGTCTATTGTGATATTTAACATGAAATTAAAAAAATATTAGAGATGAAAAAGTAGGGTATAGTAAACTGAATTAATTTGAGAAATAGAAATAATTTTGAATAAATTTGAAAGCACTTTGAGTTTTATTTAAGAGGATAGTGACATATACTCTTAGGTCCTAGATATCTCACCCAGTTCTATGTGATCAAACATGTTAACCTTATGAGTTTTGTGAGATAAATATTTTAATAGAAAGATTTATTTTAAAAAGGCCATGATTAATTTTGAAATTTTAAATTAATTTTGAAACCCAATTTAAATTTATTTTGAAAAGAGATATTTGAATCTAAAATTAACTGAAAATTTGTGTTAGATTTGAATTTAACAAAGAGTAAATTGAATTTGAATTTCAAAAATTGGCTTCCAGGTCTTGGCGAGGCACAAGGCTTTCTTTGGCCGTTGCCTTATTGGATCGTCAACCCTTTCCTAGACAAAGCCTTTTAGTGAAATTTCATCTTCGAAATTACATTTTGGTAAATTCTGGTCTAACTAGTTTGGGTCTTGGATCGGTAGCTTCGGCTAGTTTCACCAGTCTAAAGAGACCAAGTAGTGTATACTTGACCTTATTAGAAAAGGCTTCCCTAACGTACTATCATCTCACTGCCACCCAATACTATGTTGTTCAAATTTCAGTTAATTGATTTAGTCCTTATACTAATCAATCCTAATTCTAAGCAAAAAAAAAAGTAGATAAAAAAAATGATCTAAGTTATATCATAATTGAAATAATACTCTGGGTTTTTAAAATCAGCAAGGTTGTGACTTAAGTTTTCTAGCATATTAACCTTAACTAATTTATATGAATTAATCATGTTATTTGAGATAAGTATTGGATTTTCAAATATTGAAAACTTACCTTTCCCGATCGTTCGTCCAGTACTCTTGTAATGATCACGAGCTAATCGGACCAGATTGGGTTGATCTCCCTCATTGTCTTCTGATTCCGAGTCTGAGTTGGACTCAGGTACAGGTTGAGTCTTCTTCTTTGGTGTTTTCCCTGCACTTGAAATTATACCTTACTCCACCATTATAGTATCAGTCTGATTATTTAATTGTAATTCTGGAACAAACTCAAAATTGGTTACCATTTTTGTCTCAATCACTTTGTCTTCTGACTCTGGCTCGAATTCGCAGTCAAGTATGGATTCTATCTCATCTTCTGATTCGGAGTCAACTTTGAAGTCGGGTGCTGACTCTTCAATATTGGAGCTCTCTTCGTGTAGTTTGATTAACTTCTCCCACATCTCCTTGGCACAGTTGAAGGATCCGACCCGCTTCAATTCTTCTTTGGTTAGGCCACATTGTAGGATTGCAGTTGCCCTTGCATCCGTCTCGATCTTCCTCAGGGTTGGTTCATCCAGTTGGTCCCACGTAATTGATAGACCATCTTCTGTAGGGAGGGAGAACCCTGTTTGAATAATCATCCATATGTCCATATGGGCCTTCAGATGGAACTCCATTTGACTTCTCCAATAATTGAAGTTCTCGCCGGAGAATAGCGGTGGACGGGCACTGTTCCACTCTTGGTTGGCCATTTAGTTTAAACTCTTGCACAAAAAAAATAGAAGTGTACCAAGACTTGGTCTTGGATTAGTAGTGCCGGAGAAGAGAAAAAATGGCCCAACAAGTATTGTACGAATTTCGAGGCAGAATAATAAAAAAATAATAATAAAAAGGTTTGAGACAAATTTTTAGGAAATGAATATTCTGATTAATTAAACAAATAGGAGTTAAAGATATTGCATAAATTGAGGTAGCACGAATTTCGAGAAAAAAATATTAAAATAATAAAAAACATTTATGTCAAATTTTCAAAAATTTATCGTTTTATTAATTCTAACTTATGGTGAAAAAATGAAAATTCAAAATTGAAAAAGGCGGAAACGATCGAGTGGTGTTGATTGAGAAAAAAAAGAAAAAAAATAAAATGAAAAAAATTTTCGTAAATCCGAAAAACTCCCAAATTGGTGGTTGCACCAAATTTGAGCTTCCCCGCTCTGATACCACTTGTTGGATCGAGAGAAACGATAGAGGGGGGAGTGAATATCGTAAAACGTTCGGATTAAAGTTAGAGCAATTACGCAGCGGAAATTTAAATCAAACACACGCAAACACCAAGGTTTTTACTTGGTTCGGAGTCGCGGTCGGCTCCTACTCCAAGGCCCACGGTCGTTGACCGTTTACTATGGGCAATTCTATATGTGCGGAAAACAGTTTACAGAGAGATATTACACAAGTAGTATAGTAAACTTAAAAACAGCTCTTCGTTATCGACGTCTGGTGTAGATTGTATTTTCGGAGCGGAGGGACGTCGTCGGCGCTTGTATCTCAAGTTGGGAGGTTTCTGGAGCAGAGCGTGGGAGCAGAAGAGCGTAGGATCGTTAGAAGAATTGTTGTTCTGAGCCTTGGGGTCGAGGGCCTATTTATTGCCCCTGGTAGCGCTCGGAACGTCGGGGGCGCCCCCCCCACGTGTCGGCCGATCCGAGTTCCACTCGGTCAGCTCTGATCCCTTCAAACTCGGGATCAGATCTTGACGGGGGCGCCCGAGACGCTGGGGGCGCCCGGGTTGACCGGGTCAACTCTTATCCCTTGGCTTCGCTAGCTTCTGCTTCGTTGGCTTGCACTGGGGGCGCCCGGAACTCTGGGGGCGCCCGGGAGCATGGGGGGCGCCCGAGAGCACGGGGGCGCCCCGCCCGTGAGCTGTCGAACCATGCCTTTGCTTCATGTGTTTTGTGTTCACCTTGGGGGCGCCCGGGATACTCTGGGCGCCCTGGTCAGCGGCTGCCTCACTCCTTTGAGGCTCTCTGAGCTGCAGACACTCGTTCCTTCGGTCCTGCATCCAGGGTTAGTCCAAAACAACATAAAGCAATAAAATGTTAGTTTATACAGCCTTAGCTGTCTTGGTTCTGACTTTGGGCCTCCAAAATGGAGCCCTAGGTCGAACCGATGCCTACTATTCCCTCGACGGGGAATGCGTCCTCAACTACTCCTCTTGGGAGAATTTACCTGATGCCAACCGGCTCCTCCGGTTGGACTTTTGCCCAGCAGTCCTTCGCCAGGTGCCTAGCTGTCCTTCGCCAGGTCTTTAATACTAAGCTGTCCTTCGCCTGGTGCCTAGCTGTCCTTCACTAGGTCTTTGTATCCTGACATTCCTTCGCCAGGTGCCTAGCAGTCCTTCGCTAGGTCTTCGTATCCTAGCAGCCCTTCGCTAGGTGCTTAGCAGTCCTTCGCTAGGGCTTTGTATCCTGGCAGTCCTTCGCCAGGTGCCTAGCAGCCCTTCGCTAGGACTTGTCTCTGCACACTTGAGTAACTTTATTAGATCACACATAACACTTAACTTTGAATCCTTTGCCAATATCAAAACAAGGTTCGATATGGTGCTTCCTGCACCAACAAGCTCGACTTCCTGAGCCATCGGCACCCGACCCCTCAGGAGGTCGGGGAAAGGCTGCCCGACCAAAGGGGGCTCGGCCCCCTTCCTTGCAGCTTTCTACCGAGGTCGGGACGATGAGGTCCGCGTCCAGTCGGACGCACAGGCTGCGTCTCGAAAAGGGAAAGGCCCCAGCCGACGTGTCGCCGACCGCCCTGGTACGTAGCCCCTTCTCCTCTTGGATTCTGGAGGATCCAGTTCTCAAGCATCTCAGGTTCTTCACCATCCCTGAGTACGCTGGAGCAACTGATCCGAAGAGCACCTGATGAAATTCGAGAGTACGACACTGCTGCACTAGTACCCTGAGGGCGTGAAGTGCCGAGCCTTCTTGACTACGCTCTCGGGACCAGCTCAAAGGTGGTTCGACTGACTCCCCAATGGGTCGGTATCCAGCTTCGAAGAGCTTAGGAGGACATTCCTCCAGCACTTCGCCAGCAGCCAGAGGCGTCATATGACCAGCCTCAACTTGTTCGCATTGAAGCAGGGCCCAAAGGAATCTCTTCGGGCCTATATCATGAGATTTAATGGAGTCGCGCTGGACGTGCCGACTGCCACACCCGAGGTGTTGATTAGCGCCTTCTCCCAAGGACTGCAGGAGGGAGAGTTCTTCCGATTGTTGATTAGAAAGCCTCCGAAGGACTTCGATAGCCTGCTTGGGAAGGCTGTCAAGTATATTAATGTAGAAGAAGTACAGGCCGCTCGGAAGGAGGTGGCTACACCGACCCCGAGCCCCGTGCAGCATAGTCGACCCCCGGGCGGACACATCCGCAGCCCACAAGGGGCAGCCGACCGTGCAGAAATGGAGCGCAGGCATGTGCAACAAGTAGCCCTGGTCTGCCGACCTGCTGGAGGCCCTATTGCGCGTTTCACTAGAGCCACACCCATGACACGAAGGAGTGTCGGCAAGCCGGGAGGGGCCTGGCTCCGGCTCCACGTGGGCAAGGACGCCATGCATCTCCCGGGCGCGGATCGGGCCGCGAAGGACAGGCCGCCGCCTCAGCAACTGAAGAACTCAGGCTGAACCACCCAACTGCTTACAACCTGTTCTCGCAAGAAGACCGAGCAGAAGCCGAAGAAATGGACGAGGAGCATGCCAATCGGTAGAACGCCGTCCGAGGAAGGGTGCATGTCATCTCAGGCGAGCCTACCGGGGCAGATTCCAATCGAGCCCGGAAGGCACAAGTGTGCCGACTGGAGATTCACCAGGTCGGCACGAGTGTCGCCCATGCACAGGGGCCTCAAATCAGCTTCGACCCCCAAGATCTACAAGGATTGGAGGTCCCACATGATGACGCTCTGGTCGTCACAGCTGTCATGGCCAACTACCAGGTCCATCGGACCATAGTCGACAGGGGCAGCTCAGTCAACATACTTTACAAGAAAGCCTTCGACCAGCTGCAGATCGAGATGTCCCAATTGGAGTTGGTGCCAACCCCGTTGTTCGGGTTCACGGGGAACCAGGTGAAATCTATCGGCCAGATTCGCTTGGCCATCTCCTTGGACGAGGAGCCACTGAAAAGGACCAGGTGGTCCACTTTTTTGGTAGTGGACGCTCCCTCGGCCTACAACGCAATCTTGGGTCAACCCGCCCTCAATGAGTTCCGAGCGGTGACCTTGACCTTCTCTCTTAAGATTACGTTCCCGGTCGGTGACAAGGTTGGAGAGGTCAGAGGAAATCAGAGGGTGGCCTGAAGATGCTAGGTGGATGATGTCCGGGTGGAGAGTCAGAAGGCCCCACGCCCCTTTTCTAGATGCAACATGGTGCAGGCTTCCCCTTGGGTCGAGCTGCACGACGACAAGGAAGAGCCGAAGAGGTCCAATTGCTTCACGACCGGGAGGAAACCCGAGTCAAGATAGCCACCGGATTGCCGAGCGAGCTGAAGGAGCCCTGCTGGAATGCCTGGCCAAGTAGGGGTGAGCAAAAATTCGGGTAAACCGAATAAACCGACCGAAATAACCGATTTTTTAATATCGGTTCGGTTAATTCGAAAATTCGGTTAATTCGGTTTTAAAAAATCAGTTATTTCGGTTATATCGTTTCGGGTTCGGTTTTGCATGGTGTTATTCGGTTAAACCGAAAAAACTGAAATACCGGTCTGGATTAGATGGGCCGGGGGGGTTGGACCGCAGGGTGGGCTGGACCGTAGGGTGGCCTGCTGTAGTGCTCACGCAGGGTGGACAGTTAAACCCACCTTGTTTTCCGTTGGCCAACCCGCACGACCAGGACCCGCAGGCTGTAGACGCGTTCTGTTTAGTGTTTACGATGTGGGGTCATCTCATACCCATCCTGCCTGTCGTCGGCGCCGACCATTAATATAAAAACAGCCAATACTCTTTAACGTTTAAAGTTTGTTTTTAAAACAGAATTAAAAAAAAATAGCCACATTTAATAAACGGTCAAATTAGTACTCCGGCAGATGCATGAATACCCCCATTGTATATATTATATCTCGAAAATTTATTTAATTTAATATTATTATACTAATTATGGGAGAGCTCTCAATTCGCAAACCCATTAAAATTTCTAGTTTTTTTTCTCTAACTTGCGAACTAACTCGACACAAGTTCATCCTAGATTAAAATTTTAATTAAAATTTCTAATTTTTTTCTCTAACTTGCGAACCAACTCGACACAAATTCATCCTAGATTAAAATAAATTAAAATTTTAATTCAACATGCTTAAATTCAAATTAACAACACGAACTGATTATATTATTAAAATTTTAATTCAACCTACTTAAATTTAAATTAACAGCTCGAACTGATAATAAGCATATTCTCAAAATAAAATATATGATGAAAGCATAACATTGAGTTAGAGAAAACGATATGACATTTGAGTTCGAAACAAGAGATAATAATAATCATTAGAGCAAAACCACGCCCACATTTCTCTTTCACCTTTTGCTGTCCAAGGTTACTTATACGCCCACATTTCTCTTTCTCCTTTTGTTGTCCAAGTTAACTCTAAGTAGAACAAGGTTTGCATTACTCAAGAAGATTCTCATGGAGTAACATAATTAACAACAACCAAAAGTTGTGGGAAACAAAAATCTTGAGCTACATTAAAACTTCAATATAGACCAACAAAGGGAATATACAATACATTGGCCGTTGTACAAATCGTATATGCACACAAAACTAATCAACTTTCAGAAAACAAAAGCCCTTAAAACCCCTCTAATGCCTTATTTCTTCAGAAATCCTTAGTAGGAACCAAACAGTATCCAACTAAACGTTAATTTCTATTCTTAACAAGATGCTAATTCTATTTGATTCACATGTAAACAAACATAATACATAAAATTGGATTAAGGTCAAAATTATTCGGTCAAATCGGTTAATTCGGTTAAAAACCAAATTAACCGATTTTTTATCGGTTCGGTTTTCTCGGTTTTTATCACGAAATTCGGTTGGTTCGGTTTTTTTTGAAAAAAATCGATTTATTCGATTTTCGGCCTATTCGGTTCGGTTCGGTTTTAACCGAATACTCACCCCTATGGCAAGGAACCAAGATGTGTTCGCCTGGTCAGTCAAGGAACTGAAGGGCGTTCGACCGGAGGTAGTCGAGCACCACCTCCACGTATATCCTAATGCTCGACCGGTTAAGCAAAGGAAGCGAGACTTTAGCACGGAGCAAAATAAGGTGATCCGGGCCGAAATCGATAAATTACTGGAGGTCGGCCACATTCGAGAAGTCCAATTCCCGGCCTGGCTAGCCAATATAGTGCTGGTGTCCAAGCCTGACAATAAGTGGAGGGTATGCATTGACTTCCGGGACCTCAACCGAGCCTGCCCGAAGGATTGCTACCCTTTGCCCCGGATCGACCAAATGGTTGACTTGACAGTAGGCAGCGAGCTCATTGGACGCATACCAAGGTTATCACCTGGTGCCCTTGGCTGCCGAGGATCAGGAGAAGGTTAGCTTCATTACGGCTGATGGCACGTACTGCTACATGGTCATGCCGTTCGGATTGAAGAATGTCAAAGCTACCTACCAAAGAATGATAAATCAAGTCTTCCAGTCGTAGATCGGTCGGAATATTGAAGTATACGTAGATGACATACTGATCAAGTTCAGCCGAGCAGTGGACCTGGTGCCCGATGTGGAGGAAACCTGCCAAACCTTGCGCAGGTATGGGCTCAAGCTGAATCCTGCCAAGTGTCTTTTCGAAGCTCGAAGCGGGAAGTTCCTCGGGTACATAGTAACCCAGAGAGGCATCGAGGCCAACCCGAGCAAAGTCAAGGCCCTGCTCGATATGCCCCCACTAAGGAACCTCCGAGAGGCACAGAGGCTCACAGGGCGGATCACGACCCTGTCCCGCTTCATCTCCCGGTCTGCCGAGCGGGGGCTACCATTCTTCAAGACCCTTCGACGAGCCACCAAGTGTTGGTGCAATTTGCACTAATAGTTAAACTTAAGTTTTGATGAATGACAAATAGGTTAAAGTTAGGCTTGCTTTTGGTTTTGACGTCTTTACTAAGTGTGCAGGGTTGAAAGACTTAGGACCTGACACCAGGCTGAAGTCCAGGGTGGTTGAGTCCTAGTGGGAAGTCCAGTTGGGTTCGCGAGGCCTGACAACTGGCTGAAGCCCAAGTTGGTTGAAACTTGGCAAAAAGACTAGGGTGGTTGAGCCCTGGCGGGAAGACCTGGTGGGTTAAGAAGTTAAGTAGAGTTGCACGAGGTAAGTAAGGTAAGTCACTAGAGCAACGAACCAGTGAGGACGGGTCCTATTTTAGGACTGTAGGCGCGGTCCAACTTAGGCCCATTTTGGTGACCTCGGTTGAGTCCTGGTTAGATCCTTATCCAGGTTTGGATGGGGTCTAATTAACTCTAAAAGCATTCTTATCTTAGTCCATTGTATTAACTCTATTTTACATGTTTTATTTGATATGTGAACTAATTAGATTTTGTAGGTAAATTTTATAAAATTATTCCTCATCTAAAGTCACGGTGGAGGATAAACTCTCATTTAAATTATTTGTATTTCTTATTTTATTTGAGAATAAAATTATAAATTATTCCTCATCTCAAGCCTCGGTGGAGGATAGACTCTCATTTAAATTATTCATATTTCTTATTTTATTTGAGAATAAAATTACTCTTACTAATGATAAAATGTTATTCTGTACGAGAGTTTAAACTTTAAATTATTTTTTTAATTTAAGTGGAGCAAAGGATAGAAACGTTATCTTCTTTGAATTATTCCAAAAAAATAGATTGCTAACTTTATTTAAATTATTTTTTATTTAAGTGGAGCAAATGATAGAAACGTTATCTTCTTTGGATTATTCCAAAGAATAGCTTGCTAACTTTATTTAAATTATTTTTTCAATTTAAGTGGAGCATTCTTATTTTAATTTAAGTGGAGCATTCTTATCTTAATTTAAGTGGAGCATTTTTAATTAACTCTAAATGCATTCTTATCTTAATCTAATTAGCTATTTTTAAATTATTTAAGAATAGCTTGCTGATGGATAAAGTTTGGGCTGAGAAGATCATGCATCGGATTGAATATTGGCAGCTCGAGGCACTATAAAAAGAAGCAAGCGAGCCCTCTAAAGAAACATATTTTTTTTAAGTCTGGTTCAAGATTTGGCGCTCTCTGGCTTCCACGCTCCTCTGCTGCGATTTGTGCTTTGACTTGACGCTGTCCGACTGCTTCCGGAAGATCGCTCCCAACACCCAAGCTGCTTCAGATAATCTTAAGTGTTGGGTAACACATTTTTATTTGTTCTGTCTGCACTGAAATTATTTAAGGGGGAAGTGTAGGGTTATTACACTTCTGCCTAATCTTGTATTCGAAATGCTCTACCAGGAGTTTACCGGTAGAGAATTTTAGTGGATTGCCCACAGGAAAGGTTCAAGGAGCCTGGGACTTCGAGTAGGAGTCGCCGAAGGCTCCGAACGAAGTAAAACTCATCCCTTATTTTTTATTATTTTTCGCTTTCGTATTTTGTTTTAATTCTTCCGCTGCGCACGTTTTTCAAAGAAGCATATGATTTTCTATCGACTCTGATTTTAAAACGAAAGTTTTAAAAGTCACGTGATTCACCCGCCCCTCTCACGTGCATCGGTCCTACAAGTGGTATCAGAGCACTGGTACGCTCTGAATCGGTGCAACCACCGTAAGAGCTGGGGGAGATCCAGTTTTTTGCATTTTGTGTTTTTCGTTGCACAATTTAAATTAGGTATTGTTGCTTAAATTTAGATCTTTTTCTTTTGTTCGTTCAGTTTTACTCGAATTTGGTGCAACACCATTTCGAGTCGCTCTTCTCTTATTCCTTTTTTTTCGTACCACACCACTAATCCAAGACTTAGTCTTGGAACGAGTTTTGTTGTTTTTTTATAAATCACAGATGGCCCAGAGTGAAGGTTACAACATTACTCGTCCTCCGCTCTTCAACGGGGAAGATTTCCCCTACTGAAAGCGGAGAATGGAAGTGTACCTCAAAACCGATATGGATCAATGGTTCGCGGTGCAAACTGGCTACGAACCACCAATGGACGAGGGAAACAAGGTGCCACTGAAGCCCGATAGATGGAACCTGGAAATGAAGAAAAAAGCTCAAATAGAGTTCAAAGCGCAGAACACCCTCCAGTGCAGACTAACCAAAGAAGAGCTGAACAGAATCGGACCAACCGAATCAGCAAAAGAACATTGGGATAAACTAATTGAATTGCATGAAGACACTACTGATGCAAAGGTAACAAAAAGGGATTTGCTTTTAAATAAATTATTTAACATGAAAATGCAGGAAGGAGAATCTGCAAGTCAACTTCACGCTCGGATCAAGGACATACTAAATGGACTCCACCTGATTGGGCACAAACAAGAAAATAGAGACATTATAAGGTATGTGATAAGTCCCATTTTATTGATTATTTGAGTTGCTAAAATCCATGTTTGACTTATGTTTTTATTGCTTAATTGGGAAATTGCCCTAGGTTTTAGAACTTCCTCTTATTTTGGACTTAATTGCAAATTTACACATATTTGGATTATTTGGCCACTAAATTCTTGATCTATTTTTGTAGGCATGAAAGGTTCATGGATCTAGGGCATATTGGGTCAAACTTGAGTCGGAAGTGACCCGGATCGAGTTATCAAGATTAGGATTAAATCTAGGCCGTCCGATTCAAAAGCGGCTAGATCTGAGTCATCCGGGACCATCTGAAGCAATCCGAGCTAGGATTAGGGTTGATCAAGCACGCTGATCAAGATCTGAAGGTTTCATCCCAATCAGAGATTAATCAACCGTTGGATCAAGCTCAGAGGGCTCTAGATCGTCCATTCAAAGATTAGGGTGATCTGGACCATCCGTTGCACATCTGGAGGATCCAAGCTACCACAAGGCAGATCCTGACCCCTGATCATCATCATTAAAGTTTGGCTCAAATCAGAGCAAGATCAGCCGTTGGATCTCCTCCGATCAATCTGGGCAGTCCAATGTTAATTACTTAAGGAAAATGTTGCGCAGCTTCCTCCTCGTCGCGTCCTCGCCGCAGCTGGTTTTGTTTCGTTTCATCTTCGTTTCTTCTTCGTTTTCTTCAGCAAGTTTATCATCTGAAGGCGTGACCACCTCAATTCGAGCTCATCCTTGAGTGACAGCAAGGATTCTGATTGAGGCTTAGCTTAATTTCGTTTATTAGCTGTAATCTCATTTCTGCATTTTGTTCCATTACTGCATTCAAATCAGATTGCTTAATTTCATTTCCTGATTGTTTTAGCTTAACTAGGTTTTGATTCCTCAAGTTAAGTAGTTTAGGAACTTGTTTAGTGAACATTTGGTTTAAATTTCAGTTGATTTCCTATTCTAGTTCTTGCGTATCAGCCTTTTACTCATGTTCTACAATTTCATGTCAGTTTCGACTTTCTTTCAGCTTATTTCCAATTAGGTTTGTGTTTAGTTCATTCCCTGAAATCGAATATAGCATTTAGTTTGTTGATGTATTAGATCTGAGTTTATTTTTCATTCAGTTTCGTTTTTGCATTTCTGTTCAGCATTTTTTGCGTATCATTTCTTTCCCCCTAGTGTATCAGTTTTCTACTCCAGTTATTGAATTCATATCAAGCTAGTGTAGTTTATCTCTTGAGTTTACCTTGTAGTTAGTTAACTTTGATTAGCACTTGCATTTCAGAATTTCTGCATCAGTTGGTGTGTATCGTTTTCATATCTGATTTGCAGAATTTCATTTCTGCAGTTAGCAATTCTGAATTCTGTCAATGTTTCTGTTTTGCCCGATCAATTGGAGTCTAAATCTTTCAATTATTCCTGCATTTCCCTGCATTTACAACTACTCTTTCCAAGTTTGATGGATAGTTTTCACTGCTGAAATCGTTAGAATCAGTTTTTGGGCAAAAAAACTCAGTTTTGGCACAAGGATTACAGCTTGCGTGCCAAGCTGTTTTTGGTACTAGTTTGCATCAGCCTTTCCTTTAGTTCTTGGTACATGATAGTGTTGAAGTTAAGTGGTTTCGTATCTAGCATCTCTGAATTTTCCTTGCATTTGTTGGCTTTCAAAACTTGTAGCAGAGTTGAGTCGTAACTTGTTTAAATTCTGAATTTCGTATGCTATTGTTGCGTTAAGATTGTTTGCTTTCCAAAAATTGCTATCACTGCCTTGTACCTTTGTTTAGCATTTGTTTTGCATGTGAAATCAGATTTGCCTTCATAGATTGTTTAAGTGGATTTGATTGAGTTGTTAGTTGGTTAAGTTCATCAATTGCCATACCTTGTTGAATTCGTCTAGCTAAGATCTTTCTTTTCCTTGTGTTTTCATTTCATACTTGCAACCCAAACCCAAATCACATTTGAAACCCAAAAATTCACAAACGACACATAAACACGAGCTCGAATCAAACAAACTTCAATTAGTCCCGAGGAAAAATACGACCTTTGGCCCCTTTACTACATTTTCATATTTTGATTGTAAAAAGGGTTTCCAGCATCTTTTTATAAATTCTAAATTCTGACGGATCCACATTTCGTGACAACTTTAACCTAGTATTTCGGGTCCGTCAAATTTTTGGCGCCGTTGCCGGGGAAGTAACTAGTTGATTTGTTTGATTTTAGCTTGTGCACTTATTTCATATCTTTCTTGATTTATTTTTGTGCTTATTGTTATATCTGTTGATTTGATTTTATTTGTTTTATCTCTTTATCTACTTTTACTGCGATTTGCTCTGTTTTATGACCAGGTCTTCAGGTGGTGATTTAGAAGAATTCGACCCTGAGATTGAGAGGACTTTCAGAGCCAGGAGGAGCCAGGACATTCTTTCTGAGACTATACATATCCCTCCTATTCAGACTATTTTCACTCACTCAGGGAGTAACATGGCAGATCACCAAAGAACTATGAAGGAGCTCGCAGCACCAGATGCTGCATTTCAGTACTCCAGCATAGCTTATCCAGAGCTGGCGGGAGATTTCGAGCTCAGATCTGGACTCATTAATTTGCTGCCAAAGTTTCAGGGATTAACTGGAGAGGATCCAAACAGACACCTGCACGAATTCCATGTTGTATGCTCTACTATGAAGCCTCAGGGCATTTCTGAAGAAGACATCAAGCTGAGAGCTTTCCCCTTCACACTGACAGGAGCAGCAAAAGACTGGTTTTATTATCTACCTACAGGGCATGTGTCTAGTTGGATCGCTATGAAGAAGGCATTTTTGGAAAAATATTTCCTAGCCTCCAGAACAGCAATAATCAGAAAAAGCATCTGTGGAATTCAGCAAGTGGTGGGCGAGACGCTATATGATTACTGGGAGAGATTCAACAAGTTGTGTTCAAGTTGCCCCCAGCATCAGATTAGTGAGCAGCTCCTCATCCAATACTTTTATGAGGGATTGCTGCAGTTGGACAGAGTTATGATAGATGCTGCAGCTGGAGGGTCCCTAGTGAACAAAATGCCAATGCAAGCTAGGGAGCTAATTTCTAATATGGCTGAGAATTCCCAACAATTTGGAAGCAGAGTCTTGACCACCAGAGGAGTGGGTGAAGTTCAGGTAGTTCCTACTGATCAGAAAGAGATAAGGAATTCATTGGCAGAGATCACATCACTTATTAAGGAATTGAATGTTAATAATGCAAATCAAGGCTCAAATCTTTCAGCAACTCCACAATCTAATCAAGTGATAAGTGTGTGTGGCATTTGCTCTAGTCAAGAGCACACTTCAGATTCATGCCCCACCCTCCAACAGGACGAGACAGTAGCAGCATTAGTAAGAGGACAATTTCAAGCAAGAAACAATCCTTATTCCTCTACTTATAACCCCGGTTGGAGGAATCATCCAAATTTGAGATACGGGAACGCTTTCTGCCAACAAAACCCTCAACCGCAGCCCTCACAGCAGCCTCTACAGAATTTCCAGCCGCCCCAGCAAACTCAGAATAATCAGCAAGTTTTTCAGCCGTCGAACCAGAATTTTCAGCCTAATTTCCAACAATTTCAGCAATTCGAACCTCAATTCCAACAATATCATCAAGGGCAGCAAGGTTTTCAATCATTTCCAGCTTTCCAAACTCAAAACCAGCAAACTTTCCAGCCTTGGAATCAAAGTTTTCAGCCACACAATCAAGAATTTCAGCCCAATCAATTTCAATCTCCACAACAACCATTTCAACTGCAAAATCAGAATTTTCAAGGCTGTAATTCTCAGCAAATTCAACCCACATTCCAACCTACTTATCAGCCTATTCAACAGCAATTTCAGAACTCAAATCAGCCCCAATTCCAACAATTACAGCATGATGATATCATTGGAGCTTTACAAAACCTCGGAAGGCAGATGGGACAATTGGCTAATGATGTGAATCAACTTAAAGCTCAAGGATCAAGCCAACTACCTTCCCAAGCTGTTCCCAACCCAAAGGGAAATGTTAGCGCTATTTATTTGAGGAGTGGGAAGGTGGCATCAACTCAAAATGACCCAAGAGCTGAATTTTCTGAAAACAGGGCAGCATGTTCATTTCCAGCCCAAATCAGTGCCGAAACCACTCCAAATTCAGTGGATACCACCCCTAGCCTGTGCCCAACTCCTTCCTCAAGCAATCCCCCAATTTTGGTGGAAAACGGAGAAGAAATCAGTGGCGAAACAGATTTTACAGCAGCTCCAAAAAACAGGGCAGCAGCTCACAATTCAGCCCTTCCATCTTCGATTCAAGAGGAAGAATTTAGGGTGCCTTTGCCTTTTCCACAGGGGAGAACTCCTACCAAAAGACACGTGGAAGAGGAGAAAGCAAAAGAGTACAATGAGCTGGTAAAACTTTTTAGTAAAGTTGAAATTAATGTACCTTTGCTGACAATGATTAAACAGGTTCCTAAGTATGCAAAATTTTTGAAAGATCTATGTGTTAACAAGAGGAAGCTTAAGGAAAATGAGTTGGTCAGCATGGGGAAGAATGTTTCATCACTCATCCATGCCATACCTCAGAAATGTGAAGACCCTGGCATGTTTACTGTATCTTGTGAGATAGGAAGTACCACGCTACATGATGCCATGCTTGACTTAGGAGCTTCTATTAATGTCATGCCCAGGACAGTTTTCCAGATGCTTGGCATTGGCCCTCTACAGCCCACTGGAGTTGTGATTCAGCTAGCAGACAGAAGCCAGACCCGCCCGGCAGGGGTTATTGAAGATGTATTGGTTAAAGTGAAGGAGTTGATTTTCCCTGCGGACTTCTACATTCTAGACATGGAAGGAGAATATTTTGCACATAGATCCCCACTTATCCTTGGAAGGCCTTTTCTGAAGACTGCTAGAACTAAGATTGATGTATATGCTGGCACCCTTTCGATGGAGGTGGGAGACACAGTAGTCCAGTTTAGCATTTTCGATGCCATGAAGGACCCTAGGGGAGATCACTCTATTCTGAGCTTGGACACCACAGATGAGACTATTGAGGCACAGATCATTGACGACGATAGTACATTTGATATAGTGGGAGGAGCTTTAATTTCAAAGGAAGCTGAGGAGATAGATGGAAAAGCATGTGACAGCCCTGATTCCAAAACTGAAGCTCTAAAGGATTTTTCTTGTTTTCTATTTTGTGATGATATTGCTATTGATAGTCCTAATCTTTTTAATAAGGTTGTTGCAGGTATTACTAAGGAGGCATGCACAGAAGAGGATTCTATAGGTGTAAGGGATTGCACAAAGCCCCAGGGACCACCACCATTTCCAGAAAGTGTAGGGACTTGCATGATTGGAGCAAGTACCCAAGGATCACCTATTCTAGTTGATTGTCACCCAGAATTTGAGCCTGAGATGGAGGTATTTCTTGTAGACCCAACAGACATTTTTCAGCATGATCAGGTAAGTATTTCTTCTTTTCCTTTAGAAAATTTCAGGAAGATGTCTAGAATTGCAGGTGAAGCATATATTGATACATTTTTTTGTGAGAAATAATGATGAAAATTCCATAGAGGCACCCATGCTTGATTTTATTCATTATGACACATTTATTGATATGTCTTATGTAGAAACTGAGTGTGAAAAATTTTTGGAGATGCCTGAAATTGATGTTATTTATTGTGATGAATCTCTTGCTATATATTATGTTGAATTTGAATGTGAAAAAATTATAGAGGTGCCTCAAATTGATTTCATGGGTTACAATGCATTGCTTGACACATTTTCAGTGGATGTTAATTGTGAAAAATTCCTTGAGGTGTCAAAAATTGATTTTATTGGATGTGATGCATTTTTGGACACATTTTATACAAAGACTGATATTGTTTCATTTCTTTCTTACCTTGTAGGGTCCAGAAGATTTCTTAAGTGGGTACTCCATCTAGACAGTCTTCAACCACCTGGAAAGTTCTCCAAAAAGAATAAAGAGGGAGTAGATTTTACTTTAATTCGAAAAACTCTACCTCTTAAATGGGTCTTGTATCTAAATAACCTTCGGCCACCTGAACAGATTGTTGTACAGTCCAAGTGTGGGGGAGCGATGCACCGTGAAGTTGAACAAATAAAAGAAGCTCTTTCGCACATACAGACTCCTCCACTACCACGATGGAGGATATTTCTTGATAGACTCCGACCGCCAGAAATAAAAAGGAGTTTGATCTTTCTTGCCTTTTTCTTTATTGCATGTTTTCACTTTTAAAGTGATTCCTTGCTAATAAATGCATGAGTAGAGTAGAATGCATAGGAGTCGTTGTAAATACCATGTCTTTTCTTTTAGCACTTTTGCATGATTAGGAATAAATGTATCCCTTTAGGTTATCTTCATAACATGTTAGAGTCTTTTGAAAATAAATTAAATTTGGTTATTAAAACTTAGGGTTTGAACTCATGGATGAAATCTTGGATGCTTGAGTACTACTTGGCCATGGATTCTTGATTGAGGACTTGAGATGAATTATTTTTACCTAGTGAGGATTAGCCTTATTTTTGTGACACACACATGTGATTGTACTCTAGAACTTGCTTAGGTTCTTTCAAAACCATATTTCAAGGATTGGATCACATTTATAGAAGTGTATCATTTTGTTTCTTATCTCATAATAATTTTCATAAATTTCCCTTGTATCACTTCATATTTCTTATTTCCCCTACCTAATCTTCATATTGCTTCTAACTTCATTTTTCTATGGACTTGTTTGTTTGGGGATGTTCTTTGATGTTATTTTGCCCGAGACGGACAAAAGAATAAGTGTGGGGGAGTGATTAGTGTTTTGGAATGAATTTTCATCAAGGAAGCACTTCATTTGAAAAAAAAAAGCATGTGCCAATTGAGTGAGTTTGGTGTCAAGAATGCATAAGAAGAAGTGGATAAGGATGGAACCAATTGGAGTATTTAGATTTCTCATCATTCTTTGAAGATCCAAATGACACTTGATAAAAAAAATGGCACACAAGAGAAAAACCAAGTGCCAAATTGAGTTTATTGGGAGGTGAAGTTTTTCTTTCATTTTTGAATCCGGCTGCAACATGTGCAGATTAATTGCAAAGGAATTTTGAAACCTGCTGATCCAAGGCAGAAATGGTGGATGCTTTGATGTTTTAGATCAGAACAGAGCTGTCACCAAAAATTCAGAAGCTCACGGCAGAGTAAAAACAAGAGCAAACAGCAGAGTAAAAATCAGTGGATTGCTTGGACTAAAAGCAGTTTATGCACAAGGATTGTACCAACTTGGAGCTGAGAGTTGGTTTCAAGGCTGTAAAACACAGAAGGAAGTACCAAAAATGTATTAAAAGGTGTTGAGTACATCCATTGCTGATCAAAACAGTCAGAAACTAAAGAAGAACAGCTTGAGAAAAAAAAAACAAGCAGAAAAAAAGAGCAGTTTGAGAAAGACAAAAAGAAGCAAGTTGACACATCATTGAGTTTAGGCACCATGGATTAGTGAAGATATTCTCATCCAAATTGAAGATCTGCTCCATTCCATTCTGAATTTACTAGAGAGAAAGAAAAAGAAAAGAAAAATCAGAAAAGCGAAGAGAAGAAAGCAAATTGGCACGCAAGAGTGAAGTTGGCACAAGGGAGTTGATGAGGCTTTTTCATCAAACTTTTGAAGGGCAATGCCAAAGTCTCATTCCATTATACTTGTGATTTCATTATGTGGACTGAAAGAAGGGCAAGGAGCATCAAAAATATCCTTGAGCATTTAAGTCTTCCACTCATTCAAATTTGCTATTTTCTTGGTTTTTATCTCATTTTTACCATTTCATATATCTTTCTTTTGTTGGATAAATTTCTTTAGATGTTGATTCTAATCATGAATAATGGTACAGAGTAGATAACAAGCAAGCCTATGGTAGTACAAAAAGCATGTGTATATGAGTGAGCTCCATTTTCATCATAAACTTAGAACTTAAGGAGAGAGCCACCAAAACTTCTCTTGAAAGGCTAGTGATTTAAATTCATCTCAATGACTCATGATGGATGAAAAGGCTAAGTTGTTGATTTAAGGACAAGATACTAATCCCTAGAGCTTAGATTTTTGAGAATTGACAACCCTAGGTAATTTCTTTTCAGTATGCACTAAATGCCTTTCCTAGAAATTCATTATGGGCATCCATTGTAGATGCTTATAAAATTTCTAGGAATTTTTCCAAAATAAATTTAGATGAACTGTTTTGTGAATTAGAGTTGCATGAACAAACTAACGCCAATGCCGAGAAAGGGTTTGCTTTGTTTGCAGATTCTTCAAGAAAGGTCAAGTCGAAGAAGAATATTCAAGAAGAATCCGAAGAAGAACCAGAGTCAGACTCAGACGACGAGGAGCATATGGTAAACTTGGTAAGAAAAGTCTTTGCCAAAAAGAAGAACAAGTTTTCAAAAAGGGACCTCCAAAAGATAATGAAGCCCATCAGCAATGAAGGTAAAAGCAAAATGACCTGCTTCAGCTGCAACAGAAAAGGAAACTTCAAACATGAATGCCCCTATAAAAAGGAGGACCAACCCAAGAAGAACAAGAAGAAGAAGGCTTTACAAGCCACCTGGGACGAGAGCTCGGACGACTCCGACAATGAAACACCAAAAAATTCAAGTTACCTCGCGCTAATGGCAACCGGACCTGGATCGGACTCAGAGAGCAACGAAGATTCCGAATACGAGTCAAGCCAAGAGATCGGACTCTTTTCGGACGGCTCGACTGAGGTATACTTAGATTCAATTAATAAAAAGTTTTTTAAAGATTATCTCTGTTTTAAATAAAAATTTGTTTGCATCTGAATCTAGGAATGACCAGCTCCTTAAGGAAAATCAAGATCTTAACGAGCAATTAATTAATACCAAAACCTTAACTGAATCAACTCAAAATGAAAAAACAATTGAACTTAAAAATGATAACTCCACCCTAAAGGGTGAAGTTCAAAACCTTAAGGACTTACTAACAACTTTTACAACCTGGTCTAAGAATCTTGACCTTATTCTTGGATCTCAAAAGGGCGTGTACAATAAATCTGGGATAGGATATAAATCAGGATCGACCCAAAAATCCTTTATCTCATTTGTCCACCAACGTGAAAACCGGCGAAAAGCGTGGGTCCCGAAAGCTTACCTAACAAAGCAAGTAGGGCAGAACCAATACTATGTCCTCAAGAAGGACATTCATTACATTGACCCTAAATACCCTACCTATAATTTAGGGGGAGGCACCAAATTAGTCGGCACCTCAAAGTCACCCTTTACCCGTCTGGGTACCTAGGACTAGTTTCAAAAGTTAGTCTGACACTTGACCGACTCAGTACCAGGGTAGGGCGAGCTGATAGTACGTTAGGGAAGCTGATCTAAGGAGTCAGGTAGGGGAAGACGTCCTTTATTTGGTCTTCTTAGCCCAGTGGAACTAGCCGAAAGTACCCCGCCACATCTTAAACTAGTTAGACCAAGGAGTTTCAATAGGTAGGTTAAAAGTACGCAGTTAAAAATAGGGGAATACTATTTTTTGCAGCGTGCAAAAATAATACGCTATTAAAAAAAATTATTTATAAATTAAAAAATTACTTTTAACAGCTCAGTTATGTGCGCGCTGTTAAAAGATCAGGCAAAATATTTCCCTGTCCGCGCAAATTAGGCACTCGGGCTCTCGGCAGAAGTTTCGGCAGCTAGGTTTTTTCCACGCAAATTCGCTGTCTCGGCACAGTCCTCGCACTCGCGCTCGGCGCTCTTCTCCTCGCCCTCGCTCGCTCGGCATTCCTCTCCTATCGCACACGTGGCTTTCCTCTCCTCGCGCTCTGCGCTCCTCTACTCGCGCTAGCTCGCGCTCGGCATTCGCTCACTCGACGCTCGCGCTCACCAACGCTCCGTTCCTGCTCGGTGCTCGCTCACCGCACCGCTCACCGACGCTCGCTCCTCTCCTCGCGCTCACCGACGCTCGCTCGGTGCTCACTCCCGCTATTCACTGCTCTCCCGATTCTGCTCGTCCGGTTCCTGCTCGTCCATGATCGGGCATCCGAGGTTGGTCTTCATGTAATTTCTTCTTAGTAATCCCAAAATTTCAAAAGTTATCCAAGTAATTTCTTCATGTAATTTCGTTGGATATTCCTTTTCAAAGAAGTAATGCACGTTCAGCTTAACATTTTCAGTTTCATTTTGTATTTTCTGAAATTTTTTAGTAGAAAATTACTATCTTGTGTCTTCTAGAATTTTAGTAAAAAATTTATTACATGTACACCAATAACATTGCTATTTACATCTCTTCCAAAGCAAAAAAGTTGACAATATATGCCTTGTGATCCTGTTCATGGAGTGTTGATTGATTTTGTTGAGGTTATATGTCCGTTATCTTTAGGTATTATGTCTGTTATGCTATATGTAATAACAAGCATTGCATTAGTTCCAGAAATCTGCCTTGTGATCCTGTAAGTACAAGCATTATAAGCCCTAGGGCATCTTTGTTAGTGCTGATTTACTTAATTTCAGCATTGAGATAAATCACTTGAAATTTTTATTTACATTCTTCAGATTATCAAGAAAGATTTTTTGTCCAGTAAGAATCAATGGAGCATGTTTATGGACATATTCTGTCTTAATATGGTTGCAGTTGTATTATGAAATTACAACAATATGATTTAGGGTTTAATTTTGTTATTTAAATTTCAATCTGATTCAGTTCTGAATTTATCTAATAAAATTAATTTTGTTTAATATTTATATTTTATTTGTGTGGTTTGGATGTTATTAGTAAATGCCAAGGTTAAGGTTAATATTGATTATTGACCAAATGATAACAAAATCTGCTTGTTTAGTTCTCTTAGTGATTCTAAATGAGTTTTTGGTCAATGTTTTATATGTAATTTTCATTACATGCAAATCTCAAACATTTACCCCATTTCTTGACTTAGCAATAATGAGAAATGGGCAATCTCCAACTGAATGAAACTGGAATGATTTTTTACCTTCAGTTGGAAGGAAGTAAGGAACTGGTCTTTAAGTAGAACATTATGTTTGTATTGATTGGATGTAAAACTAATTGACAGACTTAATTAGTTTTTGTAAATTAGAACTTCTTACTGTATTAAAACTTCTTACTGCATTAAAACTGATAAGTTTTTGTAAATTAGTAGTTAATGAAATTAGTGCATATCAACCTTGTTCTTTTAGTTTTTTTTCTCATATTGTAACTTAGTTGTTAATTGTGATTTTTGTTATGGACAGACTCTTTATTTATGCATTTCCTTTCTAGTTATTTATGCATCTACACTCCTTAAATAAATAGGAGATAATACGCTGTCAATTTTATGTATTTTAGTAATGGATTTTAACTTTCATTTTAGGGTTGTAGTCATTTACGAAATGGATAAGGAATGGATGCATTTACCTTCAAGGCTTGTACCGGAATACGAAGAAGGGGTTCAAAAATTTCTTGCACAAGCTAGGGACTACGCCAAAACTCGTGAAACAATCTTATGTCCTTGCAATCGTTGTCAAAATAAGAAGTATATGAAATTTGACCAAGTGTACGAGCACTTAATTATTAAGGGGATAGATCCTTCTTACACTATTTGGATCTTCCATGGTGAAACTTATACATCACAATTTCAAAGTGAAGGTAGTTCAAGAAGAGTTCAAGAAGAGGAGGGTGAAAGTAGAGAGGCATATCACTTATATAGAGATATATTTGTAGCGGAAGAAGAGGCCGGACATATTATGTCTGAAAAATACACTTCCAGAAAAACATACACTTCCAAAAAATGTTTACTCAATGAGAAAATTGTTGAAACCATTTGATTTAGGATACGAGAAGATTCATGCTTGCCCAAACGATTGTTGTCTATTTAGAAAAGAGCTTAAAGATTTGGACTCATGCCCAAAGTGTGGTTCCTCAAGATGGAAGGTTGACAAAATCACTACTAAAGTTCATAAAGGAGTTCCAGAAAAGGTGCTTCGGTATTTTCCTATGATACCTAGATTGAAAAGGATGTTTAAAATAGAAGAAAAGGCTAAAGACTTGATTTGGTACTCCAACCATAAAAGTCAAGATTATATGATGCGTCATCCAGTTGATTCAGTAGCATGGGATACAATAAATAATAAGTGGCCAACTTTTGCATCGGATCCTAGAAATCTACGGCTTGGTCTTGCAACAGATGGATTCAATCCTTTTGGTGACCTTAGTTCCAGATATAGTTGTTGGCCGGTTATTTTGGTTAATTACAACCTTCCTCAATTGATGTGCATGGCGAAGGAAAATCTTATGCTGACATTATTGATTCTAGGGCCAAAGCAACCAGGAAATGATATAGATATATACTTGGAACCCCTTGTGGAGGAATTGAAGGAGTTGTGGGACACTGGTGTGGAGGCATATGATGTTTTTAGTAAGTCAATGTTCAATCTAAATGCTATTTTGTTGTGGACTATTAATGATTTTCCAGCTTATGGAAATCTAGCTGGATGTGTTACAAAAGGTAAATTTGGTTGCCCGATATGTGGTAAAGACATATGTTCCATGTGGCTAAAATACAACAGAAAGTTTGCATACTTGGGCCACAGGAGATTCCTTGCTCCTGATCATCCATTTCGAGAGAAAAAGAAGTGGTTTAATGGGAAAAAAGAGAGAAAAGGGAAACCTAGACCTTTGACTGGATTAGAAATTTTTAATACAGTGAAAGACATTGAAAATGATTGGGGTAAAAGACAAAAGTGTGAGACTAGCAACACTACAAAGAAAAAGAGGAAGAAGCAGGAGAATTCAAAAAAGGTACAACAACCAGTTCAAACGTGGAAGAAAAAGTCCATCTTTTTCAATTTGCCATACTGGATTGTAAGTTAATTGATTATATTCCTTAGCTTTTAATGAATTTGTTATAATATTGAACTAATACTATAAAATGTATTGATGGTTACTTGCAGGGGCTTTTGTTACGTCATAATTTAGATGTGATGCATGTTGAAAAGAATATTTGTGAGAATATCATAGGCACATTGTTAAACGTGAAGAAAAAAAACCAAAGATGGTGTTAATGCCCGCAAAGATTTGATGGACTTAAAAATTAGAGAAGAATTACATCCTCAAAAAAAAGGAGAAAACATGTATCACTTGCCTGCTGCACCTTACACATTGTCTAAAAAAGAAATGGATATATTTTGCTCTAGGTTGAAAAAAATCAAGTTACCAGATGGTTATAGCTCAAATATTGGTAATTGTGTTTCTTTGGAAGAACGTAAGCTTATTGGATTGAAATCTCATGATTGTCATGTACTGATGCAACAATTGCTTTCAGTTGCATTGAGAAGTCTTTTACCCAAAGGGCCACGCAACGCTCTATTTCTGCTTTGTGCATTTTACAATGAATTATGTCAAAGAGTGTTAGACAGGAACCGTTTAGAACAACTCGAGGAAAATATTGCTGAAACTCTATGCATGTTAGAAAGGTATTATCCACCCGCTTTCTTTACCATTTTGGTTCATTTGACAATTCATTTAGCAAGAGAGGCTCGCTTGTGTGGACCAGTCTACTTCCGCTGGATGTATACATTTGAAAGGTAATAAATATTATACAACAAATTATATTTTGTTACCAACAATTGTTGATTGTGATTTTGATTTGTAATTTAGATTTATGAAAACACTAAAAGGGTATGTGAAGAACCTAGCAAGGCCAGAGGGTCATAGCTGAGTGTTATCTCGCAGAAGAAAGAATGCGATTTTGTAGTGCATATTTTCAAAAAGCTTCTAGTATTGGTGTCCATTCTGATCAGAATGAGGATTTGGAGAATGACTTAGTGGACGGTCGTCCAATTTCTAAAGGAAAAAAAAAAGAATTTTAGAAGACTCGGTATTGCAAGCTGCACATCGATATGTATTATTCAATATTGCAGAAGTTGAACCTTATTTACAGTGAGTATATTTGATTGCAACCCCTATTAGATATTCATGGTCTATTACATAATTCCGTATATTATAATATTCACCTTTGATGATTTTAAATAGGATGCACATTGAGGAGCTTAAACAAGCAGATCGTCGTTTCATATCTAATGAAACATTATTACAAAAGCGGCATATGGAAACATTTACGGAGTGGTTATCAAAGCATGATCTTAATAACTCATCAGGCCGAATTCAATGGCTAGCACATGGTCCAAGAAAGCATGTTATATCTTACACTGGTTATATTATAAATGGGCATTGGTTCCACACAATTGATGTTGGAAGGTCAACACAAGATAGTGGCGTTTCAATTGAAGCTGATACTATTTGTCAATCTAGTGCTCATGATTATTCACATGCAAGAGGAAGGCTCTCATATTACGGAGTTATACGAGACATTATTTTACTTGACTACTATTCTTTCAAAGTGCCTGTGTTTAGATATGATTGGGCTAATATTGGAACTGGTATTAAAATGGAAGATGGTTTTACACTAGTCAACTTACACCAAGGGCTAAGAACTTTTGAAAGTGATCCTTTCATTTTAGCATCACAAGCAAAGCAAGTATTCTATTCTAGGGATAATGATGAATCAAATTGGTATGTGTTGCTAAAAGCGCCGCCTCGAGGTATTCATGACATGAACTTGATTGAAGAGGAAGCTTATATATGAACAACACCTCTTGATGTATCTAGGCTTGATATTAATATTACTGAGAAAGAACCATATGCAAGGAATGAGTGTGATAGAATTGATGTGATTGATCCATGACTGCACTTTGTAAGTGTCATTATATGTTTTTATTGCAAAAGCATTGTGTGCCTCTTCTTTGTGTTTGCCTTATCATAAATGAAAAAGTAGTACTTTGCTTTTTGTTCTAAAATATTTTGGAGATTTTGTGTTGATTCTGTTCTTGCATAAGGCCAGTTTTGCATTGTTTAAACTGGAAGAGAATTCACATTTGCTAATGCATTTTCAAGAGTTTTTCATTATGGTTTCCTTAGCAGTCTGTTCCTACATCAATACTTTTCAAGAGTTTTCATTATGGATATTATTTATGAGCAGGTTATAAAAGACGGAAAAAATGGGAAAAACGGAGCAAGTCATCTGTAGATGAAATTCAGGTGATATTGTATTTTTTTTTTAAAATCTTGGTTTACTGTAGTAAAGTATAGTTATATATTCCATTTTTTATGCTATTTTGTAGGCTAATATAGTGAATAGGCTATCAGGAGTGGGCTCTAATACTTTGTTGGGTTATGAGCGCAGCGGAATATTTATATTAAAGCAAAATCTGCTCTTAAATCATGGATCTTTTCGTGGTACATATAGTTCTAAACAAAATGATGCGAAAAACAAGCATAAACTGAAAACATACCTTGTAATCCTTTGCTTATTTGTGAATAATATCACGAACAGACGAGAGTCCCACGTGTGACTCCTCTAGCGGTATCCACGCGCACAAGATCACGAACTAGATGATCCGTTAGGTGCTAGCCACTTGGATCGACAGAATTCTTTCGGATGCACTACGGATCTGGAGATGCGTCTCTAACTAGAGAAGAAGTAGGCTGCCGAAGGCTTCCCGAGAGAGATGGAGAGAAATCGCACAAGAGAGAGACAAAGGAGAAGTGTCTCCTCCTCTTCTTCCAATGGTGGATATATATAGCCTCCAAGGAAGATGAAGAGACATGACTCTTCATATTCTTCATTAATTTATCATAATTGCAACTTTTGAAATTCTCCATTAATATTCATTAATAGAGACTCTTCATCTTCTCCATTAATAATCATTAATAGAGACTTTTCATCTTCTCCATTATTGCCACAATAATTGTGGCCTTTCAAATTCTCCAAAGAGAATAAGAGATAAATTTACTCTCTCTTCTCTTCATCAAATAAATCCATATTTGATCTTGATCCGTTCTCGCTTCCGATATTTTAGAAATAATTAATAATCCAATTAATTCTTATTCAGAAATAATAAATTGATTAATTTTAGTATCCACTAAAATAATCAACTACAGATATTGTTCGCGTCTATGTGTTATGCGTGCGACCCTCTAGGTTCTATACACGAAGGCAGTGTAAATCCATACATAGACTAAGGTAACCGTCTAGCAACAGTTTTTAGCCACCCAACGTGATAGAATATTAGTTATAAACTAAAACCTCCATGAACCGATTACTGTGTAATTCAATCTCTTCATCTTTATCCTACATCCCAATTAATTCGGTGCAGTATGCATCATCATCAATTAATTGTTTTACTTGATTTCCAAGATATAATAGACTCATCTTGAATGATAATCATTCCTCCCATGGCCATGGATTTCGAGTCACTAATATCTCTATCAAGCGGCCAGGATGTTAACTCCCAAATCCAAGAGAGCGATGAATCCTCTATTGACTCAACACTATTCTCTCTACGTTTTGTCATACACCCAATTACCGTATTAATCACAATCCGATTAAAAATTACTTTTAACGACATCAAAGTACATAACTCCACACATAGAATATATGAAGGTCTCAAGTCAAAAGATCAGTTACACTCGTTCATTAAGACGAACTACTAATGATGCTTAATATGTGGTGTTCTCTTAAGCGGGTCGTGTCCAGTGTACCTCTAAACTCAAGGCACCCCCAAGTACAACTTGGATATCCATCCCTCCGGTCTATCTTGACCTAGTCATACTTAGCGTTGATCTAGATATCTATGTCCCCTCTAGATATCTATCCGATCAAGGACGATTTTCAGAATTATATAACAATTAATCTGCGGGACTTTATCACTAATCATATACGTACAGAAAAGTAAATGATTAATGCCAAATACTTGCTTTTATTAAAATAATTATCCATAAACACATAAAATTGTCTTGGCACATAAGTGCACACACTAACATACTTCACCTAATTCATCAGAGGATTTGTATGATAATGAGTCAATTAATCAAGACAAAATTGATAAGAAAAAGGCACGAGGTCCATCAAAATTGAAATTAGCTAGTGGACTATTAATGCCTAAAGAGCTGGAGCGTAATGAGTTCAGACAACCAATCGGGGTTAATTCTATAAAATATGCTTCTTTTCTTGGGAGCATGGTAAAAGAATTTGTGCCATATACATTAGATGGGTGGAACGATGTAAATGAAGATGTGAAGAATAGGATGTGGAGTTGTCTTCAGGTAATGTCTTTAGTTACTGAATTTATTAAATTTAATTATAACAAAAAGTAGATGTAATTTTGTACTTCTTCATGTACATGTGAATTATATTGTTGAGGAGTGTGACAAGAAAATAATCTTTCAAAAATTGTCTAAGTTGTAGCGTGATAGAAAGTCCAAACTGCAAATACTTGTACGACAAGCTAATACTGGTCAAGTAGCTTCACGAAATCTTAATATTTTGAAGCCTGAATTTATGGATCAACAATAGTGGGAATTGTTTGTAAAGAAAACATTATCACCTGAATTTCAAGTAAGTATTAATTAAGTGAATTTACTTGTAATAGATTTGGTTGTATTATAAATACTCATAGGATTATCGCATTGGATATATTTTGTGGATTGAAATATATAATCAATTATATATGAATATGTTATATATATTTTTATTCTCAGGAAAAGAGTGCAAAATTTAGAGCAATGAGGGTAAATCAAAATCACATTCACACGATGAGCCGGAGAGGTTGTGCCCAATTGGCTAGCATTATGGTAAGTGTTATTATTTATAAAAAATTAGGATTCCAAAATTTCTACAGATCTTCTTATATATATTATTATTTGTTCCTAACAATTTTTTATATATTTATATACTTAAGGTAAAAGCAGCTCCTGCAGGTACAACAATTACAAGGTCACAAGTTTGGATTGAAGGTCACAAGAAGAAAAATGGGCAACCTATTAATCAAGCTATTGGAGATAAAATAGTAATAAGACTATCAACCGCTATTATATCTACAAGTTTTCATACCTACGCTAGCACTAATAATCAAAATTTTCTATTTTACAAAATTTGTATTTTGCTATTTGCAGAAAGAAATAGAAGAATGTCCGCCCGAATCTTTAAACACAACTAACATTGCCGATGATGCAATTAGCGTTGTATTTGGCAAGGAATCTCGAGGTAGAGTGCGTGGAATGGGCTTTGGAGTTAAACCATCAAAAGTTGGAGCTTCTGTTGAAAAAAATGCAACTGTTAAGCATCTTCAAAGTGTAGTGCATAATCTTCAGCAAGAAATGCAAGAAATGAAGGCTTTCTTTCAAACTCTAAAGTTACAAAAGGAAAAAGAACAGGTTAGTAATGTGGCTATTTTCGTAAGTCTGCACTCTCCAGAGCTTCCATTCCTAGTGCTGTTGTAATCGATCGAGAGTGAATACTGCCTATAGGGAGCATTCCTCTAGAAAGTGGCAAATCTATTGGTCTTGATCATGTTGAAAAAGCAACATGGGGATAAAGCGTGGTGGCTGAGAATTCCTGTGTAGAGATTCTAAACTGAGTCCTAGATGGAGGTGGCTGCTTGTGAGATTGCAGCTGGTTGTAGGTCTGCACAGGGGAATGAAGTAGCTATTATCAAACTTATCATTAAAATTTTTCATCTGCATTTGTTTTAATCTCTGAGCTATTATCAACTGCCATTTGTATACTGTCTTACAGACTATATTTCTTTTGTATTATATTAACAATAATTAATTTACTTGTAAAATTAGGTTGCTAGTGGTGAAATTGGTAACGGTATTGGAAATTTTATTGGTGGCGATAGCAATGTTGCAGCTCAGGTAACTATTTTGATACAATATTTTACTTTCTCCTATCAGTCATAACATGCTTTATTTTAAAAATTTGTTTGATCATTAACTATTTTTTATTGTTATACAGTCAAAACTAAAGAATGTAAGTGATGGAGATATCAGTGTTAATGCTGAATATAAGCTGTTTCATTAGTCTATTGATGAAGCTGTTGTAGAAGGTCGAATTGCATTCACGGATCCAAAGCAAAAGCACATCACGTTCCTCTTGGTGGATCTTGTTGGAAAGTTTGGATTGATAAAATTTTTGTGGAGAAGGTGGAGCAAATTCGACCAAACGACGAGATGTTTTTTTCTCGAGGATGCATTAGGAAGCACGGTAGCTTGGGCATCAAAGTTTATTGTTTTGTCTGGCTGATACAGTTGCTAATGATTTGACATTTACTTTTTTGTAGTAAAGATGAATTTCTATGGCTAGTTTGGATTGTTTTATGTGACTAAATGAATGATTGTTTTGATTAAATGTGATGATGATGGTTTTCTAATTTGGTGTATGGTGTGTTGAATTATAATTGTCAATGTGTTATTATAATTTTGTATACAATATTTGTATGTTGGATTATAAATATTAGAGCTTTAATATTTGTATATGTGATATTTGTGTGTTGAATCTTTTGCACTTCTTCCACAGCGCCCATCCGCGTGCTGCAGAAAAGGCCTTCCACACCTCTTACGCAGCGCGCGGATGCGCACTGCGGAAGAGGTGTAGAGGTGTAGAAGGCCTTTTCCGCAGCGCGCATCCGCGTGCTGCGGAAGAGGTGCGGAGGTTTAGAAGACCTTCCGCAGCGCGCATCCGCGCGCTGCGGAAGACGTGATCCGCGCGCTGCGGAAGGCCTTTTCCGCAGCACGCAGAAAAGCCCTTCCGCAGCGCGAGGATGCGCGCTGCAGAAAAGCCCTTCTGCAGTGCACGAATGCGCGCTGCGGATAACTTATGACTTTCAACAGCTTTGAACTTCGCAGCATACAATGTGCGCTGCGGATAGCATAAATCTGCGCTGCGGAAAGTCATATTTCTTATAGTGACCCCTCGGCTCGGCTCCCAGCCCGGACGCGTGGCGACCCACGCTCCCTAGGTTCTACTCGACCGAGTGTCCAGACTCTCGCCTCTGTGCGAGTTATAAACGGGCATGCACCCACACACCACTCGTCTCAGCTCCCAGTTCGGACGCGTGGCGACCCACGCTCCCTGGGTTCTACCCGACCGAGTGTCCAGACTCTCGCCTCCGTGCGAGTTATAAGCGGGCATGCTCCCGCGCACCCCTCGGCTCGTCTCCCAGTCCGAACGCGTGGCGACCCACGCTCCCTGGGTTCTACCTGACCGAGTGTCCAAACTCTCGCCTCCGTGCAAGTAATCAGCGGGCATGTTCCCGCGCACCCCTCGACTCGCCTCCCAGTCCAGACGCGTGGCTACCCATGCTCCCTGGGTTATACCTGACCGTGTGTCCAGACTCTCACCTTCATGCGAGTTATAAGCAAGCATGCTCCCACGCACCCCTCGGCTCGGCTCCCAACCCGGACGCGTGGCGACCCACTCTCCCTGGGTTCTACCTGACCAAGTGTCCAGACTCTCGCCTCCGTGGGATTTATAAGCGGGCATGCTCCCGCGCACCCCTCAGCTCGACTCCTAGTCCAGACGCATGGTGACCCACGCTCCCTGAGTTCTACCCAACTGAGAGGTGTCCAGACTCTCGCCTCCGTGCGAGTTATAAGCGGGCATGCTCTCGCGCACCTCTCGGCTCGGCTCCCAGTCCGGACGCGTGGCGACCCACGCTCCCTAGGTTCTATTCAACCGAGTGTCCAGACTCTCGCCTCCGTGCGAGTTATAAGAGGGCATGCTCCCGCGCACCCCTCGGCTCGGCTCCCAGTCCGGACATGTGGCGACCCACGCTCCTTGGGTTCTACTCGACCGAGTGTCCAGATTCTCACCTCCATGCGAGTTATAAGCGGGCATGCTCCCGCGCACCCCTCGTCTTGGCTCCCAGTGCGGACTCGTGGCGACCCACGCTCCCTAGGTTCTACCCGACTTAGTGTCCAGACTCTCGCCTCCGTGCGAGTTATAAGCGGGCATGCTCTCATGCACCTCTCGGCTCACCTTCTAGTCTGGACACATGGCGGCCCATGCTCCCTGGGTTATACCAGACTAAGTGTCCAGATTCTCGCCTCCGTGCGAGTTATAAGCGGGCATACTCCTGCGCACCCCTCGGCTCGGCTCCCATCCCTGACGCGTGGTAACCCACGCTCCCTAGGTTCTACCCGACCGAGTGTCCAAACTCTCGCCTCGATGTGAGTTATAAGCAGGCATGCTCCCACGCACCCCTCGGCTCGACTCCCAGTTCGGACGCGTGGCAACCCACGCTCCCTGGGTTCTACCCGATTGAGTGTCCAAACTCTCGCCTCCGTGTGAGTTATAAGCTGGCATGCTCCCACGCACCCCTCGGGTCGGCTCCCTGTCCGGACGCGTGGCGACCCACGCTCCTTGGGTTCTGCCCGACCGAGTGTCCAAACTCTCACTTTCGTGTGAGTTATAAACGGGCATGCTCCCGTATACTCCTAGACTCGGCCCCCCCTCCCCCGACCGAACGCGTGGTGACCCACGCTCCTTGGGATCTAGCGGGGCATGTACGCAAACTCTGCTCCCCGAGCGGGCAACGGTATACTCGGTTGATCGTTGTATAGCCCCTTTTCCTTAAATGAAAGTCGACCGTGAGTGTCTAAATCCCCTCAAGCGAGTAAGTGGCTTTAGGCTAATTCCTAGCCCTAAGCAATTCAAGGGCTTGCATCCTTTGGCCGAGTTAGTCGGGCCGACTTCACTAAGGAAAGAAGAAACGGGGCTCAAGTGCAAGCCCGAGTGACCAACACTTAGACTCAACAGTTAGTAAACACAATTGACGAGGCTTAAGTAAAAGGACGTTTCATTAAAAGAAATGGCAATACAAAAGGAGGTCGAGCCTCTACAAGAAAAGGCAAAAAAGGAGAAAATTAGCAAAAAGTCAACCCTCACTTGAAAGGTCGGAAAACATTCTCCATTCCCTGAGTCAGCCTGGTCAGCCTGACAGTGTTGGCCGGGAGGTCGGGTGGAAGATGCCCACCCTGCTTAAGTTGCTCAATGGTATTGGACAGCTGCTGCTTAAGCATAGGGCGGATCCTCCTCGACAACTGCTCGCAGAAGTCCCAGGAGTTGATGTACTCAACTTGCCGGGATTCCCATCGGGCAGCCTCGCCCTCCTTAGAGGCCCGGAGCTCCTCGATCTCCGACTGGGCTGCCTCCCAGGCCGACCGCTGCTCGCGAAGTCAGCTTAGCTCCTCCGCTTGGGCCTGGAGCTCTGTGTCCCGGCTGGCCAGTTGGCTGGTTAGCGAACTGACTTCCTGCTTCTTGGCCTCTACCTTGGACTTCAGGGTTCTAGCCGACCGAGTCATCTTATGAAGCTTGGTCCGGGTCTTCTTCAGTTTCTTCTATACTTGGTCCTTAAGGGCCCAAGCCTTGCCCTCCGTGTGCTCAACCTGAGAGACCTGGACAAGAGCTTGACCGACCGCCATATCAGCCGCATGGACTTGAGCCCTGAAAGCCTTCAACTGTTCCTCCGACTGGGCCATTCGGTCCTGGAGACCAATGACCTCGACCCTCAGCCCGTTGCGGGAGTCTTCATCAGAAGTTAGCTGGGTGTGGTGAAGTCAGGCCTCTAGATCCTCCACCCGCTGCTCAGCTCGGAAGCGGGCCTTGGCATGTGCCAGCATGGTCATTGACACGCTGTAGCACAAACCCAGAGCTGTAAAACACAACGGTGCACCATTAGTGTGGAATTAAAAAACGTCTAAGGAGAAGAGACTGAAACATACTTAACCAACATACCTAAGTAACCGCCGACATGAAGGTGTTGGCTCGGATGCTCAGGCCTCGGTAGTTGTATTCTTGGAGGCCCTGAAGAAAATGATTGGCGATGGAACCGTGGAGGTGGACTTCTTGACTCCGCCCCACCCGGTGTCCACACCAGTCGGCACCTCCAGTCTCATCGTAGGGTCGGCAAGCGATGGCATTAGGAGGTGCATGGGGGGATGCCCGAATTGGTCCCCGGAGTGAGGAGAGCCCGAGTCCCCCTGGGACGCCCGGGTCAGAGATGGAGGCGCAGCCGACTCGGCCGCCTTCTTCTTCTTCTACTTCTTTTGTCTCTTCTGAGGCCGGCTGGTAGAGGCCTCAGCAGCTCGATAGTCGGCGGCACTGGCTCCATGGCTGACTCCCGCACTCGTCGGCACCTGACAAGGAGCGGCTGGTCATCGGCGTCCTCGAGCTCGGGATCGTTGACTGGTACGCTCGCAGGATCAGGGGAGGGCGACAAGGACACCAAGGATAGGGGACCGGTCCCTCGTTGGGCCAGCTGTTCAGCCACTCAAGCCTTTAACTCGGCATTGTCTAAGCCGAAACCCTCCTCCAGAACTGTGGCCAGCATCATGTCGACTGCAAGAACCACAAAGGGTTAGTCATGCGTTAATAGATGAAATAAGAAACAAGAAACTTACCGAGCGAACCAAAGTGATGGAAGGGTACAGGGCTGAGTCCGAATGCGTGGAGGATGTCCTCGCTCAGCAGACGAACGCCGTGGAATTGTCAGCCCCCGATTTTGGATAGGGTCGACTGATAGGTAGAGAGTGTTCGATAGTTTTTTGGTAGAGGAGGAGGAGAAGGTAAGTCAGAGATCCATGTGGTCGGCCAGCTCGGGGCCGGGGTCGTGTTGATGAAGAAGAAGCGTTCCTTCCAACCTTTGTTAGAGGTCAGAAGCTTTGCTAGGAAGGAAGTCTTAGCTCGGGCTTGGAAAAAGAAATCGCTCGGCTCTTGTCTCTTGGGATAGAAGAAATAATAAAAAATGTCAGGTTGAAGGGGGATCTTGTAGAGAGAAAAGATAACGACCGACCCGCAAATCAGCCGGATGGCATTGGGGGCCAGCTAGGATAAGGGAATTTGGAAGAACCGATAAACAGATGAAATGAAAGGGTGGATCGGGAACCGCAACCCGGCCTGCAGATGGTCCCGGGAGATGGTTATGTAGCTGAGAGGGGAGGTCTCGGGTCGGTCTGTCGGTTCGGGTAAGCGAAGAGGGAAGTCGGGGGAAATGTTGTAATCATCATGAAGTTGGTCGAGGTCATGGTGGTCGAGCTCGGACACCATGGTGGAATACCAAGGGTCCGAGTAAGAAGAAGAAGAAGCCATGAAATGAGTGCATGGAGGGAAACTGATCGAGTATGGAAGAAGGAGGTCGCCGGAAAATGAGCGCCTATGGATCTCACCGGAACCCTAGCAGAGCGATTAAATGCAGCAGTTCGGTGTCAAAACTTAGGAGCAATGGTAAAAAAGGGGATGGTAAAGGCCTATTTATAGGGCAGACCGGCTAGCGTCAGAGCCGTCCGATGGTGAGCCCGGCAAAAGGAGGGAAAGAACCACAGCCGTCCGATCCGACCTACGGTAACTCCCGAGGTGGCGCTATACACGTGCGCCTCAATCATTCGCCCAGTCTAGCGGTTGCCACTTCGTTACTCGGGAAACGAATGGCCCGCGGACACGTGGACAGGGCAATTAAGGCGACAATTAAAGGGAAAAATACAAGGACATTCGGCCTGGGTCGAGATAAGAAACAAAAAAAGACATCTGATATGATGTTCATGTTGGTGCAGAATGCACCCAAGTCAAACCTGTGTTTTGATAATGGCAACAGAGGTCAAAAGTTAAGTCTTACTTATTTTCTAACAGGTTACTCTAGTGTGCAGGGTAAAAAGTCCTAGCGAAGGACTGCTAGGCACTGGCGAAGGAATGCCAGGGTAAAAAGTCCTAGCGAAGGACTGCTAGGCACTGGCGAAGGAATGCCAGGGTAAAAAGTCCTAGCGAAGGACTGTTAGGCACTGGCGAAGGAATGCCAAGGTAAAAAGCCCTAGCGAAGGACTGCTAGGCACTGGCGAAGGAATGCCAGAGTCAAAAGCCCTAGCGAAGGACTGCTAGGCGCCAGGCGAAGGACAGCCTGGGACTGAAGCCCTAGCGAAGGAATGCTAGGCATAGGGCGAAGGGCAGCTCGGCCTCCAAGACCTGACAAAGGACCGTCAGGCAAAAGTCCAACCAAAGGAACGGTTGGCATCAGGTAAATTCTCCCGAGAGGAGTAGGTGAGGACGCGTTCCCCGTCGAGGGAATAGTAGGCGTCGGTTCGACCTAGGGCTCCATTTTGGAGACCAAAGTCAGAACCAAGAGAGCTAAGGCTGTATAATCTAATACTTTATTGTTTTATTGTGTTTTGGACTAACCCTGGATGCAGGACCGAAGGAACGTGTGTCTGCAGCTCAGAAAGCCTCAAAGGAATGAGGCTACAGCTGACCAGGGCGCTCGGAGTGTCCCGGGCGCCCCCAAGGTGAACACAAACACCCAAGTAAAAAGTATGCTTCGACAGTACATCCTGCGGGCGCCCCCGTGCTCCCGGGCGCCCCCTGCGCTCCCGGGCGCCCCCTGCGTCCCGGGCGCCCCCAGCGCCAACTACCGAAGCACACCCTCGCGAAGCCAGAAGATAGAACTTTGACCCGGTCAATCCGGGCGCCCCGGTCAAAGCGGATCCCGAAGATAAAGGGATCAGACGCTGACCGAGACTTTGGCGGATCAAAGGACACGTGGGGGGGCGCCCCCGACATCCCGGGCGCCCCCAGGCCCTATATAAAGGGCCCTCGACCAAGGCTTCAGGAAATCAACTCTCTCTACGTCTCAAAGCTCTTCTGCTCTCGCGCTTCGCCTCGGAATCCTTCCAACTCGAGCCGACGACGTCCCGCTGCTCCGAAAAAGTCGATCTACCCCGGACGTCGGTAAAAGAGCTATTTAAAAGTTTACTGTACTTAATTCTGTAATCCGTTGTAAACTAATTTGCGCCTAATATAGAATTGCCCAAAGTAAACGGTCAACGACCGTGGGCCTTGGAGTAGGAGTCGACCCAGGCTCCGAACCAAGTAAAAACGACTGCGTCTCTGTGTTATTGTTTTTATTTCCGCTGTGCACTTGCTCTTAATTTTCCGAAAAACGAATACCGATATTCACACCCCCTCTATCGGTTCTATCAATCCAACAAGTGGTATCAGAGCGGGGATTCAAACCTGGTGCAACCACCAGTTTGAAATTTTATTTCGGATCTTTATTTTCTATTTTTTCGAATTTTCGTTACATATTTCGTTTGAATTTTTTTGCGAGGTTGGTGCAACACCCCTCGTTATTTTATTTATCCAGCACTACTAATTCAAGACCTAGTCTTGGAAAATTTGTTTTTCTGTTAGTTTTCTGTTACAGATTAAAATGGCCATGCAAGAAGGTTTTAGCACCGCCAGACCTCCACTTTTCAGTGGAGAATACTTTTCTTACTGGAAAAGTCGCATGGAGGTCCACCTGAAAAATCAGGTGGACATGTGGATCATTATCCAGTCCGGTCTGGAGATCCCCAGAAACGTCGAAGGACTTCCTCAAAGCTACTTAGAATGGGACAACGCCCTAAAACGCAAGATAGAAGCCAACGCAAAAGCAACTCAGACTCTCCAATGCGGATTGACAAAAGAGGAGCTGAACCGGGTGGGCCCCTTCAACAGTGCAAAGGAGCTTTGGGCAAAGTTGATCGAGCTGCACGAAGGGACATCAGATACTCGGATCAGTAAGAGGGATCTGCTACTGAACAAATTGTACACCATCAAGATGACCGACAACGAAACAGCAGCCCAGCTCCATGCACGGATCGAAGAGTTGATGAACGGTCTTCACACTATAGGTTACAAGGTTGAAAACCGTGACTTAATAAGGTATGCCTTAAACGCTTTCCCTAGAAACACCTTGTGGGCATCTATGGTAGATGCATACAAGGTCTCAAGGGATCTTTCAAAAATAAAATTAGACGAATAGTTTTCCGAACTAGAACTGCACGAACAAACTAACACCAATATGGTCGAGAAAGGTATTGCTTTCGTTGCAGGTAAAACTGGAAGGACAACAAAGAAGAAGCCTGAACCTGAACCCGAGTCTAACTCAGACTCGGACTCGGAAGACGAAGAAGGAGATCAAACTAAGCTGGTCCGACTAGCCCGAAGCTACTACAAGGAGCTGAAGAACCGAACCAACAAACGGAAAATCAGCCGAAGAAAGGACGAACTAGCTGAACCCGCGAATGATAAAAACAAGCCCAACGTAACCTGCTACGAGTGCAAGAAAAAGGGCCACTACAAGACAGAATGTCCAAACTTAAAGGAAATCAAAAAGACAAGAAGAAAGAAAGCGCTCCAAGCAACCTGGGACGAATCTTCCTCAGAAGAAGAAGAAGAAGCACCCCAATCAAACCTACTAGCTCTGACCGCCTCAGATAAAGTCGAGACTGAGTCAGAATCAGAACAGGACGACGGCGAGCTGACCTTCACAGAAGACGGCGAAATTAAGATAACTGGTTTCAATAGATGTCAATTAAGCGAATTAATTTCATTTCTTTCTCGAGATTTGGCAAAAGCCAAACTCCGAGTCAAATCCCTCCGACAGGAAGTAAAACTCCTGAAAGAGGGAGCTGACTCTAAACCCTTAACCGAGAAGGTTCAGGAAGGAACTCCTACTCGAGTTGAAAAACTTGAAAAGGAAAACTCCTCCCTGAAAACTCAGGTTAAGGATCTTAGATCAGCATTAGAACGATTTACATCTGGTTCCAAAGGTCTTGACATGATCCTTCGAAAACAGAAATCAGTTCTAAATCGATCCGGATTGGGCTATAGAACCAAATCTCGGCAAAGATCATACCTTGCTGTACTGAATCAGTCCAGAGGTAAAATTCAGGCATGGGTACCTAAACTATACCTGAACAAACCAACTGGATCAAATCAGTATTGGATCCCCAAGGACAAGATTCACATCTTGCCTAACCATCACCGTGGCTTTAGTCCAGGGGGAGCCAAACTGAAAACAATATTCATTATTAGATAAAAATTTAATTCGAGATTGCAATTGCTTGATTGATTGTTTATTTAAAATTCCTGCAATTTACCATGCTTAGATTTAGGAATGGTTAGCTTAAGGACTAAACAAACTTAACTGAAACTTGACAACATAGTATTGGGTGGAGGTGAGATGATAGTACGTTAGGGAAGCCAATTTGGCGGAACTAGCCGAAGCTACCGATCCAAGACCCAAACTAGTTAGACCAGAAATTTTTCAAAGAATAATTTTGAAAATAAAATTTCATTAAAAAGCTTTGTCAAGGAAAGGGTGGATGATCCCATAAGACTACGGCCAAAGAAGGCCTTGTGCCTCGCCAAGACCTGGAAGTCAATTTTTGAAATTCAAATTCAAAATATTTTTTGTCAAATTCGAATCTAACACAAAATTTCAGTTAAGTGTATATTTTAACATCTTTTTAAAAATTTCAAAATTAATTAAGTTTTCAAAATTTAATTATTTTCAAAATTAATTAAGTCTTCAAAATAAACCATGCTTTTCAAAATAATTTTGTATTTAAGATCATAGTCAAACCATGGTCAACATAGTCAAACCATGGTGGACATAGTCAAACCATGGTCAACATAGTCAAAACATGGTCAAAGCAGTCAAACCATAGTCAAAACAGTCAAATCAATTCCAACCATGGTCAAACCGATTAAACCATGGTCAAATGATAACAAGACAAAATTTTGTCTTTTTCTATACTATTCCGGGGCGCCCGGGACCACACGGGCGCCCCCTCGACAGCTTTTTCTTTCCCCAAGACAGAAAAGCTGCCTCTGCCCTTGACCAGGGCGCCCGGAACCACTTGGGCGCCCCCATCACTTCCAATGCAGCAAAAGCTGCAAAATACCCTGTTGAGGGCGTCCGGGCTGTCCCGGGCGCCCCCAACCAGCCGAATCTCTGCCTTTGGCAGTAAGCACTGACCAGGGCGCCCGGAGGCTCCCGGGCGCCCCCGTTGATGTGCCTATATAAGGCACCCGAATTCCCCTTCTCTTCCCACACCAAAATCAACTCCCTTCTTCACTTCTTTCATTCCAAGGAGATCTTGCAAGTCCTCATCCTCAACCATGCCTCCCCGAGCTGCCCGGTATAATTCTTATTTATTTTTATTGCATTTAAATTTATTTTTAATGCAATATCTTCATGTTTTCTTATCTTCCTTAATTTAGAAGACGCCGACCAAACCCGGCCAACCCCGGTGCCGAACCTAGTCCCGACCCTAGGTTCCCTACCTTAGAATTATGCAACAAGTTTGCTCAAACTATTTACAAACCTATTAAGACAAGCTATCTTAATAGACACTTCTTTACTCAATCATGCCCCGTAACCATGAATATTATAAACTTCTATCAATTAGATAATCTTGTCTTCTGCACTCATAGCATCAATGAATCCTTATGTGCAGAGTTCTACAATAACATAATTCGACAAGATAATCTTATGTTTCACGCTACTGTTCAAGGGATACCTTTGTCTATCACCCCTAGTTTACTAAACCGATTCCTTGGACTACGATCTTCTCAGTCCACATTCTGCTGCTATCCGCCTAGGAATCCTCCATTTGACCCTCCCTACTCTCACATCACTTAGACACTATCCACTCGTACTTCTATAGGGAAGCTAGACTCCCCCCGAATAGACGATTCCAAGCCGTTGATCTTCAGGCACAGGACTATGCCCTGTACAGAGTCCTGGTCCACTGTATCTTACCACTCTCCACTAGAGATCTCGGGACCATGCGACCCTTTCATGCCTTCCTCCTGTATGCCCTAGTCCACCACCTTGACATCGACATTGGACTACACATGTTTCATTCTATTCTACATGCGTCCAGTGTTACGACCCAGGGACGAGTGCGCACTCCATACTGTCACATCATCACCTCTCTCCTTCATCACCACGGTCGCGACATTACCGTAGGTGAAATAACCGCTTTGACCGATTTCGATGAAATAGGATTTAGGAACTTCTCGTTAGCGGGTCTAGAGGTATCGGCCACCGGGGTTCTGAGTTGGAGACGACAGCAGGTCGGGGCCGCGATCGACTCAGACGAGGAGATTGAGGTCGACATTGGAGACATAGCTGCAGCAGCCCGAGCGCACATCGACGAGCCCGCTCCACCGACACTCTACCAGAGAGTGACACATTTAGAGACACAGGTTCAGAATCTCCGAGAGGAGGTCGAGGCCTATCACATCGAGCAGATGGACGCTCGCAGGGCCGACTGAGAAGTGGCTGATGCCCGATACATCGAGCAGAGGGACGCTCGTAGGGCCGATCGAGAAGTGGCTGATGCTCGATACATCGAGATGATGGCACGATTCGATTCATGGCACCCCGGTCCCTCATCTTAGATCTGATTAGCATTGTACTATTAGCTATCTGACTGCCCCTACCTAGTAGGGTTGACTTATGTTTGACCTGTATGACTGTTATGTTTTTCTCTGTTGACTTGTGGAATTAAGTATTTATTTCATTTGACTATCTAGGCAGTTAGGATTGTGTTCTGTAGAATAGATTAACTTTATTTGTTTACTGCTCTACTTGATTTAAAAAAAAAATTTCTAAAAATAGAATTTGAAAAACTGTTTCAAAATCAGTTTTCATTTTTCGACTTAGTTTTATTTTTAATTCAAAACTACCCCCTTTCAAAACTAGGGCTTTTTCGAAAATGGACTTAGCCTAGGCCCTAACCCTAGAACTGCATGCACCTATAGACTTAGAAGCCAGCATCTCACAAGCACCTTAGGGTACTTTTGATTGATAACCTAGAAAGAGTTGAGATGCTTAGGTCTTTGCCTTAATTCAAGATGCTTTAAGTCAGTGCATCTGCAGCAATTGGCGCACTAAATACAACTTACACAGCAATCAAGTTAAGTGTCAAGTCTAGAAAATCTATCTTGAACAGAAACACTTAACTTGACTAACCCTAGCAAAAACTACTGTTTATAACAGTTAGTAAGTAGCTAATTGGGTTAGACAGGTCCCTACAGAGAAAATTGACTGATTTAAGTTTAAGTCTAATTATGAATTGATTCAGTACAGTAAAATCTTACTTACTTCCTTTATGCAAATCTTACTTCTGCTATATTCATCTGTTTTTGATATATGGCAAAGGGGGAGAGATAGGCAAGGAGAGAGTAAAATTAATTTTTTAACTCTATCCTTTATTCAAAAAGAAAATTTCTTATCCTTTATTCAAAAATACTTAAGCTTTTCAAAGTTGACTAAAGTACTTAAAAGCTTTCAAATTTTTACTTAAGCTTGTCAAAAATTTTTAACTTCTGTAAGTACTTTAAGCCTAAGTTTTTCAAAACTGTATAAGTACAATGTTACTAACTACTTAAGTTTTTCAAAATTATTAAAGTTTTCCAAATGTACTTTATTTATCAAGTACTTAAGTTTTTCAAAATTATTAAGTACTTAAGTTTTCCAAATGCACTTTATTTATCAAGTACTTAAGTTTTTCAAAATTATTAAGTACTTAAGTTTTCCAAAGTGTTTCAAAGTTTACTAAGTACTTAAGCTTTTTAAATCCCACTAAGAACTTAAGCTTTTTAAATCCTACTAAGTACTTAAGCTTTTTAAATCCTACTAAGTACTTAAGCTTTTTAAATCCCACTAAGTACTTAAGCTAACACTTTCAAATTTTTTTGAGTACCTTAAAACTTAAAACTTCAAACTTTTTAAGTACTCTAAAATCATTCTTCAAAAACTCTCCTATGTACTTTTAACCTAAGTTATTAAAAGATTTCTAAGTACCTAAAACCTTAGTTTTTCAAAGTACAAGTAAAGTTTTTTTAAACCCCACGAATTTTTGAAAAATCTAGGGGGAGATTCCTTCCAGGGGGAGGGAACAAAATTTAACACTTTTATGCTTGCTTAAACTTAACTTTTTGAACTAGGGTTGCCATAAATCAAAAAGGGGGAGATTGTTGGTGCAGAATGCACCCAAGTCAAACCTGTGTTTTGATAATGGCAACAGAGGTCAAAAGTTAAGTCTTACTTGTTTTCTAACAGGTTACTCTAGTGTGCAGGGTAAAAAGTCCTAGCGAAGGACTGCTAGGCACTGGCGAAGGAATGCCAGGGTAAAAAGTCCTAGCGAAGGACTGCTAGGCACTGGCGAAGGAATGCCAGAGTCAAAAGCCCTAGCGAAGGACTGCTAGGCGCCAGGCGAAGGACAGCCTGGGACTGAAGCCCTAGCGAAGGAATGTTAGGCACCGGGCGAAGGGCAGCTCGGCCTCCAAGACCTGACAAAGGACCGTCAGGCAAAAGTCCAACCAAAGGAACGGTTGGCATCAGGTAAATTCTCCCGAGAGGAGTAGGTGAGGACGCGTTCCCCGTCGAGGGAACAGTAGGCGTCGGTTCGACCTAGGGCTCCATTTTGGAGACCAAAGTCAGAACCAAGAGAGCTAAGGCTGTATAATCTAATACTTTATTGTTTTATTGTGTTTTGGACTAACCCTGGATGCAGGACCGAAGGAACGTGTGTCTGCAGCTCAGAAAGCCTCAAAGGAATGAGGCTACAGCTGACCAGGGCGCTCGGAGTGTCCCGGGCGCCCCCAAGGTGAACACAAAACACCCAAGTAAAAAGTATGCTTCGACAGTACATCCTGCGGGCGCCCCCGTGCTCCCGGGCGCCCCCTGCGCTCCCGGGCGCCCCCTGCGTCCTGGGCGCCCCCAGCGCCAACTACCGAAGCACACCCTCGCGAAGCCAGAAGATAGAACTTTGAACCGGTCAATCCGGGCGCCCCGAGCGCTCCGGGCGCCCCGGTCAAAGCGGATCCCGAAGATAAAGGGATCAGACGCTGACCGAGACTTTGGCGGATCAAAGGACACGTGGGGGGGGGGGGGGGGGCGCCCCCGACATCCCGGGCGCCCCCAGGCCCTATATAAAGGGCCCTCGACCAAGGCTTCAGGAAATCAACTCTCTCTACGTCTCAAAGCTCTTCTGCTCTCGCGCTTCGCCTCGGAATCCTTCCAACTCGAGCCGACGACGTCCCGCTGCTCCGAAAAAGTCGATCTACCCCGGACGTCGGTAAAAGAGCTATTTAAAAGTTTACTGTACTTAATTCTGTAATCCGTTGTAAACTAATTTGCGCCTAATATAGAATTGCCCAAAGTAAACGGTCAACGACCGTGAGCCTTGGAGTAGGAGTCGACCCAGACTCCGAACCAAGTAAAAACGACTGCGTCTCTGTGTTATTGTTTTTATTTCCGCTATGCACTTGCTCTTAATTTTCCGAAAAACGAATATCGATATTCACCCCCCCCTCTATCGGTTCTATCGATCCAACAGTTCATTCGTCGGTCGGACCATTGGCTCGGGGCTGACTGCGGGGGTTGACAACCAGAGTGGACCACTCGGGTGCGTCAGGCTTGTGCAAGAACGACAGTCCAGTCAGTCGGACTCGGCGCCTTCTTCGACTAGACTCGAGGGAGAGGCTTATGATCTCGGCCCAGCTCACAGATGGCTTGGCCGGCCTGCCTGGCGTCATGACAGGGCGAGGAGGAGATAAGGGTCCCCGGGGGCCCGAAGATCCATAGGGCTTGAGCGGGCAGTTAGGCCTATGTCGCTCGGCCCGGCTTGGCCTATTCAAGGTCGTCGAAAGGCCGACCTTGACTCAGACACACCTGGTTCCAATAGAGGTCTAACGGGCAAGGCGAAGAAGGCCCAACGGGGGGAATCCCCGAGTTGGGGGACCCCGAGTCCCCAACTGTCCAACCCCTAGATAGGCCGGGCTCGGCAGTGCCGAGCGCTTCCTGACTCGACCGCAATGGCCATGGGGCCAGGAGCCGCCCAGAGCCACCGAACAGCCCTCCCCGAAGAAAATGGTCTTAACCCTTAGGAACGCTCACCCACTCTCTGACATCACCCAAGCAGAAGCAGTACGGGATCGGCGCGGAACTGACACGTTTCAGGCCCAAATCGCAGATATCTCTCTTACACTGTGATCCTCCTGCCACCCCGTACCACGACCAGTACTTGCGTTCGCGTCAGGCCGAGCGGTGGCTGGCGATGCACGCCAGCGAGCTGGCAGTGCTCCTTACCTTATTCGAGCATGCAGTGCCTTACTCTGCCAACGCTGGCCACGCCCTGCCCTGCTCTTACCTATGACAGGAGGTGGCAGGCCGGGCAGAAGCTGCAGGCTCCGCCGGCTATATAAGCCCCTCCGCTCCTCGTCGCACAGGTATGTGCGATAGCCTTCTCTTCTATTGTTCCAGTGTTTTCTCTGCTACCGGGACTGACTTGACCGTCGGAGGGCCTTGCCCGAGATTTTTTCCGGCGAGTTTGCTAACGGTTCCTCTCTCGTAGGTCAGAGTCGGCATCCGTAACTCGTAGTTCTTGGAGGACCACCTTACTCTTGGAAGTCTACCTCACTTCGTAACAGGATCAAGATTCATTTCCTTTTTTAGGCTTGTTTTGTTGCTCATCTGTTTGTGTATGGTTGTGAATTAGCTGTGGTTTCCCTTCTTTTGCTTGCTAAGTCATGTGCGTTACTTTTGCTCGAGGCTTCGTGTCGATTCATATTATCTTGATGTTTCTACCCGTGATTTAGTTAATCATGCACAACATATTTCTACATATTTTATTTTATTTGTCTACATAATTTAATAGCAGTCCCGATAAATTTTGACACTATCTATAATTAAATTTGATAGTATTTACTATGCAATTTAGTAGCACTTGTTATCATAATTCAATGGACAAAAATAAAACGACATCCTAAATCATCAAAAGAGCTTTTCGTAAAAAAAAATAAATCAAAACAACGTTCCATAGATTTTATAGTTTTCTTATTTCAATAACAAATATTCTTCTGGTTTATATCAACAACAATATTACTGTTTCTATAATTTTTTTCCTTATTTATTTTTAAGGATGTATCATGTTATATCATAAATGAGAGTAATTTATCAAAGACGGATTCCGTGAATTAACCAAAAGGTACACTGTACTTTGACATTTACTAAAGAACACGTTGAATTTATTACTCTTTCGATTTTACCTCTCAATCATTTCTTACTTTTCATTTCCTCTCTCAAATTTTACTTTCTTTTCTCTCTCTTTTGGCTACATGGATAACATACGACTTGATATTTTTCTATATCAAGCCCAATATTGGGCCTGATATAGGCTCAACGTGAGCTTATATGAATAGGTGTTAATTTTTTCGATGAAATTTTAACACTTGTGGAGAAGCCGAAATATGTAATAGACAACATTATTGGACTCCTTGTAACCTTAAAAGTTCACAGGACTTAAAACAATGACAATATGAGGTTTCTAGTTGATTTTTTAATCCACGATATACAAAGTTTAAGATTTAGTTGATTTTTTTATAACATTTTAATATCTTCGAGAAGTAAAAATAAATAATGGATACCATATTTGAACTCCTTACAATCTCATAAATTCACATGAATTAAAATGGGTCCAAACAGATCTCTATAGGTCTATAAGTGGGGTTCGACCGAAACCTATTAATGGATCTAGAGAGCTCCGATTGCAACCATTTCAGTTTTTGTGAATTTATGAGATTGCAAGGAGTTCAAATATGGTATTCATTATTTATTTCGATTTCTCTGAAAATGTTAAAATGTAATAAGAAAGAATAAATTAAATAAAAATAGGCAAAAATCCAAATTGGGCCTGATATGTTTCTATATTAGGTCCAATATTTCATATCAGGCCTAACGTGGGTCTGATATGGAATAATATCAGGCCCACGTTGGGCCTAATATGATTCCATATCAGACCTAACTAGGCTCAATATGGGGTTTTTGTTTGTTCTTCGCTAACCGCGCCATTAATGGACCTAGAGAGCTTCGATTGTACCAATTTCAGTTCCTATAGATTTCTAAGATTGCAAGGAGTTCAAATATGATATCCATTGTTTATTTCGACTTTTCCAAAGGTGTTAAAATATAATAAGGAAAAATCAACAAAAATGGGCAAAAACTCACATTGGGCCTGATATGGAAATATATCAGGTCTAACGTAGGCCTAATATGGAATCATATCAGGTCCAACATGAGTTTTTGTCGATTCTTTCTTAGTGGCGCCATTGAAGGACCTAGAGAGCTCCGATTGTACCTATTTCAGTTCCTGTAGATTTCTGAGATTGAGGGAGTTCAAATATGATATCCATTATTTATATCGACTTCTCCATAAGTATTAAAATTTTATATAGAAAAATTAACTAAATCTTATACGTCATACACCGTGGGTCAAAAACATCAACTAGAGATCTGATTAGATTGCAACTATTCAGGTCTTATGGATTTTTGAGGTTACAAGGAGTCTAACGGTGTCATCCATTGTATATTTCGGCTTCTCCGCGAATGTTGAAATTTCATCAAAAAAATTAGCAAAAATAACTCATTCATATTAAACCCACGTTGGCCTGATATTTTTCCATATCAACCTTATGTTATGCATGCATGCAGCTAAAAGAGAGAGGAAAGATAAGAGGGGAGAGGAAAGAGAATAAAAATTACATGCATCGAAGAGAGGAAAGAAAAGAGAGAAATAATTGAAGGATAAAATCAGGAGATTAGTAAATTGAATGCGCCCTTTAGTAAGTGCCAAAGTATAGTTTGCCTTTTTGTCAATTCGTAAATCTAATTGCGCCTTTTGGTAAATTATTGTAAATGAGAAGATCATATATAGCACTCAAAAGATGAAAAAAAGGGGCAAAATGCAACAAAACATCTATAAATGAAATTCAAATGATATTGCATTCTTTCTTAAATCTTGATTTATTTTAATAAAGTATACTTATACATTTTAATCTCTTTATGCCATTTTATAGGAAAATATATCTAAGAGGCTATCCGAAGTGAACTCAAACACTTCACCTAATTCATCACAAGATTTGTATGGTAAAAAGCAAATTGATGGCGACAAATTTTAGATAAGAAAAAGGGTCGGGGTTTATCATAGTTAAATTTAGCTAGTGGTCAATATATACCCAAAGAGTTGGAGCGTAATGAATTTGGACAACTACGTAGTTATTTAAGTTTATAATTTTGTGTCACTAATATAGATTCTACTTATTTTAAAGTCATGTAGTTTTCGTATGAAAAAAAATATGTTACTAGTTTGGATTGTTTTCTCTTACTAAGAGACATATTGTCAGGGGTGGATCTACCATATGACCCAAGATGGATATGCCCCCCCCCCCCCCCCCCCCCAATTCAATTTTTAATAATATTATTTTTATATAATTTTTTCTTAGTATATATATTATTTGACTCTTTTAAAAATGAATACTTATAGTTGGTCTAATGATAAGTTTTGTTTTTGTTTAACATATATCTCGAGTTCGAATTCTTTGAATGACTAAATTAATTTTTTTTTCTTTTCATCTATGTGCCCCTCCCAACTTAAAATCCTAGATCTGCCTTTGCTTATTGTATTTTTAAGTGTGGTGTTGAGGATTGTATGTGGTATTATAAATTTGTTGTAAAAATTTGGTTTATTGTTTTGTCAATGAAATTGATTTTTTTAATATAGATAAGAATATCAACAACGTATATTTGCATGCTGCGGAAAATATATTCCATAACACACAATGCACGTCGCGGAAAATAATATTCGTAATATGTTTTGTGCGCTGCGAATATTATTTTCTGCTATTGCATTATACGCTATGGATATTATTTTTCGCAGCATGCGTTGCGCACTGCGGATAATAATATTCGCAACACACAAAGTACGGTGTCAATAATCTAAGACTTTTAACAACTTTTAATTGTATAGCGTACAATGTGCGCTGCGGAAAGTGAATAATTTATGTTTCGCAAACTATTATTATGCCAAAGCCATTTTTGTTATGGTTATAGTTATCAAATTTTTTTTTGTAATATATATATATATATATATATATATATATATATATATATATATATATATATATATATATATATATATATATATATATATATATATATATATATATATATATAATCTTACATGTTATGCTAAAACATATTTAATTTTTAGGTGGTTATAGTTATCTAATTGTTTTCAAAGTAAAATGATGATAAACATTATTTCTTTTTCTATATAGAGATTTAATATTCATCTAATTGTTGTGTGTGCCATGATTTCGATATTGGATCCAATTAGCATGTGTTCATAACAAGAGGGCATATGTTCTAGGACTTTCAAATTGGCATTAACTCGATATTGGATCGAGTCATCCTAGTAATATCTTCATGCAATTTCAAAATATGGTTTGCCTTCTTGAATTTTGATTGCAATTGCAATTATAACAACAATAATATATATTCATATAATTTTGAGCGGTAATTAAGATATTTTCTTATTTATAAAGAAAACAATAAAATAAATATTAAATTATGATATTTTTATTGATAAAGAAAAGAAAAACAAAATAAATGCTATAAGATTTACACTCAAATTTCATTGAGTTTGCTTAACAAAGAAAGAAAGGAAACGAAATTACACGAAATAATATGAATAATTAATCTTTCAATCATTTATATCAATCATCATTCATAGCGCTCCATGGATGGCATGAACCAAATTGGCAGAGGTAATATAATTTCATAAGGCAAAGAAAAACGCTTAACTTTTTCTTGTTCCAAATCGAAGAAGCCAATATCCGAATTTGATCTGCCTTTATCTGCATTGCATCTTGATACCTCCCATGCATCAGTGAAGTAGATACACTTTGCTTTGAGTTCAGCAAAATCTTCGGTCGATAATAAATAAGCATTATTCATGCCTATAAAAATAGACCTGTTTCCCAAACATCTAACTCCATCCAAATAAGAATTACTCTCACAATCATACTTGAAAACCGTAAATCCTACGGTCTCATGTTTTATAATTGGATCATCATCAGAAGGATAAATACGGTCTGTGTGCCTCAAAATTAGGAATAGTTCGCCAATGCTTGAAAATGCTATGTATTGATCACGACATCCACGAACTAAAGATAAGAAGGAGCCAGAGAATTCAATGTCATCATCATCAATGATAACTCTTTTGATCAGATCATCTCCACGTAGGTCAATCGCAACAATCTCTGAAGGACCCATTAGAGCATAAAATGATCCATCATAATACATAATATCCTTCACAAAAAAATCTAGATCTATCCACTTAGATGTGCCTGCTTTAGTATAGGCACATGGAAATCCATTGCAAATAATCATGGCCATATAATTACTGGGAGTTGGATTTGAGGAGAAGATGACTTTCTTTACGTGGCAGTCCCGACAAGTTTCAAAATCAATATAGTAAGAATATCTAAACTTCTTGTTATGGAGCATGTAACCCCCAGGTACAGTGTCACAAGGGAAAAGGTGAAGCAAAGAAGGGAGATCAATTTGAGCACTAGTAAGTGGATTTAAAAGGCTAATGTTAAGAGCTAAATCAACAATGGCAACCCAACTGCCATTAGATCCAGCATAACACATGTTGTAGAGTGGAGGCACGGGAGAAAAGTTGAACAAGGAATAATGCTCATCATCCGAAGGTAAAGGTAAAAAGTTACATGAGTAATTAATTTGCTCTGCGGGGAGAAGAAGCCAAGGGCATGGTAAAACGATAGAAGGGAGAGCCGAACACCAAGACTTACACACGGTACGAAATACAACACGATCTGGAAGATATAGCTTTTCTCCGAGTTGTGTGAGAAGATCAAGAGGAAGCAATGACCAATCATGAGCATCATCATCCATATTGGAATATTGCATCTTTTTTACACGCTACAATTAAGGGAGAAGAAAGAGCGATTTTTTCTTCACCAAAACTCGTGGATTGGAGTTGTTGCTAAAGGCTCTATTATTTATAGATGTGGTATGCTGCTTCGTCAACAAAATAATTTTAATTAACAGTTTCCTAATTAATAGAATTTTACTTAGTTAATAATTTATAGTAACAAATTAATGAATTATGTTCTCTTTTACCCAGCAAATATTTTTATTTTAAGAAAAAACTAAAATAAATCTTAAAAAATAGAAAAATTTATTTATTATATTTGTTTGAGGAAAAGAACTTTAAAATCTAAATGCCAACAAAAATTTTATTTGGTTAAATTCAGGATCATACTTTCCTTATATCCCGCGGAAATTTGAAATTGATTCAATATCTACCTTATGCTATTTTTTAATATATATATATATATATATATACCCTATTTAATATTATAACTTAACTCTTAAATCATAAAGATAAAATCCTAAATAGGATACCTGCAAGTTAATTAAAAAAAGTTACGCTAACTTTATTATATAATTATACAGAGAAACGATATCCTGCTTGACGCTTCGTGAGCGATCGTGGGACGCCAGATCGATTTTTTCTAATAAAAAAATCATTACGTTCTTGCTTTCCTCTCAATCATTTTAGTATTAAAATATTTTTTTTTCCCTCTCTTCCCTTCCTCCCACTATTATAAAAATCCTCACTCTTTCTTCACTTTCCTAATTTCTAAATTTCCCTCGCACTCACACGCTTCTCCTTGGCCGCTGTCTTCCATCACTCTTGCTTCTACCCTCGCTGCTATCTTCCGTCGCTGCTGCTCGTTACTTCGTCGGACCCAATAAAATTACCTCAAAGCACTTGTCTCCAGCCGACGAAGATCCCCAAACTCAAACAAAACCTGACGCAGCCACCGTCGTCCGTCGTTGTAGCTCATTCCCTCACCGACGGCTTCCTTTCGCTGCTGCATCTCCCCTTTGTCGGACAGAACACTGAGTTACCTCAAGACTCTTCTCGTTGGCCATGAAAGTCCCCAAACTCAAACAAACCCGACGCACCCTCCCACGTGTTTCATTCTACCTTCAACAAGGTTATTCTCGAACTAAGTGAAACCTCCTCCATCGCAAATTAAGACGATGGAAGTACCACAATGTGGCGTCCCTACTACACAGTAAAATCGACAATAATTTTTCTTATAAACGTTAAATCGTCTACTCTACTAGTAGCTGCTACAACATCATCTCTAGTTATATACATTATAGTAGCTAGTCGTTCAGTAGCTGCTACAACGAGCTAGTCGAGTGAGTTTGATGTTGTAGCAGCTAGCTACTCAACGACTAGCTACTACAACGTGTATAATTACAGATGATGTTGTAGTAGCTACTAGTGGAGTAGATAGTTTTAATAATATTGTTCTAACAACGTGAGAATGCGTCTCCTGTGTATAACATTAGAATATCTGCTACCCACGGGAACTCTCGAGTAGCTGCTACACCTTGTAGTAGTTAGATTAGAGTTGTAGCAGCTACTCGACATTAGGTGTCAGCTTATCACCAATAGTTGCTACAACGTCAAAGTAAATTTAATTTTGTAGCAGCTACTGGACAGAAACTTTTACAACATCAAATGGAAAGTTGTTGCCACTACGTTATAGCAGCTAGTCAACAGTAGATGATTCACGTTGTAGCAGCTACCCGATAAAGCAAAAACAACTTTAATACCATGTGTTCAGGTTGTAGCAACTATTATACAATTATGCACTACAATATCTGTCAAGTTTTGTACAAATGTGAAATTACCCTTTTCTCCTTGTTGTCCTCAAAGTGATTAGTGATAAGTGATAAACTAAAAGACAAAAACCTTTGGTAATCTCGTTGCCTTTGTAGGTGGAAAGAGCTAACGTTCCCCTTTTTACCATAAGTATTATTATGCAAAAAATAAGTCGCCGTCTTTCTGTTATTGTAGTTTGATAGATGGATTCCTCACATGAATGCAAGATGAAGAAGGTAATTTCCCAATCATTATATTCCATTACTTGACCGATGTCTTTATCATCCGAACAAACCAAAGATGATTCGTAATTACAGGTCGATTCCAAGAAGATAAAGAAAAATGCCAAACAATTATTTTTAATACCCAAAAGATGATTGATGCGACTAATAGGCCATCCCAGGGCGATGACTCTAACCATTTTTTCATCCCCTATCCAAATATTGGAAGAGTCTTCTGCTGAATTTTAGGAGTTTCCTGAGGTTTCACCTCCCTCTTCTCATTTGAAGACTATCCCTTGTTCCCCTGTTTCGATAAGTGAATGCCTTTAAATGAAATCCTTAATATATTTTCCTTTAATTTTATGTTTCTTTGGTGATATAGGAGGCTACAAAGATCCTTTCTGCGACCGTATGACTTAGCCATCCCTTGCCTCTAAGCACCAGTTAAATCAGTGTTCCTTATCTTGAATCTCAAGTTCGATTAGCCATAGCCATAGCAGAAGGTTCGAAGAAATTGCATTCTTAAGATGTTATCGCACTAGAGGAGACACTGCAAAGAGAAAAGGTTTTGTTACAAGAAATCAAAATACTACACGCTTCAATTCGAGCTCGAGTAGAATAAGGAGCAAATTAGCATTTTATGGATTTATAATCTTCGTATTTATATATGTCTCCATCCTTTTAGTGTAGTGCTTGGCGTGTCTATTAATTCTAACATAATATAAACAAATATGGTAATCTCCAAGTACCATATTATGTATATTGTTAATTTTTAATGATCAGATATTTCTATCATTTTGTCAAAGAGAGCAATCATAAACTAAAGTGTCTCATTAAATTATAATTGTTTTCTTATTTAGTCGAGGGAGTTAATTCATGATTTTACAGCAAGGATTCGTGCAAGGTGGCTACAACATGGTAATGATGTGATAATTTACGTTATAGCAGCTATGGGTCCATAGCTGCTACAACATGAAGTCTATGTTGTAGCACATTAGGACCGCAAACAGTTACAATGATGTCGTTATTTAATATGATTTTTATATTTTATCAAACTAGTAAATAAATATAAACGATTGATTTTAAGTCAGAAAAAATTACTTTTATAAGTAATACAATTAGATGCTACATTATGTAGCATTTATTCTACAAGTATCTTTAAGAAGTAGTTGCTACAATTGTGTAACAACCTTCCGAACATTATAACTTTTGACTCCGATATCAGAATGAGGCGAAATTTTGTTTTTTTTTCAAATATTACCTTATTCTGTAACGTGTATAAAGTTATGGTATTTAGAACTTTACTACGCAATTGTAGCAACTACTCGACAGTAGCAGCTATAACTTGTAGCAACTACTTGATTAGTAGCTGCTACATGTTGTGGCAGGACTACACTAACTACTACAGCTATGTAGCAGCTACTTATTAGTAGCTGCCACATGTTAAGCAGCTACAACTTGTTGTAGTTACTATTGTTGTAGCAGCTACCTAATGAGTAACTACTACATAATGTAGCAGTTGCCTGAATAGTAGCTACTACATGTTGTACCAGCTATGACTATACTGACTGCTATAAGTTATAGCAGCTACGTGAAAAGTAGCTGCTACATGTTATAGTATCTTGATGAGAATAGTTGCTGAAGTAGTATCATGATGTAGCAGTTTCTATAAGTAGCTGTTATATTTAGTAATATGAACGTGGAAGTAGTATCCCGATTTAGAAATTTCTTTAGTAACTGCTACAACGTGTAGCAGTTACTATAGTCATATGTGCTACAACTTGTAGCAGTTACTATACACGTAGTTGCTACAAGTTGTAGCAGTTAGTGGACAATAGTTGTTACAATGTGTAGCAGCTACGTGTATTGTAACTGCTATAAGTACTTGCAACAGCTGTCCATTTGTTGCTACAACTTGTAGCAGTTACTATACACGAAGCTGCTACACGTTATAGCTGCTAGTGGACAATAGCTGTTATAACCTGTAGCAGCTGCTTGTATAGTAACTACTATAAATACTAGTAGCAATTGTCCATTTGCTGACATGTTACAAGTCTTGTCCGTACACTATGACCATACATGACAAAACCAAATGGTACAGCGAAATTATCGCTTTACCATCTTTGTTTCGAATTTGACAACTGATATAGCAGTACACCGAGTGATTAAACATTTTGAAACATCTTCTTTCCAAGTTCCAAGTAAGTCGATGTGGGCGGCGAAATCTTCGTCTGTCACGCCCCCAGAGGCACATGCTTCTTCGAAAATCGGGCAACATCTTCCCTGTACGGCGGACAATATGGAGCAATAATACATGTACTCTCATCATAAAAGATGGCTCAGCCATCATAACAGAAAATAAACATCACCACGCAGTTTATATTAACATAAAAGATAACTGGTGGCTCAGCCACCTTAAACATAAAATGAAACAACAATCCAAAAGAGAACTCAAATGTCTCTGTCAACGACCAAACCAAATGATAACAAATACGAGGCGACTATACCAAGTACTGAAAACAAAACAACTATACCAAATATGGAAACGCAACTCAACTCTGGGGACTGGCGACTGGATCCTCTCCTGGCTCCAAGAAAATACGACTACCTGCTATCTGAAACAACAAAGAAGAAAGCAGGGGTGGTGAGTCCGGGCGGACTCTGCGGGTATATGAATAGGCAATAAGCATGGCATCATACAACATAACCAAGTAGAGAATCCAACAGGGTACAGTCCATAAGGAAATATAGAAACCTAATCATGCATAACATATGTAAATCGATATGGTATAAAGTCCGAATAACGACTAAGCAGGTATAGAACAACTCAACAACAATAATATCAAGATATACATGCATGTCAAACATATGCAACAATCATAGCTCATATAAGTGCATCAAACACAAGAAAATGCATAAAAGAAATACGTATGCACATGATGCAATGACATGTGTCACCCCTAACGCCAATCAAGCCGTCAACACATCCCATCTGTGTGACCGAGTGGGTAGGGCTGTGACAACTGTACCACTCCAACAACAAATACCACATAAGGCGTGGGTGAGTGGACAGGATGCTGGGGAGTCTACACTCCAACCCCTATACATAGGGGGAGTTATACAGCTGCAATATCCCTCTATAAACAACGGTGAGGGTGAGCCACCAACAGCTCATCCCTCTAAAATCACGGTGAGGGTGTCACTGTCTTGCATGACAGGACAAACACTCGCACTCTAACCACTACCATGACAACATGTGGTTGAGTGAATCGAGCAACAATATGACTAACGACGGCTTAACCAAATGTAAGCCAACAGTCGTTAGTATGCAACGTGCAAGTATGGTGCATGATATACGATGCACGAACAACCGAAGCAACCACGATGCAATAAAATTCAACGAGTGAAACATGCATCGATACAACCAACCAGAAACCGAAATCCAACGATTATGCATCTACACTACTAGGTAGGGTATTTCTAATGTCAAATAAACCTTATTGTGTTTAATGAACTTCTAAGTGCTCGCGTACCAGCGGCACTTTACAGAACAGAAAATCAATAGAGGACTGTACGGATACAAACTTGGAATACTCGAAGATCAACGAAGAATAAGTCTCAACGGCGATGTTTAAATAACGACAAAGAACAAGGCCAAGCAACTTATAAGACATAAACTAGCCATGCTTTAAGGTAAAAGAACTACTCGAGTACAAAGGAGAAGTACCCGCCTTTTAATTGTATAACGCGTCCAAATAAATCTCCCGTCCAAGACCTTGTATCCAATCAAGGTCCTGCACCAAGATTAGGATTAAACTACTTATACAAACCCATTAGCTAATTAAAATACTAAACCTGATTAACCAATCAACTCAATACAATGGTTAGAACTATTTATGAATCAAATTCCAAAACGAATGGATATATAAAGCCTACCACAACCTAGCCCACCATATAAATTTATAACAAAGCTAAACATTTAAATGTTACTCACAACTTCATGCTTCAATTTTTTTCAACTGAAACTCACTGCCACAAACCAGACTAAACCAATCCAACATCACCAAACCACAAACCCTTTTCCACCTCTATAGCCCACGACAGGTGAAGTAAGATCAATGACCTAAACCAACATCTCATGGCAAAATGGATGTATAGTCAACAAGGCTAAACAAGAAAGAAAAACCACTAGTTAATTAGGTATAACTTCATCCACACACTTATAATTCAACCCTAAGTTTCATTATAATTTACAGATCCAAAAACCATAGCTATTCCAAAAATAAACGTAAAGATAAAAATAATAAAAATGACAGAACCAACATTAACTCACGATAACCTACTGCTCAACATATAACCTCGTCCACTTCAAATTCATGAGAAAAATTCCACTTCAAACCTAGCCACATCCTACCTCCTTATAATCGATCAACATCCAATATCAACCAATAACCAAATCCATATCAATCTCATACCTGAGTTAGCACCGGCACAGTTCTTCTGCCCTAATCGAAAACCCACACTAGGGCACAGCTAAGAGTAGGTGCCTCATGCTCATGCCGGACGCGAATAGGAGAGGATTCGCTGTGAGGGAGAGGAATCGCGAGGGAGAGCGTCGGCGTCGGTGTGGGGCAAGGAACCGCTCGTGCGGTGGTTCGGCGACGTCGGGATGAAAATGAGAGGCGTGGGCTGCGATCCGAGCGACGGGACTCACAGCGTCCTATTCGTGCGCGCCGAAGAAGATGAAGAGAAGGAAGAGGCGGCGTCGGCGACTTTGGCTAGGGCTCAGCGGCGCCGTGCGAAACCGAAGTGGACGGGGGAAAAGGAAAAACTGATTCGAGGAGAGGGGTTTAGGGCTTTTTAAGTTTTTTTTTTTTGGCATTTTACAAATAAGTCCAACTATTTTCTCTATTCACAACTAGGTCCCTATTTTCGAAATTTACCTTTTCATCCCTTTAAAAATTCGGTATTTAACATCGTCTCTCAACATCATTGGGACTGTTGTTTTTGTTGTTCAAATCTTCTCTGCAAGTGTAAGTAATACTTTAGGGGTTAGTGTAGTGAATGTTTTTCTACAAGGGTTTTAGTAATGTGAATTGAATGGTGGTTAACTGAGTATAAGTCTTTGCAGCGTAGTTGAACCATGTGCGATTACCTCTGTGATATTGAAGGTAGTATTGTTATAGCAGCAGCTGACATGAGTTGCAACAACGAGGTCAAACCCTAGTGATTGCTACAACTTGATTAAACTTTACATATTTTGAAGTTGCAGCAGAAATCTTAGCGTAACTGCTACAACATCATTAGTTGCCATGTTGTAGAAGGAAGTGACTACCTTGTTGCAAGTACAAGACATTATAATGTATCTTAAAGATGATCACTAAGATGAGATATATTTGTTTTACAGAATTAAATGGCGAGTTAGAGAATTGTTGCTTCTCATGCATATCGTAAGAAAATGCAATAGAAAAGTAATCACTGTGATTTCAAGCATTTTATATCAAAAGTGGAAATCAATGATCGGCAGATGACTATGATAAATGGAAGCCACATTGCCTAGGCATTTTACATACTTGTAATTGCAAATATGCGATGTCTTGTACAGAATATGTTTGATAATTGAGATGTTGAAACGAGATGTTTCATCTTTCATAATCCGCAGATTACTTTCATAAGGAGAGATATTTCACTCATTCCCGGACTCCTAGACGAAGGCGAAAAAGTTAATTTGGAGCTTAATGCAGCCTCCACCCCACTCTTTCAACAACACTTCAATGATGAGAACTGTTCAAAGAAGGAAATAGAGAACAAGATCCAACTTATCAATCAAGCAGCATTTGTTGAATTTGATACTCTCCTTTGCCAACATTTAATATTGTATTTTCTTGTTTATGTATTATTCATTACTAGTAGCAGTATATCTAAATTACCAATACTATCACTAATTAATTGTGTAGATGATTTTACGAATTTAGGTAGGTTTAATTGGTGTAAGACTGTATATGATTATATGAGCCCATAGATGGAGGTCATAGGTGCAATGCATTCACTTAGGCCAAAGATACATGACAATGTGCAAATTCAAGCTCCCATGCTTAAAGTGTTCACACATCTCCTTGCTGAGAGTTCTTACATTTGACGAAATTTTTCCATATAGATCATGCGAATATATGCAAATATTACCAATCTTTTTGTATTGCAGGAGTGGGCATGTGACCATGTCAAAATAATAGACTCGGTCCAACAGAATGCTCTTTCAAGAATATGTAGATGGAAATGACGGTGGACCGATGTGGCGAAAATAAAGGATATATAGGATAGCAGAACTACTTGCAGGCAAAATAATTGTTGATCTAAGTACGTCGGATCTCGAGATATATCTGCTCTCAAATGAGTCTTTAGCAAGGTTCGTAGAATCGCGATCCTACACAGGATCGATTTGGGGTCAGGATCGGATCGGTCAGGATCGGATCGTAAAATCGTACGATCCTATCAAAAACCCTTAAAATGAAAAAATATACAATTTTTATTAACACTATAATGAAAATAATCACGTTTAACTTCAAGAATATTCTATTTATTACAAGATGATCCAATTTAATTGTCAACCTATTAGATAATAGACATCTAAAGACTTATCATTTTAGAAAAAAGATATAACATAATATTATTAATCAAAAACTAACTAAAAAATAATTAAATAGATATTTAAATAATCTTAAAACACTAACACTAACGATGTAAAAGATAAAAAAATAATAAAAAAGATTAATAATCTTCTGGGCCTCTGAAAAGGCTTTAAACAATATTTTTTGGGATTCAATCTTAAAACTAACTTGTAGATCTTTGAACGAGTTTCAATTTGATATATTATAGGTCACGTAGTTCAATCCGAGTCAAAAGTTATGACCTCTTAAAGCTTTCATCGATCCTGTTCCGATTCTGTTCCGATCCTGTCCGATCCTATACGATCCTGTCCGATTCTGTCCGATCCTACCGATCCTGCTGCGATCCTGCTACAAAAAACGATTCTGCGCGATTCTGGATCGTTTTCTGCCGTAGGATCGTAGGATCGTACGATCCTACGATCCAGGATCGCGATTCTGCAAACTATGGTCTTTAGCAGATGTTGAAGAGCTTATTGATCAACAAATTGGACAGCTAGCTCCAATAATAGGGTGTGAGGAAATTCCTGAACAACTGCCTGAGCAAATCCTTGAAGAACCAGACCATCGTTAGGAATATTTTGTAGTTGGTGTTCAGGAGACTATTGAGTAAATTTCTGACCAAGTGTCGTCGGACCAAGTGATTGAGCAAAATGCGGAACAACCTGGGCAAGGTGAGGAGGTTGTTGCAAAAGTTAATCAGCAGAAGGAGGTTTGTACTAATTGCCAAGAATGGGAGTTTCAGATTCTTCAATTGAATTCAGTGCTTGATGGCAAGGTCAGGGTGATTGGTATGATGGAAGCCAAAATTTCGAAGCTAAGTTCTGACATAAAAAATAGTACTAGTGAAGCTGAAAACATAATTGCTACGAAGGATGCAATAAATGAGGAAAAGGAGGGAATATTATCTTATAAAGAAAAGATGATAGGACAACAAGAGGAAAAAATCAATGGCCTTGAAACCCAGTTACTTGGCAATGATAAAATTATTAAAGAGAAGCATAAAATGATAAAACTTGGGTTTTCTCCTAACCGCATCTTTCAAGATATAGCCCCTCTAGCAAGCATGAAGATATAGCCTGAAGTGGACCTCCTGCTATCTAAGCATCCAGCAAAATCGGAGTCTGAATAACCAATCACCTCCAGATGATCTGACCTCCGATACGTAAGCATGTGTCTTTTAGTTCTTTGCAAATACCGCATTACTCTTTTAATTGCTTTCCAGTGCGACGGTCCTGGGTTATTAACATATCTGCCTAACATCCCAACTACAAATGCTATATCTGGTCGAGTGCAAACTTGTGCATACATGAGACTTCCCACTGCTGATGCATATGGGAATTGTTCCATCTCCTTTATTTCAAGTTCAAGTCGTGGACACTGCTGCAAACTGAACTTGTCACCTCTTGACACAGGTGTGTCACCTGGTGTACAGTTCTGCATGCCATACCTTATAAGCACCTTCTCAATATAAGCTTGTTGTGAAAGTCCAAGAATGCCTCTTGATCGATCACGACAGATCTGAATGCCTAAAACAAAAGATGCTTCACCAAGATCTTTCATTTCAAATTTACCAGATAGAAATGACTTGGTTTCATGCAGTAGACCCTTATTATTGCTTGCAAGCAATATATCATCCACGTACAAAACAAGTATAACAAACTTGCTCCCACTGAACTTGACATATATGCACTATCAACGGGGTTCTCTCTAAATCCAAATGAGGTAACCACTTGATCAAATTTCCGGTACCATTGACGAGATGTCTGCTTTAAACCATAAATGGACTTCTTTAATCTACATATTAGGTGCTTTGAGTCTGAGGACTCAAAGTTCTCCGGTTGCACCATATATATAGACTCCTCTATGTCTCCATTGAGGAATGCAGTCTTTACGTCCATTTGATGTAGCTCCAAATCAAAATGAGCTACAAGTGTCATGATTACCCTAAGGGAGTCTTTCGTCGACACAGGTGAGAAAGTCTCCTTATAATCAATGTTTTCCTTTTGAGTGAATCCCTTGGCAACAAGATGAGCCTTATACCTTTCGATATTGCCCTTCGAATCTCGCTTGGTTTTAAATATCCATTTACAACCAACGGGTTTCGAACCTTCAGGCAATTCGACAAGTTCCCAAACGTCATTATCTGCCATAGACTTCAACTCTTCTTGCATGGCGTTAATCCATCTTTCAGGGTTAGAGCATTGTTTGACTTCTTGGAAAGATGTAGGATCACTTTCCAACCCTATATCAAACTCATGCTCTTGGAGATAAACATAATCACGAGAATTCGTGCTTCTCCGTTCCCTTGTGGATCGCCTTAAGGGCACTTGTGTTTGAGGTGGTTGAGGTACTTGCTCATCAATATGAGGCAATACTTCAATTTCAGTGGTAGGCTCCTCCAATTGCATTGGAGAAGTCATGAGAATATCTTGGTTTACTACGCTCACTGGATGTGCAATATCCATAATGTGTGGTATGGTAATCATACCACTACTAATTGCACTAGTAGTAACCATAGGAGGATTGCCAACGCTTTCCTCAAAAGATACTTCCCTGATTTATCGCTCCCACTGTCCTCAATAAACTTGGCATTTCCCGTTTCGAAGAAGGATTTATTAGATGGATCATAAAATTTATACCCCTTTGATCTCTCAGAGTAACCTACAAAATTGCAGCCAACAGTTCTTGAGTCCAGTTTCTTTTCATTAGGCTTGTAAGGCCTAGCCTCAGCTGGACAACCCCAGACGTGTAAATGCCTAATGCTAGGCTTTCTACCCGTCCACATCTCGAATGGGGTTTGAGTTACTGTCTTACTAGGTACTTTATTGAGAACGTAAACTGCAGTCTTGAGTGCCTCACCCCACAAAGACTTCGGTAGAGAAGTGAAAGCCATCATACTTCTCACTATGTCTTTTAGGGTTCGATTGCGACGCTCAGCTACTCCATTCTGACTGGGTGTACCAGGCATGGTATACTGAGGCACAATCTCACACTCAGCAAGGTAATTTGTAAAAGGTCCTGGACGTTGTTCACCTGATCCATCATATCGACCGTAATATTCTCCTCCACGGTCGGATCGGACGGCTTTAATTTTCTTACCTAGATGAAGTTCAACTTCGGCTTTGAAAATTTTGAACATGTCCAAAGATTGTGACTTCTCATGAATAAGGTACAAATAGCCAAATCTAGAATAGTCGTCTATGAAGCTAATAAAATATGTGTGTCCATTCCAAGATGCCTTAGGGAATGGTTCACAAATGTCCGTATGTATTAGCTCCAAAACGTCACTACAACGGCTAGCCCCTTTGTTCCTTTTGTTAGTTATCTTCCCCTTAACACACTCTATGCAGACATCAAAGTCTGACATGTCAAGGGAATCAAGAATTCCATGTGACATTAACCTTTCCAGGCGTTGTTTGGATATATGTCCTAAACGCCTATGCCACAACATAGAAGAATTCTCGTTGGTCAATTTACGTTTCGTACCTATACTATGCATTATTACGTTGTCAATTGTAGGAGTAATGGTGTTTAATTTATAAAGCTTATCAACCAAGGAACCATTATCAATCAAAATTGAATTAAAGAAAATACTAAACATTTCATTTCCAAATGAACAAGAATAACCTGATTTGTCCAAACAAGAAATCGAAATTAAGTTTCGTCTGAAACACGGTACAATGAATGTATTTTCCAAATCCAAATAGATACCAATTCCTAAATAAAGCCTAAAAACACCAATAGACTCGACTACAGCCTTCTTTCCATTCCTCGTATAGATGTATCTTTCACCATCAAGCGGAAGTCGGCTCCTAAGACAACCCTGCATAGTGACACTTATGTAAGTAGTAGCACCAGTATCTATCCACCAAGTGTCAATGGGTACAATAGCTAAATTGACTTCTGAACTAACAAAGTTGAGAAGTTTACCCTTCTTTACACGCCAGTTGGCGTACTTGAGGCAGTCTTTCTTCATATGGCCTTTCTTCTTGCAAAAGTAACAAGTGGATTCCTTATCCTGCTTCTTTCGCTCCTTATGGTCATTGCCTCCAGAATATGCAGTTTGCTTTCCCTTACCTTTGTTATTAATCCTCTTTCGCTTCTTGCTCGCATTTTGAGAACCAGATGCTAAGTGAGCACTTTCAGATGTCTCAATCTTCAGTCTCCCCTCCTCTTGCACACATTGAGCAATAAGCTCATTCAATGTCCACTTTTCCTTTTGAGTATTATACGATATCTTAAAAGGAGTGAACCGTGCAGGCAGAGACATCAAGACGAAATGCACTAACATACTCTCAGACATATCGAGTTTTAGTGCTCTTAGACTTGTCGCTATATTGGACATCTCCATAATGTAATCTCTTATGTTTCCTTTACCACTATACCGCATGGTTACCAACTTCGTAAGAAGTGTGGTAGTCTCGGCCTTTTCATTTGAGGTAAATCGGTCTGCCAGTTGGTTAAGGAAACTCCTAGCATCTTCATTCTCTGTTATTGAGCCCTTTATTTGTGCCGGTATGGAAAGCTTCATGATGCTTAGACTCATGCGATTTGATCTCTCCCACAGCTGAAATTCAGCCCTCTGCTCTATAGTGCTAGCACTGGTCAAAGGTGCGGGACGATCATTCCTTAATGCACAGTCCAAGTCCATGCAGCCTAAGACTACGATCACGTATTCTTTCCATTCAGCAAAATTCGAACCAGTTAATGTTGGGATGTTATTAATGTTGGCAGTTACAGATTGCACTGAAATAAAAAAAAAGGTTATTTAAGCTCACGATTTAACTAAAGCCAAGAACATATATATAATAAAATTATGCAAATAAATAAAATTTTAAATGCATTTAAATGGGCTCCTTATGAGATACCAAATACAACATTGTATTTTAGTGTAGATTAAAATATAATTTATTAGCGGTACTCTCTGATATAACTCAACCTTTAATTGGCCACACAATGTGCCTTCCTTTGGGCCGACCCATTGTGCGTATAATATGACACTTTATATGAGTTATATATTGGTCCATAGCTTACAACAACTTTAATCTGCCACGCAATATGCCTTCCTTTGGGCCGACATATTTTGTGCATGATCAGAACAAAAAAATAAATTTTGTTCAATAGTTATAAACTATCTTAAACATATATCTGGCATAAAAGTAATCTTCCTTTGGGCCGATTACTCTTAGCATGGATATGCGTCTATCAATACAAAATACACTAAATCTACCTAAGGTGCCTTCCTTTGGGCCGACAAAATAATTCAACTTAGTAGCACATTGTATAGATAGACTCAAGAAAATTCTAGATATTTTAACCGAACAGATAATTTCTTTATCAACCTTAATAATTCTAAAAGTAGATTTATAAATCGATTGATACCATATAATAATTAATTAGTTTACCCAATTAATTATCACAATCAATTTAAAAGTCTACTATATGTAATTCTATAATGATATATAGAACCCTCCTTTAAAAATTAAAGTTTCTTTATGGTTCTATAATTAAATAATATTAAAAAAAAATATTATTTAATCTCTTTATCATTATGCATTAAAAATATATATATATAATACATTATTATTATTATTATATATATATATATATAATTCAGAAACAGTTAGGTTTTTTTTTAATTACTGTTTCCGAACGTTTTTTTTAATTCATTCTTTGAAACAGTTTTTTTTTCTTTTAACGCGAAAGAGAAAAAAAAATATTTCCTATGAAAGAACTTTTCATCCATTGTATAAAAAATTAAAAAATTTTAATCGATATAATTCCTAATTCATCTTATCACAAATTTAAGATGATAATCGATTAAAATAAATTTGTACAATCAATTAAATTAAATTTATTATGTTCATAATTTTAGACTTGCTAATCGATTGATTGACCAAGTCAATCGATTAAACCATCATAATTTAATCTAAAAATTAGGTTAAACCTGACGGTTTTTTTTCCCGACGTTTTTCATTTTTCACATAAAATATGAAAAACTTAGAAAACAAGTCTATCCTAGAATTTTTCTTTTACATGATTTTCAACGATAAAAATTGTATTATGCTAGGAAAACTTAATCTAGCATATATATAATAAATCGACAAAAAACAACTTAAACTTTATCGCCAAAAAAACGAAGAAACAAAGCCAATGCTCTGATACCAATTGATAAAACTTGGGTTTTCTCCTAACCGCATGAATTCTAAAAATAAAATAAGAATTCTAAGGAGAAAAGACAAAACATCTAATAATAGATCTATTGTTTTTTCGAATTATGGCGTGACAAGAATAAAATAATATAAACTGAATGACAAGGAACCTGATTGAAGAGCCATCGTCCTTGTCGTAGCGTCGTCGGCTTGATCCTTGTGGAAGAAGATGTAGCGGAAGGAAGAAGGAGGATCTTCCAACAGGCTTAGGTTTGACGGCGCCATAAAGTTTCTTGTCAATGGGGAACAAGAAACTAGGTCATAAAATTACCTAAACCCTTGGGGACCTCTCCTTTATATAGCAATCAAATCTGTTATCAGCCCATAGATAATAACAGATTGGTCTAAAGGGTTCTATATATTGAACCCGCATCCAATAATCCGAAACCCAATAAACATAAGTTAGATCACTTTAAGGGCTCAGATTATATTTACTTGTGCAACCTACAAATAAGCCCACCTAATAGAGATAATAATAATAATATCCAACATAAAAATGTGTGTGTAAAACACAAAATTATTGAAGAACTAAAGGGAAACTCGAAAATCTCGAAGGTCAGTTGGTTGTCAAGGATACAACAATTGAAGAAAAGGAGAGAGATGCATATGCAAAAGACAAAATTACGGAAGATCAAGAGAGGAAAATAAAACAGCTTGAAAGTCAGGTGGTTGTGAAGGATAAAATCATTGTAGAAAATCATAGTAATTTGTCTATAAAAGACTCAATTTTAGCCGAACAAATGATAAATATGCAAAATATGAAAAGTCAGTTGGTTTGCAAGGATAAAAATATAAAATGATTGAAGAAAAGTCAATTTGTGTGAAAAGGACACAATTTTAGCAGACAAAGGGAGAAAAATAAAAAATCTAGAAAGTCAACTGGTCGCCAGGGATAAAATAATTGAAGAACACAACAATTTGTGTGTAAAAGAAAAAATGTATGCAGACCAAGAGAGGAAATCCAAAGATCTTGAACGATAGTTCCTTGGGAAGGATCAAATATTTGAAGATGTAAATCTGAATCGACCAATTACAAGGGGAAAGAGGACTGCTAAAAAGAGAATCACACTCCCACCTGATCAAGAAATTGAGGGAGTGGCCTTGGGTAAGACCAAGCGAAGGAGAAAAATAAGTTTCGAAGATGAGGAAATGACTAAGATGGGGAGGGGGAAAGGAGAGAAACAAATTGAAAAAAAAAAAGATCAAGTTGAAGAAGGCAATGCCCCATCCATAAAGTATCTGCCACCTTTTCATCATCTAAACTCCTTCATCAGATTATCAAATAAAAATTCAAAATCATAAAGGTACCGCTCTCTATTTGTATAATTGATGTATCTGCAAATCCAAATGGCATATAATTGCCAGGGGATAATTTTCATATATGTCTTCTTTCAGCAAGGGAAGTCATATTTTAAGAAGACCAAAGATGATGTGGTACTGGCAAAGGTATTATTAATATGAATAATAATTGGGAGAGTAAAAATGGGAGAGTGAAAATCATAGTGAATGACGTGACATCTTGCATGCACAATCTCCGACGGGTTCACCGTGCCCCCCAGGGTATAGTTTGATTCGAGGCGGCGGCCGAAGGCCGCCGATGGTGTCCAAGCGATAATCGGACGTGTGCATGTAAAGTATCACGTCATGCAACGTCATGCCACATCATTAACTATGAATTTCACTCTTCCATTTTCACTCTCCCTATTATTGTTCTTGAGTCAGCTAAAGTAAGTAAATTGTTATTTCAGTTACGTACGTACATATTGTAAACACAAAGCTATGATCAATAAATTAAATAAATGTAATTTTTTAGTATATAGATTAATAAATGGTGGAAATAGATTCTATTTGCATCGTCAAACATACATTTCATAATATGGATTAAATTCAACCAGACATAATTAGAAGGTGGTATATCACATATAATAGTTGTAGCTTTTATGATTGTAGTTGCTTCGAGTAATTCATTCCTAATCAGCACACTAATTGAATTATGTCGATGAGTTAGCGCAATAAAAGTTAGAACTTGAGCACACTAATTGTATCTACTTCATTGACACTTAGGAAGGATCAAAATGCATTGCAGATATAGATAAATCAAATTTGGACATTGGCTTCTTCGATATGGCCCAACAAAAGTTTAAGCGTTGTTGTTTACCATATGAAATTATGTTACCTCCGCCAATTAGATTCATGACATATATGGAACGTTATGAATGATAGAATAAAAGTAGGTAGGATTAATTGTTCATGAAATCTTGCTTTTTTTTTTTTGAAGCAAAGGCTATTTTTTTTTCTTTTTTTTATTTATCAATACAAATTCCATAATTTAAAATTTAAGGAAATGTCTTAATTACCGCTCATAATTATATATTTATATGAATATTACTGTTTTGCTTTAATTGCAATTGCAATCAAAATTCAAAGAGGCAAATCATTTAGTTTCTAAAAAAAATAAGTTGATCAGCGTGGTCATACATGATTGATCCATTTATAGAAACATAAATAAAAAAATAGAATACACTACCATATGGGAGGTAAACCATCTAGTAAAATTGTATGGAGATGTTACTAGGTTGATTTGATCCAATATCGAGTTAATGCTAAGTTGAAAGTTGTGGAACACATGCTAGATAGTTCATATTCCAACTATAAATGGCTTACTTTATGTACTTTCATCTAAAAACGAATAGCTGAGTTAGAACAGATGACGTAGCCGAGTTGATCCCAGGCTATAAGGCACAAGGGCTGATGTCATTATCTCAATTATCATAAATCCAAATTATCTCCTTCTCAATGTCGTTGGGCCCCGGGTTAAAGTTTGGATAGGCATTAGCATGACTCCTCCCTTACTAAAAACTATGAAAATGATATTTCTCATCATCTCACAAACATAGAAATTCAGATCGATCTTCTATCCTTAGCTTATCGATGTAGTTTTCATCTCCACCTTCACCCTGAATGAGATCTCCAATACAGATCAAGATAAATACCATACATGTCCACCCAATCTCTGAACCCATTTTATGTTAAGTCCCATTAATTTATGTTAGTTATTTATATATTTAAATTGTATATCTTATATATTATTAGTCATATCTATTAATATCTATAAAACACAATTTTACATGCAGACGTGACATTCTCAGGGAGCTTAGGATTCCCGCCTAAACCGAATATACATTTTCTAAATAAAAAATTTATAATTAAAAATACAAATTCAAAAGAAAACTTATAATTACAAATCCTAAAGAGAAAAATTCAGATCTTAATCCAAAATTAAATTTTTTTAAAAAAATAATTTATCAAATTCAAAAAAGATAATTCAAAAAATAATTTTGATGTAAGAAAAATTTAGTCCCGCATCTGAAGTTACCAAGACAAATTACACACAGAGCAATTATAAAAATAGACAAAGAACAGTAAAGTAACTCATACATTTCTCGGTCTTTTGGCTAAGATCAAGTGTAGTATTTATTCTTTTCAGTTTAATATCTGATATGTGGGTCATTGGTCCACTTTGATATTAAATTATTTTTTATATGGAGGATAGCCCATCATAGTAGCTTGCTACTAGGATTTTCATGTGTCACCTGTGTGTTGCACTATAGCACAAGTCTGACACATCCCTATCAAAGCAAAGTAAACTTTAGATCGCATCCACATCTACCACCCTTATAAAACTTATGATCACCATTAATATTTTATATTATAAAAAATAATACTATATCTTATATTGACATGAATCTATGACGAAATAAAATTACTTTTCATTTTAATTTTTCATTTAATAATAAAAATTGACATATATATATTATCACTAAATATGTTATTTGAATTGTGTAAGATTCTCGTGCATCACACGGGTATTACACTAGTTTTAGTATAAGTTAAAGTTCTTGAACTTACGCTAATCCAACGGCTAATTAAAAATAATTAATCAAATTAGATAACATCGAATCAAATCTATAATATAAAAAAAGAGATATTAGAACCTATAAATAAATAATAATGAACCATTATCACTTTGATGGATTTCGGACTTTGAGATTCGTGTACACATTGAGTGCCGTCAGATTTCATCTGACAAAAAGAGAGACTTAACTTGGATGGAATTAGTTTTTGTACTTTTAGCAAAATCTCTTAGCACTTGAACATTCGGTATTTTTCAAAAACCTCACATAATTCAAATCTTACATAATATTATATAAACTTTAATTTTAACATAATTCAAACCTCTACAAAATCCGTTCGTTTTCCAATTCAATTAATAGCTAATGGGCCACAAGCCCAATAGGACAAAACACAAATTCAATAAATAGTTAATCAATCATTTAATAATTATTCATTGAAATCAAAGACATGCTAATTGTGTTCCTCTCATTTCTTTTGTATGCCCAGTCACGAAATTTGTCCATCTTCATTCCAAAAGTATTATGAATCACTCTATAAATAATGATATTACAAAATTATTTTCAAATTCAAGAATGAAAACCAAGAATGCTCCACCCCTGTATGATAATAATGGAAGAGTTCTATGCCTGTCTTGTTTGGAAGAGTATGATAAAACAAAATATCTTTCGGAAGATAATCTCCAAAAGCATAACAAAAGTAAGCATGATAGAGGGAATGCCTTTGAGTGTGGAACATGCTACAATGTTTTCAAAACCGAAGCCGAACGAGACATTCACCTTGCTGAAGAACACTAAAAGGTACATTTTCCATTAAATTTTTTAAGTTTCAATTAATAATTATTTATTTATTATTTAAATAAATATTTTTAATTTTTTTTATTATAGGAATACAATGGCAGAATAATCTTCAATCTCCTTGAAAGTTTTCATTTAGATGGCGAAGAAGTACCTATTTTATTTTTATTTTGAGTCGTCTGTTAAGTAGATGTTAAAATAGATTATAACAGTAAATTATCTATTTTACATAAGTATTGTTTAAGTGGGAAGCACCTTTTATTTAAGTGAGAATCATCTGGTTAAACTGTAGAAAGATGTTACTAATTAAGTTTTTTATTTACCTTGTGACAATGATGATTGTTTCTACTTGAAGATTTCTCTTATATCTCCATTCCATGGCATGTGTTATGTTAATTTTATTGTCGGTTGATTGAATCCTCTCATTGGTGCTTAAATCTATGGCTATTTGAACACCAGAAGCCTATGTAAGTCAACATCTTATTTCACCAGTAACGTATAAAGACCAGCGAAAGTATAATTCGCCAAAATTAATCCCAACACATCAAATCAAAGCTTACATTGACTGGACTAAATGTAAACTAACCAGCACATTTGTTTAGACCATATACAAGAGATTCATTTTTAGTGTGGCAGCATAAGATGGAGCAAAAAAAATAGCTAAATTACCAAGAGTAATAATAGACAGATATCAAATGTCAGAGAGCTAAAACATGATACAAAAATAAACATGATAAAAAATGAGATTTTTTTTTTATCATGTTTTAGCTCTCTGACTTTTGATATCTGTCTATTATACTCTTGGTAATTTAGCTATTTTTTTTTTGCTCCATCTTATGCTGCCACACTAAAAATGAATCTCTTGTATATGGTCTAAACAAATGTGCTGGTTAGTTTACATTTTAGGTCCAGTCAATGTAAGCTTTGATTTGATGTGTTGGGATTAATTTTGGCGAATTATACTTTCGCTGGTCTTTGTACGTTACTGGTGAAATAAGATGTTGACGTACATAGGCTTCCGGTGTTCAAATAGCCATAGATTTAAGCACCAATGAGAGGATTCAATCAACCGACAATAAAATTAACATAACACATGCCATGGAATGGAGATATAAGAGCAAACTTCAAGTAGAAACAATCATCATTGTCACAAGGTAAATAAAAAACTTAATTAGTAACATCTTTCTACAGTTAACCAGATGGTTCTCACTTAAATAAAAGGTGCTTCCCACTTAAACAATACTTATGTAAAATAGATAATTTACTGTTATAATCTATTTTAACATCTACTTAATAGACGACTCAAATAAAAAATCAAATAGGTACTTCTTCGCCATCTAAATAAAAACTTTCATGGAGATTGAAGATTATTCTGCCATTGTATTCCTATAATAAAAAAAAATTAAAAATGTTATTTAAATAATAAATAAATAATTATTAATTGAAACTTAAAAAATTTAATGGAAAATGTACCTTTTAGTGTTCTTCTACAAGGTGAATGTCTCGTTCGGCTTCGGTTTTGAAAACATTGTAGCATGTTCCACACTCAATGGCATTCCCTCTATCATGCTTACTTTTGTTATGTTTTTGGAGATTATCTTCCGAAAGATATTTTGTTTTATCATACTCTTCCAAACAAGACAGGCATAGAACTCTTCCATTATTATTACAGGGGTGGGCATTCTTGGTTTTCATTCTTGAATTTGAAAATAATTTTTAATATCATTATTTATAGAGTGATTCATAATACTTTTGGAATGAAGATGGACAAATTTCGTGACTGGGCATACAAAAGAAATGAGAGGAACACAATTAGCATGGCTTTGATTTCAATGAATAATTATTAAATGATTGATTAACTATTTATTGAATTTGTGTTTTGTCCTATTGGGCTTGTGGCCCATTAGCTATTAATTGAATTGGAAAACGAACGGATTTTGTAGAGGTTTGAATTATGTTAAAATTAAAGTTTATATAATATTATGTAAGATTTGAATTATGTGAGGTTTTTGAAAAAATACCGAATGTTCAAGTGCTAAGAGATTTTGCTAAAAGTACAAAAACTAATTCCATCCAAGTTAAGTCTCTCTTTTTGTCAGATGAAATCTGACGGCACTCAATGTGTACACGAATCTCAAAGTCCGAAATCCATCAAAGTGATAATGGTCATTATTATTTATTTATAGGTTCTAATATCTCTTTTTTTATATTATAGATTTGATTCGATGTTATCTAATTTGATTAATTATTTTTAATTAGCCGTTGGATTAGCGTAAGTTCAAGAACTTTAACTTATACTAAAACTAGTGTAATACCCGTGTGATGCACGAGAATCTTACACAATTCAAATAACATATTTAGTGATAATATATTATGTCAATTTTTATATTAAATGAAAATTAAAATGAAAAGTAATTTTATTTCGTCATAGATTCATGTCAATATAAGATATAAGTATTATTTTTTATAATATAAAATATTAATGGTGATCATAAGTTTTATAAGGGTGGTAGATGTGGATGCGATCTAAAGTTTACTTTGCTTTGATAGGATGATGTCAGACTTGTGCTATAGTGC